>CM016614.1:4245201-4845201 GCA_005393395.2 Gossypium australe | reverse complement strand
TCACTCCAGTTAAATGAACAAATTAACTCTACAGCGTGAGCAGAACCAATCTCAGAGTCAAAATTACTCAAGCAACTAGGTATCGAACCGGAAAAGGAGTTGTTGGAAAAATCAATTATCCTTATATCTCTTAATTGACACAACTGTCTAGGAATCAAGCCGCTGAAATGATTATTTCCTAGCAAAAGAAAATTTATGGCAGAAAGTAAATCAATTTGGATGGGAATATTTCCAGACAATCTATTATTTTGTAGGTTCAGCAACCAAACATTTGAAGGATCCATGGATAACGATAAGCACGAAAGTATTGGTCCTGGAAGAAAGTAATGGGAAATATCAATAACTAGCCCACCAAAAAAACCTTTGCACGGAAATTGGCCTTCAAAAGAATTGTTGTCGCAGCTAATCCATTAGGATGCTTACCAGTCATTTTGTTGTTGCTAACATCAAAAGTTTCCATCCCAGCTTAGAATTCCTTTTTTGTTATTAGACCTCCAGTGAACTCATCGTTCCCCAGCTTCAACACTTGTACGTTAGTCAAGTTATAGTGAGTGGAAAAAAATTCACCATGAGAGTTGTTATTGGTTAACGTCAAAGAAAACAAAGCAGTGCAGTTTTTTTACCAATTCTTTTGGAAATTCCCCTGATAAATTATTGAAAGATAAATCCAACGACAAGTCGACAACAACTTCCTCATGGCACCAATTGAGGGTGGGAGCTCGCCTTCCAATAATATATAGGATAAATTAAGGAACTTTAAATTTGGAAATATCATTCCAAGATCCTTTGAAAGATGCCCATCAGTATGATTGTATGATACATCCATAAAAGCCATACTAATAGGATGTTGTGGAAGAGGATCAAATTTCCAAGTAATGGAATATTCCTAAGGTTCAGAACCTTTAGATCTTTGTTGTTTTCAAGCAACCAAGAAGGCAATAAGGCTCTGTTCAACTGATTGCGTGACATATCAACCCATAGTAAGCGGTGCTGGTTTAGCAAAATGTTAGCATTCTACGTGTTACAATTAGAAAGTCGCAATGCCTTTAGTTGAACTGGAAGTATAAGGAAGAGGTTTTGATGAATTGGAAGATTTCACAGCTCAAAGCTAAGCAAAAGTAATTCAAAACAGGGGAAGGAAGCTGAAATGCCAAATATCTAAAAAAATCCTTTGTGCAAGATGTCTTCAATCTCTCAGTATTGTTCTAATTATATCCGTTTGTCAACAATTTTGATAAATTTTCCTTTATACCAATTCGTTACACTTATTTTACTGTAAAAAATTTTAATGTCCTTCCCATTTTTATTTTACTCCTTTCCTTTTTTCGTTACTCTTTTACTTTTTTTAATTATAAATTAATATAAATAAAAATTTATATTATAATTAAAATGTTTCTCAAATTTATAGTTAATTAGAAAATTAATTTTTATAATAAATAAAATAATAATTTTTAATTTTCTTTTTTTCCTTTATATAAATAAATATAAAAACAAATAATAGTTTATATACTAATTTAAATTATTTTTATTTAAAAATTATAAAATATATTCATTTATATTAATTTCGTAAAATTATTTTTAACTTTCTCTTTTTCCTTTTTTTTTCTTTTTACTATTAAAATACTTACGTAAAACATATTTTTGTGAAATATAAAAAGTTTATTTTAATTACTTAATTTATTTATTAATTTATTTAATTCTAGTTTTAAAAATTAAATTAGTACAAATAATGTTATACAAACTAATATAAAATATTACCTATTTTATGTATTTATTTATAAAAAGACAAAGGAAAAGGATAAGAAATGTAAGAAGAAAAAAATAAAATATATATTTTTAAGTATTTTTATAAGCCAGTGGAATTTATTTTGTTTGTTAGTAGTTTAAAAAAAAAATTTACAAAAAAAAAAATTAAAAATATATGAATGAAATAAAGAAAAACATATTATTAAAATCTAAACTATAAATTAGTTAAATATGTTATACTTTATGTTTGTTAAAATATTAATTATAATATAAATTATTATTTATTAAATAAAAAATTTATAGACCCCACAAACAAATTGAAAGGGTGACACATACCCTTAGGACATAGTAATTTTTATTCGCAGTTGAAAGCATGTAGGCATCAACTTAGACCAAACTCAGCCATTACCAACTTTAAATATGTGAGAAGATAAGTACTTGATTATAACTTTCAAGCCAACAAAACTAAGTCAAAGAAATTGTTAAATTAGATTGTGTAACTCGAATTCCGTTATTTGTTGAAGAAATAAAGATAGTGACAAAATAAGGGGATCTAGGGTTGCGATCGGGGATGTAGGGTGGAGCCGCCATGGTACAGATCATACAACACAAGTAGAATCTGTAATAGAATTATTCTTCTTCTATTTGACGATACAGTCGAAACTTCTCTTATACCATTCGATTTTCAACATTAGTGAATTTCTCCTCCTCCTCCTCCTATGGTTTCTCCCCGAAAAGGTTTTCATGTAAAATATGTATTTTTATTTTTCTTTTTTTATTGGTTTGTTATCATTTTACCGTCATTATTGATGTTTATTATAACATAAACAAATACATGTGGTAGACAACAAGAAAAAACAATTTCATACATATATATATAGCAGAATGAACACCAGATGTGATCATGAATCTAATAAACGTACCTAGCTTCTGTTGAAAAAAAAAAAAGGCATACCTTGCTGCTCTTTCCATCTCATGCGATTGTAAGCTAAAATTAGAGTTTTTAGATCTTTAAAAGATTGAAATAAGGTGATGTTTCAATTCGGTGAATAAGAACTCAAATCAGGGTGACATTGATAATCTACCTCACCTAGCATCCACCTTTTAAAAAAAAACTCACTCAATTAAAAATAGATTAGCTCGAAATCTATCTAATGATTCAAAATTTTATTAATATAAAGATCTCAAAGAAGTTATAAAAATACAGTAAATACTTATTTTATTGTAAATTTTATAAATACTTTAGGTTTTGATTATATATTTATATTTAAAATAATTCCTACAACTATTCATAGTCCTTCCTGTTGGGTAAGGGTCCCACTATGTGGGAGACCCTTAAAACATGCCATGTTTTATGGCAAGTTTATTTTTTTTTTCTTTCTTTGACTTTTTCATCATTTTCTTTTGTCTTTTATGGAGGTGTGTGTGTGGCAAATTAATATAGTCAGAGAGCAAAATCAGAATGAGAGATTAGAGAGAAAAACGTGAGAAACAGAGAGAAAGACTTGAAGCAAAAATCAGTTTTTCAAGTTTGGAGCAGCTGTGATCAACTCTTCGATCGGAGGTCCATCCGTGGTTCGATTGAGCTGATTTTTTGACAGCAGCTAGGCGACAAGGTGTTCTTGACTTTGTACGGTCGGATTTTTCATCTGAGTCCTGTAGCGCCAGAAATACTCGTTTTACAGCAGCCACGTTTTTGGTGATGTTCTCCTATTTTTCTCTCTTTTGCTAAAGATTACATATTGTTAGCCTTGTTGGAGTTGAATGCTTGTTGTAGGCTTGATATTGTAATCTTGTAGCTGAACATTTGATTATAGTGGAGCTTTTGATCGGACTCTAAAGTCCCGTGGTTTTTACCCTTGATTTAGAGGGGTTTTCCACGTAAAAATATCGGTGTCTCTATTTATCATTTTCGTTGCGATTGCATTGGTTAATTTGTGGTTGATAGGTTGCTAGAGAACAAATATTTTTGTGCTATTGTGCTTGCCATAATATTTGACAAGAGTTATAGGGAGAGAAAGAACACCGGTTTTGCTTCCGCTTTGTTTCGGTTGTTCGGTTTCTTCCCAACAAACTGGTATCAAGAGCTCGGTTATTCTGTCAAATAATTATGGAAATTAATACGAGCAAGATGATTATGTTGAATGGCACAAATTATCAACTTTGGCGGAATAAAATGAAGGACTTGTTGTTTGTGAAGGCTCTGCATCTTCCGGTCTTTGCTACTCAAAAACCCGATTCGAAAAGTGATGAAGAATGGGAATTTGAGCATCAACAAGTGTATGGCTTTATTCGGCAATTTGTTGAAGAAAATGTTTACAACCACATTGATCAGGAGACACATGCTCGAACATTGTGGGAGAAGCTTGAAAGCTTGTATGCTTCGAGGTCGGGCAATAACAAGTTGTTTTTGCTGAAGAAAATGATGGCGTTGAAATACAAAATAGCTGACCATGTGAGTGAATTTCAAAGCGTGATGAATCAGTTGCTTGGTATGGGTGTCAAATTTGATGACGAGATTTTAGGGCTTTGGTTGCTTGCTACTCTACCAGACTCTTGGGAGACTTTTCGGGTTTCGCTCATTAATTCTGCCCCAAAGGGTATTATTACCTTGGATTTGGCTAAGAGTGGTGTGTTGAATGAAGAGGTCAGAAGACGATCTCAGGGTTCTACATCACAGTCCGAGGTGTTGGTTACCGAGAACAGGGGGAGGAACAGAGACAAAGATGGAAAGAGTAGAGATAAAGGCCGAAGCAAGTCAAGATCGAGATACAAGAATCTTGAGTGTCATCATTGTGGTAAGAAAGGCCATATCAAGAAATACTGCTTCAAGTGGAAGAAAGAGAACAAAGGTGATGATAAACATGATCAGAATGATGATGAAAAATCCGAGCGTGTTGCTACTGCTACTCGTGAAGATCTGTTGGTCATTCGTGATGAGAATTTGGTCAACCCAGTATGTGACGAGACCAGTTGGGTGATTGATACTGGTGCATCAATTCATGTCACATCGAGGAAGGATTTCTTCACATCTTATACTCCTGGTGATTTTGGGGTATTGAAGATGGGTAATGACGGTTTGGTTCCGGTTGTTGGTATGGGAGATGTTCACTTGGTGAGTAACAATGGAACAAAGTTAACTCTCAAGGATGTCAGACATGCACCGGATATCCGTTTGAATTTGATCTCTGCAGGAAAGCTTGATGATGAGGGATTCTGTAACACCTTCAGTGATGGGCAGTGGAAGCTGACTAAAGGCTCCTTGGTTGTGGCTCGAGGAAAGAAGAGCTCAAATTTATATTTGATGCAAGCTTCAACTTCTCGAGAGATAGTGAATGTGACAGTGAATGACAGCTCAACTGAGTTGTGGCATAAACGACTTAGTCACATGAGTGAGAAGGGGCTTAATTGTTTAGCAAAGAAGAATCAACTGTCAGGTTTGAAGAATGCTACACTGAAGGATTGTGCTCATTGTCTAGCAGGTAAACAGAGAAGAGTTTCTTTTAGAAGCCGTCCTCCTCATAGAAGATCAGAGTTGCTAGAGTTGGTCCATTCAGATGTTTGTGGTCCGATAAAAGTAAGGTCACTTGGCGGTGCACTTTATTTTGTGACTTTCATTGATGACTGTTCAAGAAAGCTATGGGTTTACACTTTGAAGTCTAAAAATCAAGTCTTTGAAGTGTTTAAACAGTTTCATGCATCAGTTGAAAGAGAAACAGGGAAGAAGTTGAAGTTCATTCGTACTGATAATGGTGGCGAATACACAGGGCCATTCCATGAGTATTGTCTGCGACAGGGAATCAGACATCAGAGAACACCACCAAAGACTCCACAGTTAAATGGGTTAGCTGAAAGAATGAACCGAACACTAATTGAGAGAGTCAGATGTTTGTTGTCAGTTTCAAAGCTGCCAAGATCATTTTGGGCTGAAGCTTTGAATACAGTGACACATGTGATAAATCTGTCTCCTAGTGTTCCTTTACGAGGTGATGTGCCAGATAGAGTTTGGTTTGGCAAAGACGTGTCATATGATCACCTACGTGTGTTCGGTTGTAAAGCATTTGTTCATGTTCCAAAGGATGAAAGATCCAAGTTGGATGCCAAGACTCGACAATGCATTTTTATTGGTTATGGTCTAGATGGTGAGTTTGGTTATAGACTCTATGATCCCGTTCAGAAGAAACTTGTGAGAAGCAGAGATGTTGTCTTCATTGAGGATCAGACCATTGATGACATTGATAAGACGGAGAAAGCGAATTCACAAGACAATGGTGATTTGGTCGATGTGAATCTAGTTCCCCTAAACTCTTCACCAAGTCCTATCTAGGATGGTGTGCATGGTGATGTTACTGATGACTATCAGGATATAGGTGACTTTGATGCTCCCATGGATGATGTTGTGAATGATCAACAACAAGCACCTACAGCTCCACCAGCGGTTCCACTTCGAAGGTCTTCCAGAGATCGACGATCTTCTGTCAGGTATTCTTCTGATGAATATGTTCTTTTGACCGACGGGGGAGAACCTGAATGTTATGAAGAGGCTATGGAGAGTGAATGCAAAAATCAGTGGGTTGAAGCGATGAAAGATGAACTTCAATCCTTGCATGAGAACCATACCTTTGAGTTGGTGAAACTGCCCAAAGGCAAAAGAGCCTTGAAGAATCGGTGGGTTTACAGGTTGAAGCAAGAATAGAAGTCTTCATCTCCACGATACAAGGCTAGATTGGTCGTCAAGGGTTATACTCAGAAAAAGGGGGTTGATTTTGAAGAAATATTTTCTCCGGTTGTGAAGATGTCCTCTATTAGAACTATACTGAGTTTGGCAGCCTGTTATGACTTAGAGGTTGAACAAATGGATGTGAAAACTGCTTTTCTTCATGGTGACTTAGAAGAAAAGCTTTACATGGAGCAGCCAGAGGGGTTTGTTGCACAAGGGAAAGAAGACTATGTATGCAGATTGAAGAAGAGCTTGTATGGTTTGAAACAAGCTCCAAGGCAATGGTACAAGAAGTTTGAGTCTGTCATGGGGGAGCAAGGCTACAAGAAGACTACTTCTGATCATTGTGTGTTTGTTAAGAGATTCTCTGGTGATGATTTTATAATCCTTTTGCTCTATGTTGATGACATGCTTATTGTTGGTCAGGATGCTTCTAGAATTGAGAAGTTGAAGCAAGAGTTGAGTAAATCCTTTGCAATGAAGGATTTGGGGCCAGCAAAGCAAATTCTTGGCATAAAGTTGACACGTGATAGAAAGGCCAAGAAATTATGGTTATCACAAGAGAGGTACATTGAGAAAGTACTTCAAAGGTTTAGCATGGACAAAGCTAAAGCGGTGAGCACTCCCTTTGCTACGCACTTCAGATTGAGTGTTAAGCATTGTCCTTCCACAGAAAAGGAGAAGGAAGAGATGCAAAAAATTCCTTACTCTTCAGCCGTGGGGAGGCTGATGTATGCAATGGTTTGTACGAGGCCAGACTTGGCTTATGCTGTTGGTACAGTCAGTCGTTTTCTTTCTAATCCGGGCAGAGAGCATTGGAATGCAGTGAAGTGGATTATGAGATATCTTCGTGGCACTTCCAACATGAAACTTTGTTTCGGCAATGAGAAACCTGTTCTTGTTGGGTATACAGATTCAGACATGGCCGGAGATATTGACTCGAGGAGATCTACTTCAGGTTACTTGATCACTTATGCAGGGGGAGCTGTGGCATGGCAATCAAGATTGCAAAAGTGTGTTGCATTGTCTACCACTGAATCAGAGTTCATTGCAGCAACCGAAGCGTGCAAGGAGATGCTTTGGATGAAGAAGTTTATGCATGAGCTTGGTTTTACTCAGGAGAAATATGTCCTGTATTGTGATAGCCAGAGTGCTATTCATCTTGGTAAGAATCCAACTTTTCATGCTAGATCTAAGTATATTGATGTAAGGTACCATTGGATACGAGATGTTCTTGAAGCTAAGCTGTTAGAGCTTGAGAAGATACATACTGATGATAATGGTGCTGATATGTTGACGAAGGCTTTACCAAGAGGAAAGTTTGAAGCATGTTGTTTGATCTCCGGTATGGAGGTATTCCCCACATAGTAGGAGGGGGAGATTTGTTGGGTAAGGGTCCCACTATGTGGGAGACCCTTAAAACATGCCATGTTTTATGGCAAGTTTATTTTTTTTTCTTTCTTTGACTTTTTCATCATTTTCTTTTGTCTTTTATGGAGGTGTGTGTGTGGCAAATTAATATAGTCAGAGAGCAAAATCAGAATGAGAGATTAGAGAGAAAAACGTGAGAAACAGAGAGAAAGACTTGAAGCAAAAATCAGTTTTTCAAGTTTGGAGCAGCTGTGATCAACTCTTCGATCGGAGGTCCATCCGTGGTTCGATTGAGCTGATTTTTTGACAGCAGCTAGGCGACAAGGTGTTCTTGACTTTGTACGGCCGGATTTTTCATCTGAGTCCTGTAGCGCCAGAAATACTCGTTTTACAGCAGCCACGTTTTTGGTGATGTTCTCCTATTTTTCTCTCTTTTGCTAAAGATTACATATTGTTAGCCTTGTTGGAGTTGAATGCTTGTTGTAGGCTTGATATTGTAATCTTGTAGCTGAACATTTGATTATAGTGGAGCTTTTGATCGGACTCTAAAGTCCCGTGGTTTTTACCCTTGATTTAGAGGGGTTTTCCACGTAAAAATATCGGTGTCTCTATTTATCATTTTCGTTGCGGTTGCATTGGTTAATTTGTGGTTGATAGGTTGCTAGAGAACAAATATTTTTGTGCTATTGTGCTTGCCATAATATTTGACAAGAGTTATAGGGAGAGAAAGAACACCGGTTTTGCTTCCGCTTTGTTTCAGTTGTTCGGTTTCTTCCCAACACTTCCTAGACAATAAATAAGAGAATTTGAACTCACGTCTTCTTGTACTAATAATAATACCCATATCAATCGAACTAAAACTCAAATAGCTCAACAATTAATTACTTATAACATCATGAATTCAAAATAAGCATAAATTCAAACTTCATACTTGCCCATCATTTGTAAGCATAGAAATCCTTAGTAGCTTCGGTAAAATTAACATAAAATGGGGAAAGAAAACTAATTATTAAATTTGATAGCTAACTTGCGAAAAGTACCAACAACAAAGTATTAAGAGCTGTAAATAAAATTTTCAATGAAACGAAACCAACTCCTCCGCCAATAAGGGTTGATGTAGAGAAGAGCCCCAAAAGTCAATAAGAAGACACCGTACGTTGCAACAAAACTTGAAATGAAAAATGTACGATCAATTTCATACCATTTTTCTTCAGTTTCATCTGATGATAATGGTATCTCTACAGGTTTGGTGCGGTTCTCTGATGGCAGCCCATTAAGAAATGGATTTCCTGTATAACAGTTGCTTTCAAATGTTGCGAATTGCCCTTTGTCTGGAACCCTGCCTGATAAATTATTGTGCACAACACTGAAGACTACCAAGAAGTTAAGATCGACAAACTCTGTTGGGATTCTTCCACTTAAATTGTTGTAAGAAAATTCCAAACTCTCAATTTGGGATAGATTTGACAGCGAAACTGGCATATGCCCTGTCAGATGATTGTGGGATAAGTTGAGTGCACGAATGGAGAACAACTTCCCGAGACTCTGAGGAATTGCGCCTGTCAGATTGTTACATGACAAATCTAATCCAGACATGTAATTTAGCATGTTTCCTTTGTAAGAAAGGAGACTATTTTTAGTGACAAAGTCTATATTAAACACATACTGATCTTCTAACTTAACATTGTCCCAGAAACTAGTGAAGTCGTAAAGTCGCACAAGGGGATATAGATCACTGTAACCATCTTCATGCCTGGTATTCCAATAAGAAAACGTTAAATTTCCCCAGGAATAACTGAAATAATTGCCAAAGGAGACATTACTCAAGCAACTTGGTATTGACACAGAAAAGAAGTTGTTGGAAAGATCCATTATGCTTATGTCTCTTAATTGACACAATTGTCTTGGAATCAGGCCATTGAAACGATTATTTCCTAACAAAAGAATTCTTAGGCTAGGAAAAAAAGCTAATTTCCGCAGGAATATTTCCTGACAATCTATTATCTCTTAAGTTCAACAACTTAACATATGAAAAAGCCTTGGATATTAAGCATGAAGGCCTTTGTCCCGACAGAAAGTTATGAGAAATATCAACAACTTGGGCATTAAAAAAATCCTTCGCATGGAATTTGGCCTTCAAAAGAATTGTTCTGCAGTAAAAGAACCTTAGCTTCTATTCCATTAGGAATCTTACCAGTCATTTTGTCGTTGCTAACATCAAAAATTCGCATCTCAGCATAAAATTCCTCTTTTGTCATTAGGCCTCCAGTGAACTCATTGTTTCCCAATTCCAAAGCTCGTAAGTCACTCAAGTTAAAGTGAGTGGAAAAAAAATCACCACGAAAATTGTTATTGTTCAACTTCAAAACCCCCAAATCAGTGCAGTTTTTTACCAATTCGTTTGGAAGTTTCCCTGATAAATTATTGAAGGATAAATCAAACAACAATAACTTCCTCATGGCACCAACTGAGGATGGGAGCTCGCCTTTAAAGAAGTTATAAGATAAATTAAGATATTGTAAATTTGGAAGTACGATTCCGAGAACCTTAGGAAGATGGACATCATATGATTATATGATGCATCCACATGAACCATACTACTCAGAGGATGTTGTGGAAAAGGGTCAAGTTTCCCAGTAAAAGAATTATTCCTAAGATTCAGAAACTTTAGATCCGTGTTGTTTTGAAGCAACCAGGAAGGGATGGCTCCGCTCAACTTATTGTGTGAGATATCAACCCATATCAATCGGTGCTGGTTTAGCAAAAAAAGTGGAGCGTTCTTTATGCTACAATTAGGAAGTTGCAATACCTTTAGTTGAAACAACGGAATCCCATTCCCAGCTTGGTTGTCATTATCAATCTGTAGCTTGTTTGTTATGCCCCCAAGTACGATTACCTCAAGCTTGGAATGATTGACATCAAGCTGAAAGAGAAGGAACCTTCAAAAACATTCTTGCTAGTATCGATGAACTGAAGAAACTTTTGACTTGGTATTTGTCGAAACAATTTTTACGGGTTTTAGAAAAACGGGAATCGACTTTGAAAATATGGAAATGGAGTCGCCACTGATCTTTTATTCGAAATGTGATCAGATCACCTTGGGATGTATTATTTTAATAAAACATTTTTATTAAAACAATAATTTTGTTCTACGAATATTCGAGAAAACAGGTTCGGGAGTCGGTTACATACGAGGAAGGGTTAGCACCCATGTAACGCCCAAAATTGGTACCTAATTGATTAATTAATGTCTTAATGCCAAAAATTTGAAAAGATTCCCGATTACGATCCATTTATTTAATATATATATGTATTTGGACAAAACCGTATGGGATGCCAAAGCTCCCTATTTTGGAGAAATAAAATGCCATACTCAGTAAGTTAGGGTATAACATCTTATATTCTCGAAGTTGGATTTATCCTTCGACATTCAATACTTGTATATTAAAAAAAATAAGAAGGATGTTCCCTTATTTGGGTCAAATGAAAAAATCGCAACCCAGTAAGTTAGGGCACTATTTCTCAAAATTCCCGAATATGGAATATTGCCTTTGTTCTTTTAAAAATCTTATCTCGAGATAATAAAATATCACACCCAGTAAGTTAGGACGCAATATCTCAAAAATCCCAAGAATAAGTTTTTTTTTATTTGAAATATTATGCATATTGATTTAAGAGAGAAAGGATACTCGGTTGCTAGGTTTTAAACGAGGAGAACCAGAACTCAGTAAGTTAGAGCACGATTTTCTCACAACCTCTAAACACGAGTATTGCCTTATGATTTTAAAACGGAAATGACATTAAAACACTACATCTTTCGTAAGATACAATGGAATACTAATACGCAAAGCAATATATTAATCCATACATCAAACATTACAACGATGAATCACAAATAATTAATAGTTACAGATTAAGAGATATAATACATACAATAACAAATAAATGAACATCTAATACATAAAAAAAATATGCATCAACTTAAATAATATGTGCATGATAAAACAATTGTATGTTAAAAATAATAATAACATATGCAAGTGTTTGGAATAGGTAAATACATAATTTAAAATAAGGTTTTTTTTTCAAAGAAACCAATTATACATAAATAAATTTAAAAGAATATATATATGTATACATATGAATAAATTCAGAAAAATAATACGAAAACAATAATGTATACATACAAGAAAAATAATATAAGTTATATATGAAGAGGATATATATATATAAAGATAATATAAATTATATATGAAAAGAATGTGTATATATGTACATAAAAATAATTTAATATAAATTACATATGTATATAAAAGAATATATATATATATATATATATATATATAATTTAATGAAAATACTATAGAACCATTTAAATATATATTATTTGATATTAATTCAAAAGGAAGATAAATTACGCAAGTTAATGAGAAAAATAAAATAAATTAATCTGAGTACTATATTGAAATTAACATAACAATGAAGGGACTAAAATTGCAAAAAAGTTAAATGAAATCAGAAAGGGACCAAAATAGAACGCGCGTAAACTAAAAGGGACTGATCTAGCAAATTCTTCGGTTAGCCAAAACGCGGCGTTCAATCTGGATTGAATTGCAAAAGAATCAGAAAGCATAGGGATCGATTGCGTAAACAGTCCTTTTAAAGAGGAAAGGCGCGGATCCGAGTCGCAAAGCGGGTCGACGCGCTAAACGACGCCGTTTTGCATTATTAATTAAAACTAAAAAAACCTAAAAATTAAAGCATTTTAGTTGTTTTTAAAACAAAATTAAAAAAAAAACCCTAATCTTTTGCTTCTAATCTCTCAGCTGAAATCAGCCCCCTCTCTGCTTATTCTCTCAGCCGCAAAAAGAAAATCCGGCCACCTTTACGCCATGATAATCGGCGGTTAGTGACCGATTCAGTCTCGATCGACTGCCTTCTTTCAACACGAGTATTTCATGCCCCCAACTTCGAAGGATCCCCTTACTTCGATTGCGGCGAAGAAGGTAATCCGACGGTTCGTGCTTCGAAGGTAAATCTCTTATCCCTTTTTTATTATCACTTGAGTATTCGAAACAAAGACCCAGAAAACGAAAGGAACAGAATATTGAAAGCCGAAAGGAAAATCACCTTTTTTTTTGAAATTTTTTGATTTCTCTCTATTTTTTTGTATATTGTATGTGCAATAACAATGTGCGTAAAAACAAGGTTCCCCCTTACAAATTTTGCTTCGGTTTTGTATATAACCGAAAAGAAAAATCAAAGGTCAAAAAATAAAATTACAACTATTTTTTGTTCTTTTTTCTGCTTGCTGGTTGTTTGTTGTTTTGTCTTCTTTTGCAGGTACAAGGCCGCGTGGATGTACGATGGTGGTGACGTGGAGTACGGCGGTCGTACGGAGGTGCGCTGGTAGAGGCTTGCGGCGCCTGAAGCTAACCCTAGGGTTCTCTGTCAAAAACGTTTTGGGCTAGGGTTTGGGGCTCATTCGGGTTTGGTTTGGGCTAAGCTTAGTATTGGGTTAAGTAATTGGGTCGTTAATGTAATTGGGTTTGTGTGTTTTTATAATTCGGGCTTATATATGTAAAAAGACTTGGACTGTAATGAGATTTTTATTGTTTTTGGTTTTATTTTTATTTGGGTTTTTTTTTGTTAATGAATAGGCCCGGGCAGATTTGGGCTCCTACAGTATTAAATTTGGAGTAATGGAGCCGCTGAGTAGGTTATCATGCACATCTAAAACCTTAAGAGATGTCAAATTGCTCAGGCAAGAAGGAAGGGTTCCTTCCAACTTATTATGACTAATGTCCAACACTTGAAGTCTCCTCAATTCGCACAAGCCTGTCACCAAGGAGAAATTAAAATTTTTCACATCATTTATATGAAAATTTAATACATCTCAACATTTTAATTTGCTCTTACCTGGAACCGTTAAGGACCCTTGCCTGCCAAATATAGCGCTTTAAGAGAGTATAGCTTCCAAAGATTTTCATTGAAATAATTCCTGCTTAAATCTAATAGCTCCAATCTTCCTAAAGTTATCAAATCTACCAACAAAGCAAAGATAAGGCATGTTAGAAGATGCAACAAATAGGGAAACCTAAGAAAACATTTTTTTTTTCAAAGCAGTATGGTGTGCAAGTTAGTACATCTATACCATTTTTTTCATTCAATAATTTAAAATTAAAACAGTGTTATCCAAGTATAAGGAATATTTTTTTGATTAATTGGAAGATTTCACTGCTCGAAGCTAAGCAAAAGTTACTCAAAACAGGCGAAGGAAGCTAAAATCACAAATGTCTAAAATCCTTTGTGCAATATGTCTTCAATCCTGATAATGGATTTAGCCACCCGTTCAGATCCGAAAGTTCATCTGAAAAGTGAGAGAGTTTAAACAAAAATATAGGCTCGAAAAATGGACTTAGATAAAAAAATAAGGTTCGTTTTTTAAACAGGACAGGCCTTATGTATGATTTTTTGATTGGGTCGGCCCAGCCCGAATTTGACTAAATATTTTCCTACGTTTTTTTGATGTTATCTTGCTATTACATTGTTACTATTTTGTTGTTATTGTTTAAATATTGTATAACTCTTATTTTATTGTTAATTTTGCTACTATTTATAGGCATTAATTTGTTTGCTAAATTGGAAATATCTTAGTATTATTTAAGTATAAAGAATTTTTTAATGCATTTTTAATTTGTTGGGAAACATTTATTTTAAAATTTTTAGTGTATTTAATATATTATATTTTTTGAATTTATTTTTTAGAAAAAATATTATAAAAAATTTAATAAAACCAGGCTCGAATTTAATATTTTTTATCTGGGTCGAACTTGGATAAAATTATTTAAATATATCGTTAAATATTTAATATAACCCTAAACCCTAATTAACTACATTAAATAATTATTGTTTAAATATGTAATTTTTTTATATAATATGTAAATAAATTTAAAATTACTTTCTAATATAAATTGAAATATAACAAAAACGTGATATAAGAAAATTAAGAGGACATGGCAAAAAAAAAACATGAAAATGAAATGAAAATATGATTAGTAAGACCACTTTAAATAATGCAGTTCAGTTTCATGAAATAAATAAATTTTAAAAAAATTTGAATTAATTTGCGAGTAATTTAACGGATTAATTTATTTAAATATATCAATTATAATTAAAGTAAAATAATTATTTAAATAATTTTATATTTTAAACTTTTTCTAGTTGGTCGGACTTAGGTCATAAATCAACATGTAGAATTTTATAATTATATTTTATTTACAATAAAATAATAATAAGAAATTATTATTATTTTATTGTAAATAATATCACGAATACAAGTCTAAAAAATGACTAAATTATTAAAATATGTAAATGTAGAGTGTCATTTATTTTGGAATCAAGACTAAATGGCACAATATATAAATATTGAAGGTTAAAATTGTTATTATGTAATTTTAAAAGTTGTTAAGTTGATGACAAAAAAGAATGATTCAAATAGTTACGTGACCCAAAAAGAAAAGCCGGATAGTTGAGAAACCATTTGATAACTATTCATAGTTAAGTAATAAAAAAAATTACTAATAGTTAGATGACTATTAGTGTAATTTACTCAAAATAAAATACACCAAAAGATCACGATGATAATTGTAACATTTGAGGGAAATTGCATGTTTACATACCTTGATTCGACAGAATGCTTCCCATTCCCAGCATATTAGAGGAAAGGTCAAGAGACCTGAGCGACGGAAGTGAACCCAGCAACCTCAGAATCTCAGTAGAATTGAAGTAATTGTCATGCAGCACTACATTCCTCAGCTTTGAGAAATTCGAAGAGTCTGAATAATTATTACAAAGCAATTATTGTCAATCATCATCATATATCCAGTTCCAAGACATAAATATTCAAATCATTGGGTAATTAAAGGAATGCTCAACGTTAATTTGCTTCATACCCAACTCCCTTGGGGAGTCATTTAGTGAATTCCAACTTAAATCCAATGTCTCTAAGTTTTCAAAACCAGATAGTTCTGCATTGTGTGGAAGAGAGAATAATTATTGTAAACTCCAATGTCTGCAGTACTATAATAGTATTAACTCCCACACACACACACACATATATAAATCTGGGGTAGGGAAGGATCCATTGAAGGAATTGCAACTAAGAATCAAATTCGTAAGAGATTTGTGTTCCATCAAGGACTGCGGATGGTTACTTGTTAAACCGTTACCAGAAAGATCCAACGTCTCCAACTGTTGTAGCCTTAGCAAACCTATAAAGAAGATAATGACCCAATAACCCAAATGTTCAAAGATAACTTCGGAAATGAAAATGCAGGGTTACTTAAAGATGGGTTCGGGTGAAATTGAATAAACATACCTTGGTTCTCTTGTCATCTAATATAACTGTAGGATAGATTGAGAGTTTTTAGATCTTTAAAAGACTGGAATAAGGTAACATTCAAATTGGATGAAAAACACAAAATCATTATAACAGCCATGTATAATCCCTCCTATAAGAGAGAGGGAGAGTTTAACAATCCGTCGGGTGGTTGAGTTGCAGCTAACTCTCTCCCAACCACAGCGATCACTCCTTGGGTCATCAACCCATGAAGGGAGTACATCATGGTCTGAACCATCCACCACTTCTTGCTTCAAAAAGGACTTCAATTCTAACAGCCCCATCCTCTCTTCTTCAAAACATGCCTTTTTCCCATCAAATTGAGTCAATAGGATGACCAAATTCATCACATGTATCAACTTTAGTGAATGCATCCCTTTCATTTACAAAACCAAACCAAACTCTGATTACTTTATGGCCCATGGTGGCCCTTTATATTGTATATTGTATAGCTTGCAGAAAATTTAATCCATGAACACGTCGAAACCGAACCAAACTCTCTATTGAAAGATGAGGTAAAATTAAAACTGATTTGAGAGAATTTGAGTGAATTTAATTTCTATACTGATTTCCTTAGCCTTCTTGTTCAGTTGATACAACATTTTATAGAGAGAATTATGGCTAACGTAAGCCATAACCAAATGTTAACAAACTAACCGTACTGCTACTGACTCAATAACAGACTACTCTAACATTCACCCATCTTCTCCACGGGTAAGACCTGAAGAGAATGTCGAAACCTATGAAAAACACTTGCTGAAAGTGGTTTAGTCAAAACATCCGCTACTTGATCACAAGCAGGTACCTCACCAACCAAAACAGAGCCATCGGCAACTCGTTCACGAACAAAAAATAAATCAAGTTCCACATGTTTGAACTTAGAGTGCAGAACAGGATTGGCCGCAACAGCCACAGCACTAGAACTATCGCACCAAATGTTGGGAGTGTCATCGGATTTGATCTCTAGTTCGTGAAGTAACGAAATTAACCAAATAACCTCACTAGTAGCTATAGCGAGACTGCGATATTCTGCTTCAGCTGTAGACCGAGAAACCACTTGTTGCTTTTTGGAGCACCAGGACACAGGAGAAGAGCCAAAATAAACACAATATCCCGAAGTAGAGCGACGATCATCAAAATCGAGGCCCCAATTAGCATCAGCATAAGCAACTAAAGAAAGACGACTGGAAGGTTGAAAAACAAGTCCAAAATCAAGAGTCCCGCGTAAATACCGTAAGATGCGTTTGAGGGCAACCATGTGAACCGTAGTAGGATTATGCATGAACTGACATATCCTATTCACAGCATACGCAATATCAGGTCTAGTCATTACCACGTACTGAAGAACCCCAGCAAGGCTCCGATATTCAGTCGGATCTGCTAACGGATCACCATCTGCTTTGGAGAGAGTGGAAGAGCTAACCATCGGAGTATGAACACTCTTAGCATCTGACATAGAAGCACGAGCTAGAATATCCCGTATGTATTTGGTCTGACAAAGATGAAGATATCCAGAAGACGAGCGAGTTACCTCTATGCCGAGAAAGTAATGTAATGCACCCATATCCTTAAGAGAAAACTCAGCATTCAGCAATCGAACAAACCAGTCAATAGTAGCAGACGCACTCCCAGTTATGATAATATCGTCAACATAGACCAAGACATAAAGTGTTTAGTCAGTCTGAACCCGAATAAAAAGAGAAGCATCAGATTTCGAGGCACGGAAACCGATGGACAGAATAAACGACTTCAGTTTTTCAAACCAAGCTCGAGGAGCCTGCCGGAGACCATATAAGGCTTTCTTCAGACGACACACAAAAGGTTGTCCTGCAGAATTATATTGAACATAACCCAGAGGTTGTTGCATAAAAACCTCGGTATCTAAATCACCATTTAGAAAAGCGTTATTAACATCTACCTGATGTAACTGCCACTGTTTGGAGACGGCAACAGAGAGAATAACGCGAATAGTGGCCGGTTTCACAACAGGACTAAAAGTCTCCTTAAAATCACATCCCGGAGTTTGAGAACAGCCTTTGGCAACTAAACGAGCTTTTCTGCGCGCAACTGTGCCATCAGGGTTCCTCTTAACCTTAAACAACCATTTACATCCAATGACTTTGCGATTTGGCGGTAGATCGACCAAGTCCTAGGTGGAATTGTGAACAAGAGCATCATACTCAGCTTGTGCTACTGCACTCCACTCCGGTGTAGCCAAAGCTTCTTCTATCGAAGACGGTTCAACAACTTCAATCGAAAGAGCTTTTGGCCTGAATATGCCAGCCTTTGCCCTAGTAATCATAGGGTGAGAGTTGACCACTGATGGGAGAGTATTCTCTGCACTGGCGTAGGGAGACGAACTAACATTATGAGAAGGAACAGTCTTATTATTGTCCAAACACACAGGCTGAGAAACAGGGGCAGTAGAAGACCTACCTGGATCTGAAACAGAAGTAGTCATAGCCGGAGACCCTAAAACAGGAGACCTTAAAACAGGCATCACAGATGAACGGGATGAATTACTCGTCGAAGGGAGAGAGATACAGTCTCCAGTGGCCTCGGTAAAGGAGATGAAGAAACAACCCGAACTAGGGGAACCACGGTAGAAGTGGAGACAGTAGAGTGACTTTGGAAACCATGCTCAAGCATCAAGAATTTATTTTCGTCAAACACAACATGTCTAGAGACGACTACTTCGCCAGTAGGCAAAAGACATTGATATCCTTTATGTTGAGGACTATAACCGAGGAAGGTAGACGGCTGAGATCGAAACTCCAACTTATGCCTCCCAAAGGGCCGTAGATACGGATAACAACAGCAACCAAAAACCCGGAGATGATCATAAGACGGGTCCTTCCCATAAAGAGCCTTAAACGGAGACTGGCCGTAGAGAACCGGAGTAGGGAGGCGGTTAATGAGATGAACGGCACAACAGAATGCATAACCCCAGTATTCCATAGATAAACCGGCTTGAGCCAACAAAGACAACCCCATTTCAGTAACATGTCGATGCTTGCGTTCAGCCACACCATTTTGTTCCGACGTATAAGGACAAGTCAACTGATGAATGATCCCTTGAGACGCAAGAATAGATGTTAAAGGCCGATACTCACCACCCCAATCGCTCTGAAACTGTTTTATATCCTTACCAAACTGAGTTTTTATCAACCGTTGAAATCTGGTGAAGCACTCCACAGTTTGAGACTTTTGTCAGAGAAGATAGATCCAGGTAAACCGAGTGCTCATATCAATGAAAGACACATAATACCGATTTGCAGCACTAGTAACATTCGCAGGACCCCAAAGATCAGATACGATCAATTCAAACGGCTGATACTTCGTAATAGACAGAGGAAATGACAATTTATGGGACCTACCTTGTTGACAAGCGGGACACAAGCCATCAAACCCATATTTAGAAGAAGTAATTTGACATTTATCCAAAACATTCTTTACTACAGAGGCTGACGGGTGTCCAAGGCGTTTATGCCAAAGACTAAAAATAGGACACTCAACATTTTTATTTAGAATATTATCAGGACACTTAACATTCTCATCTGGAACAGTTGAATGAGCAACAAAGAAATTTTTAGCAAGCATAGGAGACACCGCAGGAACGGAAAACTGATACAATCCTTCATGAATGTGGCCCCTCATCAAAACCTCCTTCGTCACGGCATCCTTAATAATGCAATGTGTCGGATGAAATTCAAAGAACACATTATTATCGTTAGCAAACTGAAAAACCGACAGTAGATTCTTGCGTATGCTAGGCACATATAAAACGTTAGACAAATGCAATAATTTTGAATTTGCCGGTAAAACACTATCACCAACCGACGAAATTATAGCCGGAGACCCATCCCCCATCAAAAGCGAAGAATTACCTGAATAAGGAGTAGCATGATGCAGAGCAGAAGGATCCCGACACACATGGTTGCTCGCTCCTGAGTCAGGGTACCAAGACGTAATGCCAACCGGTACGGGAATATATGACCCATCAGTGCCACCGGCGAACTCATATTGAGCGGTATTAGCTTGAGACCCGAAACAATCAGAATAATCCGACGCATGAAGATCACCTACGTGGGGCATCCCAATACAAGGATCAGACCCTGTATAAACCCGAGCTTTGGGTTTAGTTGACCACGGAACCGACCCAACCTGAACATTATTAGTAGTAGGCACGTGATGAGCGGAAGGCGTCGGAGGTCGGGTATGAGAAGGTCCACTAGTTGAAGGCCTAGGATTTGGAGGCCCACGAAAACAAAAGCCTCCATCATTGCGGGCCCTAAAATTTGACCCATGTGAACAACAACCGTGCCCATGTGAACAACAACCGTGCGGCCCACAATGTGCCCATGTGAACAACAACCGAAGCCTCCATGAGGATTCGGTCTAGGAGCATTCGGCCTTTGAAATTCAATGTGCCCATGTGAACAACAACCGTGCGGCCCACAATGTTTTAAATTTAAATGTTGCGGCCCACCATGTTGTAAATTGGAATCTTGTGGCCCACCATGTTGAAAACCATTACATTGAAAATCAGAATTGGCAGACAAACAATAATGGCCGGACCCACATGCATCATAATACCCAGCCATTAAACAATACTCACCATCACCAAACCCACGGTGACCATAGGAATACCTAACAGATTTTGAAGGCATTCCCCATTCATTATGCGCCGAACCAGGAGAATAGAAGTTACCATCGGGTGACAGCGACAGCAGCACATAAGACGACGGCGGCGCCTCCAGATTACGGCTATAGCGATAGTAACAACGCTGGGCATCGTGGCCGAACCTGGAGCAAATCTGACATTGAAGCGGGAATGAAAGGCTCGCCCTCGCCCTCGGCCAAAAGCGCGACCGCCACGGCCGGACGCTACAACTCCTTGAGACGGTTCAGTCACCGAACCTCCTTCTACGAGATTGGCATGGAAAACTTCAGGAACTGACTGGGCAAGACGACTTTTGCACTCCAACAAATTGTCGACCAAACGTCCAAAAGACAGAACACCGGTCGAAATGGAAGCAGAGGAGACGATCGACTCATACTCAGAGGGAAGACCAGCAAGTAAGATTTGCACCTTCTCATCTTCTAAAACCCGCGAGCCAGACGACTCTAACAACGCAGACAGATTTGAAATACGAACGACATAATCAGTAATCGAAAGAGTACCTTTCTTTAAGGAGTGTAACTCATGACGAATCCGCGATTGTTTAGCCCCGGAATCCGCCGCAAACAAACTTGCCGCCGTATTCCAGACATCACATGACGTGTAAGCATCAGTGAATGATGGCAGAACCGACGAGCAGATCGTTGAGAGCAACCAGGACGTCAGAAACAGATCCTGCTGTGTATAAGCAGAGGCTAATGGATTAGGAACACACACTCCATCAGAATTATGAACATACCTCGAAGGTGGTGGAGCGGTGCCTTCTAGAAATCCGGCGAGATCGTAGCCCTCTACAATTAACTTGACTTGCTTACGCCACTGAACATAAGTCGCTTGATCAAGTTTGACAACCTCATGCCAAGGAAAATTATGAACAACACGAGCACCTTGAGACGCAGCAGATTCATCAGTGGTGTCCTCCATGGCTCCCAAGATCAGATGGCGAAAGATACCATATTGAAAGATGAGGTAAAATTAAAACTGATTTGAGAGAATTTGAGTGAATTTAATTTCTATACTGATTTCCTTAGCCTTCTTGTTCAGTTGATACAACATTTTATAGAGAGAATTATGGCTAACGTAAGCCATAACCAAATGTTAACAAACTAACCGTACTGCTACTGACTCAATAACAGACTACTCTAACACTCTCTGATTACTTTATTGTCGGTGGTCGCATTTATCCATGAACACGTGGAAACTGGAAAGTTGACTTTGATTACCATATTTTGCAAAAGTGATTTTGAGGAGTAACATAAAAATTGTTTTTGTCAAATTTGGTGGTGTTTATTTCTATTGTTTAAAAATGTTTATTTAACATAGTAAAAGGACTAAAACTACAGTTAAACAAAAACTATCCTTCATTTTTTGTTTATTGACGCCCAGAGTGAATAATATCTGCACAGCAGCGAACTTAGAAAATTTAGTAATATAGGGTAAAAATAAAATTATAAAATTTTGGAGGGTTAAAATAAAAAAATATATATTTTAAAGGGCTTAAATTAAACTATTAACAATTATGAAGAACTAAAAATATTATTATGTCATTTAATAAAGGAGCCAAAGCCTTGTCACTTGGCTACGTGACTGTCTTTTTTTTTTTTTTATACATCTGGTATACTGATAATATATTATTTTCTTTAAAATTATTTGAAGGTCTTCATGATGGTTGGGAGATTGTTGAAAATATTTATTTTTCCTTGCAATATTATACAAGTTTTCATGGCAGTTTTCTAGAAGCTGCTGGGAAACAAAGGGAACTTGCAACAAATTTTTTGAAAAGAAAAGAAAAAAGAAAAGAAAAGAATCCTATGTTTTTTTTCAATGAGAAGGAATCTATGTCGATTATTAGATTAAGAAAAAAAATGTGTTAGAATACATGCTGACAAGATAGTTTAGATCCATACCAAACATCTATAGAATTTTTTGTTTCAAATAATAAATATCAAAAGCTCAATAAGTCTTAAATTGGGTTGCATTGTTTACGGGTTGAAAGTTAAAAAATCTTTTTAAGGAATAAAATTAAATTGTATATTTTTACGATAATAAATATATAATTTTATCATTTTAATATCTAATCTTTATCATTTTCAAAAGAATTAAATCAAAATTTTATCATTTTTAAGGGAGGTCAAAGTTCAAATTTTCCTTTATCAATTTAAATTTTTATAAATTTTAAAAGGGCCTAAATAAAAAATTTTCCATTTCAAGGGGGTCAAGGCCCTGTCAGCCCCCTATCTATGCCCCTGATTGTTGATGCAATAATTTGAAGAATGGTGGTTTATCTTAATATGCTTTATATATTATTTGTTATTCGTATTTGACACTTTTTTCTAATGTAGTGTTTGTGTTTTTTGTTTTTATCTAATGTAGTATTTGTATCTGATAAAAATTATATATTTTGTTATCTGAAGGTAACATTGCTAACTTTTTAGTATTTACTCGAGCTTTAGGATTGATTCAGTAAAAGTTAATTACTAATATTATTAGATTTGAATATTTCATAAGTTTGTTAATAGAATAAATTTAATGTTAATTGTGAATTTATTTATTTTGCGTCTAATTTGTTAAGTACAATCTAATGATGTGATTTAATTCGGATTTTAAGATTAATTTGGCGACAGTTAATTGCTAATATTATGAGCTAATTATGATCTTTCATCAAATCAACTCTAAAACATAAATTAAACACTAAAAGGATAACAACGTTAATTTCAGGTACCAAAATGTATAACTTTTGTCAAATACAAATACTACATTAGATAAAAATAATAATAAGTACCACATTAGAAAAAAGTTTCAAATCATATACCAAATTATGTATTAAGCCTTCATAAAATCATAGAGGTTATTGTCTACTCTTATTTTATGTAATTTATCATAGAGGATAAGAACAATAAAGATATGGCTTTTATACCAACATCTGGTTAAGTGGAATAATAAGACAGATTGCATTCATAAAGGGAGAATAAAAGTTAAAAAAAAAATATTTTGTTTTATTTGACTGCCCAAAGAAAAAAATATATATATATATAATCTAAAATTCAATGAAAACTTATATCTAAATTCAAACTTCATACTTGTCCATCAACCTTAATAGCTCGACTACAATCAACTTAAAGGAGAAAAAAAACAAGTACACTAATTATTGAAATTGATAGCTAACTTGCGAAAAGAAACAACAACAAAGTAATAGGAACTGTAAATAAGATTCTCAGTTAAATAAAACCATCTCCTTCGCCAATAAGGATTGATGTAGAGACAACCCCGAAACTCAACAAGAAGACACAATACGTTGCAACAAAACTTGCAAAGAAAGAAGCACGATCAATTTCATACCATTTTCCTTCGGTTTCATCTGACGCAGAAGGCATATCCATGACTTTGGTGTGATTTTTCTCTAATCGTAGCCCATAAAGAAATGGATTTCCTTCATAATTGCTGATGGAAAATGTTGCGAATTGTCCGTTGCTTGGAATTCTTCCCGATATATTGTTCTGAGCGACACTGAAGACTTCCAAGAAGTTAAGATTGACCAACTCTAATGGGATTTTTCCACTTAATTTGTTGCAAGAAAAATCCAGACTCCCAACCTGGGATAGATTCGACAATGAAACAGGGATAAACCCTGTAAGATGATTGTGGGATAAGTTTAGTGCATGAATGGCGAATAACTTCCCGAGACTCTGAGGAATTTGGCCTGTCAAATTGTTACATGACAAATCTAATCCAGACATGTAATTCAGAATGTTTCCTTTATAAGAAAGGAGACAATTTTTAGTGAGAAATTCTATCTTAAACACATACTTATTTGGCTCAACAGTAGTCATGAAACTACTACTGTGTTGGTTTTTCTTTGTAAGGAAGAAAGAACAGACAAATCAAAGTTTAGCAATCAAATGTGACTTGTTTCCATTTGAACAATCTACCGGATAATCCGCTAATTACTGCCTGCCAGATAGGTAGCTGCCCATAAGATCACCCATGACTTATAAAAAGAAGCCCATGAAGCAAATGATGCCCATACCAATAATCCTTTGCTTCAAGGCTTCAAAAGGCACATTGAACACCCAATGGTGCTGGTGCACCTCCTAAGTCTCCAATAGAAGCATCACATCTAGCAACTTCTAAGTTCCGAATCGGAGCTTGACATATACTCTCAAGTTGTCACCAAAGGTCTTAAAAATAGTAAGCACTCTTGCCATTTTTAAACATACCATAAGTCACCCAATCATGAGTAAAGTGTGTCCAAAAGGTGTAACTACGATTCCCTTCTCACAAGACCAAAGAGCCCACAAGTCATTACCACAAGCAAACGACAGGAAAACTCTTTATTGCATTAAGGCCTCTCATCCAATTAACTTTAGGATTATAAGCCATGAGACCCTGATACGTAAACCTGTTCTTAGGTTAAGTTACTCGTTCAACCTCGAAGGGTCGCTCGAAATTTAGAAGGATTAATTTAATTGGATGAAAATGGTAAGTTTAAAAAATAAGTTTTTTAAAAAAATGCTTAAAATATGGGTCGAACTTGAGCTCAAACATGCAAGGCTCAAGCTTGGTCTAGCTCAACACATTTTCTAAGTTTGTACTATATTATTTTATACTATTTTTATATTTTATATAATTTATAACACATAGAAATTAAATTTATAGTAATATATAATACTATAATATAAATATAAAAAATTATTAAAATTCCTATATATAAATTTTAATAAATAAAAAGTATATATAATCACTAAAGAATAAATTAAAACTATATAATAAATTTAAAAAAAATTAAAAAAATATATAGATAAGCTTAAAATGGGCTAACCATTTATAAATATGGGTAGACTTAAAGAAAATTTAAACTCGTATTTCAAGCTTAAATAAATATAAATTGTATTAATATTATACTTAAACCTGATTTCACTACGGGGATGAAATACTTTTATTCACACCCTAAGAGAGATTGAGATGTCTACAAATCACTGAAAAGACCTCGGGATTAGTCCTCGTTACGTTTTCTAACACCTCACTTCGAGCTCAAGCCCTACAAGTTCTCTTCACCAGCTATAGTTTCTCTCCCCTTGAAACTTTAGGCCAAGGAAGTTCAAGTCCCTCATCCTCTAGGAGTTCGAAGAGTCTGCATAGCATGCCTCACTCATCTCTCCCATACTTTCAAGGTTTGCCTCCCTCAAATACTACGAGAATTGACAATCCTCCCACCAAGGAGACTGCAGGATCCGAAGACCCCCTCAATGTCCTCTTTTGGCATCCTTGGCACCCAAAATGGGGGCCCTTAGATCTCCGTCGCTTCTTCTTCAATTCATTCCGGAGTTTCTTTCTCTCAAGCAGTCAGAAGAGTCTGAGGAGTCTGCAAATCCGTCTCCAATGCCTCATCGTTATCCCCTCTCAACCCTTAGGCAGCATCTTGCACCTAGGTAACCTCAAACCATCTTCCTTCTCCATCAGTAACTCCGATTTTCATCTTTCACCTAGCTGCTAGTGGTACCTGCTCTTAAGTATGAATGCTCCCTCGTTGCAATTCTTTATTTTTCTGGTCTGCAACATTTGGTGTTTCCATTAAGAGACGAACTCAAGGCGCTATGCCTTCAAAGAAAGTAGTGGAGCCTGCCCCTCAAAGTGGTCCTCCACCCTGACGTGAGAGGCCACCAAAAGCACTGTTGGGGAATGTTCACACTTCACACTAAGGAGACCATGTGTCTTCAAAACTCCCTAACCTGTGAAAGCGAGGAATGCTACCCTCACCATTCAAAACCAACTAGACAAGAGTCTGAAACCTCACTTACATAATCAAGGAACTAGCTTAAAAAAAAAAACACCAAATCGGAGCTAGCAATATCTCACATCCTAAAAGGAAAGATGACACTTACTCTCAAGGATGTCACTCCTGTAGGTACCTCTCCCGATGTTTCCTTGGTACCCACAGATGATCTTCACTCTGCAACTCAATTTTTAAGGTTTGCATATTGATAATTTTTAAGGTTATTGGTTCAAATTTCATGATTTTCAGAAACCAAAAGCAGATAGATAGAGATATGAAACTAAAAGGTTTAATTTAAGGTCAAGCATTAAACCAATTAAAAAAAATATAAAGGGTAAACAGAAAATAAATTAAATAATGTATACAATGTGACAGCAATATTGATTAGCTCCAAATAGTTTCACTTTTAGTTATCTCTGTATTAGTGTATATCTATATTATTATTATTATTTAAATTTTTGGTGTCAATTTTCTAATTTAATTGTAAAATCATCAAACTTAAAATTTTGAGGATATTTTTATTTTTTATACAATTTAGAAAAATATATGTACATGATAAATTCAAACTTAAAATTTTGAAAAAAAAAATATACAATATCAAGATTGGAATGAGAATAACATGAGAGCTTAAGCTGTCATTCCATATAAATCAAATTAAATTTCAAAATCTTAATTTTCTAGATTTTATAAATTCAACCAAAGTTATATTTAAATTTCATATAAATTTTTACATAAAATTTCTTCCTAACTCCAATCAATTTCAATTTTAGCGTATATACATAACATTATTCTTATATATTTAGAAGATTTTGTATAAACCGGCCCCCCCCCCCCTTTTGAAACATTATTCTTATATATTTAGAAGAATTTGTATAACCCCCCCCCCCTTCTCTTTTGATTGTTATTCGAAAAAATTTAGATTCATACACAAGAAAAAGAAAACGTAAACTTTAAACAGTTTAAAAACTCTCGAAAAATGTTTATGCTTTTGAAAATTTTAAGACATTTTTCAATAAAAAATTGAATTTTTTTTTTCACTGATCCTAAGTTTACATTACATTCACAGAACCACAATTTAAGCAACAAATATACATTAAAGCCCTTTCCCACAAAAACGAATGTATCCTAACATGCACATATATTTTCATCTACTAAAAGAAATTAATCACACAATTTTGGAGCTAAAATTAACAAAGCATATATAACTTCAACTTCATGTCTTCATCTATGTACAGCAAACATAGCGAAGCATCATTGACAAATATCACAACTAAGGAAGCACTTATCGGCATCCTCGTCGATACCGGAAACATCTTCAACCTGATCCAAAACATCGGCCGCATCATTGGCATCTGCATAATACATACATTCATATATACCTTGAACTTCATATCTTCATCTACATAATACATACATAGGCAAATATCATGTACAAAAGAAACAACAGACAACCTCCAGGCCAGCATCTACTGTTTCACCGTCCTCAATATCAACAATGGCTTTGTAGTAGCCCAATTTTGACTGGGCTGAAATAAAAACAAAACAGACCCTGATCCAAATCCAACCCTTGGTCCAATTTACATACCCAAAACCCAACACCCAAACTAATGCAGCCCAAACGAGCCCAAAACGTTAGCAGATTCAAAGACCTAGGGTTTCTGGGAAACCCTAGGCGCCGCTCTTCGCGCCGCAATGGTAGGCCAATCGTCGCGCCGCAGTTTGCTCCGGCAGCCTCCGATCACGCTTCAGTCGTCACGCCCCGATTTGCGCCGCAATTAGCGCATTTCACCACCGCCAAGACCTTCGCGTTCGACCTGCGTAGAAAAAGGAACATATAGCAACAGAAAACAAGACAGATTTCTTTCCATTTTTCTTTTTTTTTCTTACAGGGTTATATAAACCCACAATGATTTGTAACGAGAGGGGGGCAGAGGGGAAAACACACATATACAGAGAGAGAAAAAAATATACACAGATACAGAGATACCCAAAAGCATATACGAAATCAATAAAAAACAAGCAAAGGTTTTTTCTTCCTCGTTATTTCTCTTCTCCGTCCAAGCTGTTTATTTTCCTTTAAGCGTTTTTTTTTCTTTTTTTACATATTAAAGGTCCTAAAGAAGTAAAATAAAAAAAAAGGAGAAAAAAACCTCACATTTTGGGGAATACCGGCCACCGTGCACGGTGGCCGGCGACTGCGACTGCGCCGGAGCTTCGCCGGAAGGACCGCCGGCAATCGCCTGGCATGGGGAGAGAAAAGAGCTCCTCTCTGTTTTCTGTTTTGAAATGAGAAAGAAAATATTTTTTTTTTTAAAAAAAAAAATTCGCTTTATATAGTACCCCTAAACGGCGTCGTTTAGGACTGAGGCTAATAGCCTCAAAACGGCGCCGTTTCATGGATCCGACCCGCCATCATAGGATCAGCGTGTTTTTCAGTTAAAATAGTCTAATTTCCACTTTGGCCCTTCCGTATTATTTCAGTTTTACAATTAAGTCTTATTATACTTCTATTTTTATAATTTAGCCCTGAAATATATTTTCTGTTTCAATTTAATCCGTCTTCCTTTATTTATTTTTTAATCTAATGTTATATTTAAATTATTTTATTATATTAAAATTTTACATTATTTTTTTGTTAATTTTGTTAGAAATACATATATAAATTTTTGTATTATCTTTTTATTCCATTAATTATTATATATTATTTTACTTAATTTAATAATTTATATGTTATTTTATAATTAATATGTTATTTGTTATATTATATACTTTTTAATTTGTATATTATATAGTATTATATTACATTATATTTTATTTTAAATTTTGTTTTAAAGCCTATTATATAACTTATATTATTTATTACACATATAATTTTATGATTTGTATCTTATATATATATAATATATATTTTTATTAATTATTATTTTATTTTGTTTAGTATTAGTTTAGTTACATATTATTTTATATATTAGTTATCCTATTATATATTTTAAAAATTTTATACATTGTATAGTATTATATCATATTCTTATGAAATATATTTATAAGCATGTTTCATTTATATTATTATATTTTATCATTATATACTATTCTTTTTACTTATGTATTGTTACATTGTTTATATCATATAAGTATGTAATTTTATTTATTTTATTCATTTATATTATTAACCTTGCATGAAAATTTTCATATTTATTTAGTAATTTTTATTTTGACATTTATGGTTTTATGTATATATTTTATCTGCCTATATTATTTATTTATTTATGTTTGCCATTATGTAATTACTTTTAATATTTATGTTCGATAGTGTATAAATGCAATATTGTTACATGGTTATTGTTTAAAATAAAAAATACATTTTTTGCAAAATTAAAATATTTTATTTAAAGGTTTTTTAAATAAAGGCAATGTTTCAGTATTTAGAAATTTGGGAAATAGTGCCCAATCGTGATGGGTTGCGATTTTCCGTTTGGCTAAATAACTAAATATCCTTTTAATAATTTTTATAAATTATGAGATAATCTTAGTTACGAGGGTTTAAAAATATCATGTCCAATCGTGCTGGATGTAATGTTTATATTCTTTCGAATTGAAGAAATCTCAAACTTTAAATCAAAATTGCTCGAAGTTTTATAAATTATGAGTTGATCTTAGTTACGAGGGTTTAAAAAAATATCGTCTCCAATCGTGTTGGATGTGATGTTTATATTCCTTCATATTGAAGAATTCTCAATTTTTAAATCAAAATTGTTCGAAGTTTTTTTAAAAATTATGAGATGATCTTAATTACGAGAGTTTAAAAAATATTGTGTCCAATCGTGCTGGATGTGATATTTATATTCTTTCGGATCAAAGAACTCTCAAATTTTAAATCAAACTATTCGAAGTTTTTTTAGAAATCATATTTTTAAATCCTTTTAAAGTTTCAAACAGTGGACATGATTTTATCAATTAGGTACCAATTTTTGGGCATTATGAGGGTGCTAACCCTTCCTTATACGTAACCGACTCCTGAACCTGTTTTCTCTTTTTCGTAGACCAAAATCAAATGTTTTAAAACGAAACGTTTTACAAGGTGATCCAATCACACCTAAGTAAAAAGGATTGGTGGCGACTCCAATTTTCGTTTTTAAAAGTCGATCCCTATTTTCTAAATCGATTTTAAAATGGTTTCGACAGGCTTCAACAATATCGATGGTGGCTTCAACCTTATCCAAAACATCAGCCGCATCATTGGCATCTTTAATGGCTTCTGCAGCTTTCTTTAAGAACCTAGATAGCTGGTCTTTCTTGGTTACAATTATAACCTCAAATATAATGTTAAAAAGGAATGCGATTATTAGAATTAAGTGATCCAAATCCTTATTTAAATAAAATACAATGGTAAAATAAAATAAAAGAAAAATCCATATAGAACTACACTTCTTTTATTTTATTTTATAAGGTTTTTTAAACCTTATTAAACTCTATCTATTTGATATTGATTAAAATAAAGTGTTTCAATCTTACTACACTCCTATTAGAATATGGTTTTACAAGCCTATAAATAGACTTACTCTATTCCTTTTGTAATTATTCGAATTCGACATAATGAATTTTCTTCTCCTCTGCCCGTTGTTTTTTTCCCGAAAGGGTTTCCACGCAAAATCTGTGTGTTATTTAATTTTTATTTCTCTTTTTTTTGCGATATATTGTCATTATCGACGTTATATTTTTCACAAATTGGTATCAAAGCTTTTGGGTTTTTCATCTCGATCACGGTAATGGCGTCTTTGAAGTACGAAATTTCGCTGTTGGATCGCAACACCAGATTCACGTTGTGCCAGATAAAGATGCAGGCAGTTCTTGCACAAATGGATTTAGAGGAAGCCCTGCTAGGGGTAGATAAGATGCCTTCGACATTGACGGAGGAAGAGAAGAAGCAGAAGGATCGAAAGGCGTTAACACAGTTACATTTGCATTTGTTTAACAAAATTTTACAAGATGTGATGAAAGAGAAGACCGCCGCTGCATTATGGAAGAGGCTAGAACAAATATGTATGTCTAAAACTCTAACTAGCAAGTTGCATATGAAACAACGTCTTTATGCTCATCGTTTGGGGGAAGGTGCGTCTGTGCACGAACACTTAACAATGTTTAAAGAAATTCTCTCAAACTTGGAAGCCATGGAGGTTCAGTATGATAAGGAAAATCTAGGGTTGATTCTACTTTTTTCGTTGCCCCCGTCTTATTCAACCTTTAGAGACATGATTTTATACAGCCACGAGTCTCTCACAGTTGATGAGGTTTATGATTCTTTGACCTCGTATGATAAGATGAAGCACATTATGGTTAAAACCGACTCTCAGGGAGAAGGTCTCATCGTTCGTGAGAGATAAGATCGGAATGCTGATGATGATTGTGGAAGGACACAGGAACAGAATCCTCACGGTAAATTTAAGGGTAGATCTAAGTCTTCAAACAGAGGTAAAACCTATAACTTCTGTAAGAAGAAAGGACACATTAAATCTGAATGTTATAAGCTACAAAATAAGATCAAAAGGGAGGCTACGAATCAAAAGGGAAAACAACTAGAAAATTTTGGTGAAGCTGATGTTGTAGAAGACTACAACGATGATGAAATTCTAGTTGCTTCTGTCAACAATTCAAAAGTGAGCTATGAGTGGATCCTTGATTCGGGTTGCACCTTTCACATAAGTCCCAATCAGGATTGGTTTACAAATTACGAAACAGTGTCTGAAGGTGTTATTTTGATGAGAAATAATGCTTCGTGTAAAATCGCAGGTGTTGGAACAATTAAAGTTAAGATGTTTGATGGAGTTGTCAGAATACTTAGTGACGTACGACATGTTCCAGAATTGAAAAGAAATTTAATTTCGTTAAGTACTCTTGATTCAAAAGGGTACAAATACATAGTTGAAAGCGGGATTTTAAAGATTTCTAAAGGTTCTCTCATTGTGATGAAAGGGAAGAGAAAGACTGCCAAGTTATATGTTTTGCAGGGTTCTACTATTATTGGTAATGCAACTGTCGCTTTCTCTTCCTTGTTAGATGATGATAGTACTAAACTTTGGCATGACAGAATTGAGCAAAAGAGGACTTCTTGATGGGAAAGGAATTTGCAAACTGAAGTTATGTGAGCATTGCGTTTTTGGGAAGCAAAAGAGAGTTCGATTCACCAGAGGAATCCATAACACAAAGAGAACGTTGGAGTATATTTATTCTGATTTGTGGGGGTCATCGAGAGTGCCTTCAAGAGTTGGAGCTAATTATATGCTAAATTTTATTGATGATTTTTCCAAAAAAGTTTGGGCATTCTTCCTGAAGCAGAAAAGCGATGTGTTTTCCGCATTTAAGTCTTGGAAAACTATGATTGAAAAACAGACGGGAAAACAAATAAGATACCTCCGCACAGATAATGGCTTAGATTTTTGTTCTGATGAGTTTAATAAACTGTGCAAGTCAGAAGGGATCTTGGGACACTTGACAGTTTGTTATACTCCACAGCAAAACGGCGTTGCAGAACGAATAAATAGAACGATCATGGAGAAGGTTCGATGTATGTTGTCAAATGCCAACTTACCAAATTCGTTTTGGGCCGAAGCAGCCTCTACTGCATGTTTTTTGATCAACCGATCTTCATCCGTTGCCATTGAGAAAAAGACTCCACAAGAGGTATGGTCTGGTAATCCTGCTAATTATTTTGTTTTAAAGATATTTAGGTGTCCTGTGTATGCTCATGTTGATAATGGAAAATTGGAACTGAGATCCATTAAATGTGTTTTTCTTGGTTATAAAGCTGGTGTAAAAGAGTATAAGTTATGGTGTCCTGAAAATAGAAAAGTTGTGATTAGCAGATATGTTATTTTTGATGAAACTGCTATGTTACCTAACTTATCTCTTAAAGACTCTTTCAATAAAGAAAATCAAAAGCAGGTGGAGCATCAGATTAATACAGAGTTGACTTCTCAAGCCAGTATAAAAATTGAGAATAGAGTTGCTTCTTCACCACAATACTTTATCGCAAAAAAACAGAACTAGAAGAGAAATTAAACCTCCAAAGAAGTATGCCGAGGCTGATCTAGTTGCTTATGCTTTAAATGTGGCCGAAGGTATAGATGCAAACCAAGAGTCGTCTAATTATTCTGAGTCGGTTAACTATGAAGACTCAAAAAAATGGATGTTTGCTATACAAGAGGAGATGAAATCACTCTACAAAAACAGAACATGGGATCTTGTGAAACATCCTAAAGGTAAAAAGGTTGTCCGCTGTAAATGGGTGTTTAAAAAGAAAGAAGGGACTCTATGAGTTGAAGAACCCAGATATAAAGCAAGGCTTGTTGCAAAGGGTTACAGTCAAAATGGACTTCACATATGTGTTCTCCCCAGTTGTGAAGCATAATTCGATTCGAGCTTTGCTTGGTATTGTGGCCATGCATGATTTGGAGCTTGAGTAGTTAGATGTAAAAACTGCATTTTTACATGGAAAACTTGAGGAAGATATTTACATTCAACAACCAGAGGGTTTTACAGTCTCAGAAAAGGAGGACTATGTTTGTTTGCTGAAAAAGTCCCTTTATGGTTTGAAACAGTCACCAAGACAATGGTACAAGAGGTTTGATTCCTTTATGACTTCTCATGATTTTAAAAGAAGTAGTTTTGACAGCTGTGTTTACTTTAAGAAAAACAATGATGGTTTTTTTGTGTATCTACTTCTTTATGTTGATGACATGTTGATAGCAGCAAAAGATAAATGATAGATAAGAAAGGTCAAAGCCCAACTAAGTGAAGAATTTGAGATGAAAGATTTGGGACCAGCAAAGAAGATATTTGGTATGACGATTCTCAGAGATAGAAAATCAAGTAAATTGTACCTAAGTCAGAAGTTGGTACATTGAAAAAGTTCTTTGCAGGTTCAATATGCATAGTGCTAAGCCTGTTACTACTCTTTTAGCAGCTCATTTCAGAACTTCATCGGCTTTGTCTCCACAATCAGATGATGCGATTGGGTATATGTCATATGTTCCATACTCTAGTGCAGTGGGATCTCTCATGTATGCTATGGTTTGTTCACGTCCAGATTTATCATATGCAGTCAGTGCAGTTAGCAGATACATAGCGAATCCCGTTTGGAAGAACATGGAGATGGAGTCATTGGGTATGTTGATACTGATTTTGCTAGAGACCTTGATAGAAGATCTCTCACTGGTTATGTCTTTACAATTGGAGGTTGTGCAATCAGTTGGAAAGCTACTTTGCAAACTACAGTCACTTTGTCTACCACTGAAGCTAAGTACATGGCGATTACTAAGGCTTGTAAAGAAGCTATTTGGTTGAAGGGACTCTTTAGTGAGCTCAATGAAGACCTTCAAATCAGCACATTATTTTGTGACAGTCAGAGTGCCATTTTCCTTGCAAAAGATCAAATGTTTCATGAGAGAACATAATACATTGATGTTCGGTATCATTTTGTTCGTGATATTGTTGCTCGTGGTGATATTGTTGTGAGCAAAATTAGTACTCATGAAAATCCTACAAATATGATGACTAAGTCACTTCCTATATCCAAGTTTGAGCATTGTTTAGACTTGGTTGGTGTTCATTGTTGAAGTTAAACCCTTAAGGGGTTTTAAGGAAGAGGTGGGGAACTTGTTCGTTGAGAGTTCGCGATGAAGAACTTGTTCATTGAGAATTCGTGTCAAGGTGTAGATTGTTAGAATTAAGTGACCCGAATCCTTATTTAAATAAAATACAATGGTAAAATAAAATAAAAGAAAAATCCCTATAGAACTGCACTTCTTTTATTTTATTTTATAAGTTTTTTTAAACCTTATTAAACTCTATCTATTTGATATTGATTAGAATAAGGTGTTTCAATCTTACTACACTCCTATTAGAATATGGTTTTACAAGCCTATAAATAGACATAGTCTGTTCCTCTTATAATTGTTCGAATTCGACATAGTGAATTTTCTTCTCCTCTGCCCGTTGTTTTTTTTCTCGAAAGGGTTTCCACGTAAAATCTGTGTGTTCTTTAATTTTTATTTTTCTTTTCTTTACGATATATTGTCATTACCGACGTTATATTTTTCACAGCGATAACAATGAGAAAAGTAGCAGTGTCAGCCATCTTTAATTTCGTTGGCTATACAAAGATTAAAATGCAAATGCAATGAATATATATACATATATACACATAGGGAAAGGATTGTATGAAACAGTGACGCCATGTCATATGTATCCCTTTCCAATAGTTTTATGCCACATCAGTATTTTCATCCTGAATTTCAGGATTTTCATCCTCAAAAAAATCAAATCCAAATTAAAATCTTGATTTTCATCCTGAAAAAATCAAATCCAAATTAAAATCCTGAAATTCAAGATGAAAATACTGATGTGGCATAAAACTATTGGAAAGGGATACAGATGACATGGCATCACTGTTTCATACAATCCTTTCTCTATATACATAATATGCTTTTAGAGGCATTGGAATTGTGGGGAAAGATTGGGAGTTTCGTTTTAATCTACGCTATGAATTTGATAAAATATTAGATGCTTTGGGGTATATACTCATTCATTATGGTACTCTTTGTTTGGTATATTTAGACTTGTGTGCTCAAGATTTGTAATCTTTTGTTTGTTTTAATGTAACGTGACATTCTTAATGATATTTTAAATACCATGATTGTATAATTAATTTGTACCATGACAACAACTTGGATTAGACTCATGACGTTGAAGTAATGTTTTTTAACTTTATTTTTGTTATTCCAAAAGTTGTTATTTTATTCAAAAAGGATATATATTTCGTTTATTAATTTATTAATTATTATTATGATATTGTGTATAAAAAAAAGAGAGACAGAATGGTCTTGAAGAAAGTTTTGAATACAGGGACAGAAGATTTTCTAGAAAAGAAGACAAGCCATGGAATGTCTCGCGTGTCCCCCCAAATTCAAGTGTCTAGTATTATTTAAATCATGAGTATTTTAAGTCGAATCTCGGGTTAAGTTATTTTTACTATAACAATTATTTATTGCATTAAATATGCATTCAAGATAAAATCCTTCCATAAATTATATTATTTTATTAAACTCCTAAATAAATAGGTATCACAAGTTAATTAGACATCAAGTCAATTACTTTTAAATGTAACGTAAACTATATTATTATGAGATTATTTTCATCTTTTTATATATTTATTTAAAATCAATAAAATCTCAATCATAATAAATCTTGAATTCATAATACAATTTATTTTAAGCATTTAACTTTACCATTCAAATCAAATAAGACAAATTATACAAATAGTCACCCAACTATGCTAGTATTCCTGTTTTAGTCACTTAATTTTAAAAAAATTTCAATTTAGACACTAATGTTTGTATTCTTTCATGTTTTGGTCACCCGTTGTTAAATTGATAATGAAAATAATGGTGTGGTATTTTTCTAATTGGTATAATAACACATTTAGTCCTTAATACTTTCATATTCTATCAATTTGATTCTAATTCTAAATAATTCAATAAATTCAACTTTTCATATATGCAAATTTTATCAATTTGATCCTCAAACATCCTAACCGAAACTTTTAAATTTTAAACAAATGGCATTCCACCTCTATAAATTTATAGAAACCAAAAGAAAAAGAAATTCTCTCAACTAATAAGCTGTTTTTCGAGTCAAATCTTGGTTTATCGGTGTAAAAGAAAGGAACTGATCAGAGCTCCCTGTTTCAAATGAAATGCTGCAGCCATGGGAAACTAACTTCATTAAATATTGTTCTAAGAAACTTCTTGTATTTGTTATTACTTGATTGATGCATATTATGCAGGGAATGGGAGATTTTCTAGTTGACATTTGGCACGACGATAGCCTGTTCGATTAGATAATCAATAATAAACTATGGTGAAGTTCCGACATCCAAGACTGTTAGACAAATGGAGAAGTTTTTTTATTTTCTTTATTGGGTTTTACAAATTTATAAATATAAAATTCCTCTATTTTAAAAGTTTAAAAGTTTTAATTAGGAAGTTTGAGGATTAAATTGATAGAATTTGTAAATGTGAATGTTAAATTTATTGAATTATTTAGAATTAGAATCAAATTAATTGAATATGTAAATATTTAAGACTAAATGAGTTATTATACCAGTTAGAAAAATGTCGCATCATTATTTCCATTATCAATTTAACAACGGATGACCAAAAAAGAAATGAATAAAAACATTAGTGCCTAAATTGAATTTTTTTTTTTAAAATTGAGTGATTAAAACGGAAACACGAGTATAGTTGGATGAACATTTTTATATTTTACCTAATCAAATATTTATTTAATTCTTACATAAAAATTTAATAAATATATGCATTCATTTTTCTGGCCAATATTGTGATATGTCATAATCCATAATTACTTATAACCTCTCTTTAACCTTTAGATAGAAAGATAATGTATTTTAGCACACTCGAATCCATATTTTCTTGCACAGGTAACAATATTAGTTGAGCTAAGACTCAATCTGCCTTTAACAACATATTTAAATCTTATTAAGAAATATTTTATTTATAAGAGCTAAAAAATAATAAATTAAAAATATTCTTCTAATGATTCTGAATCAACTTAGGACAGAAAACGTGGACCAACCTCTTTAGATATATTATTTAAAAATAAAATATCTAACTAATAATATAAATTTATTGTTTAATTGTTTATGAGAGCAAAAATAAATATGGATATCAAGCCTATATGTGAGTGAATGTTCAAATCATTCTCTAAATAATCAACTTCAAATACATAACCTCTTTGAGATTTAAAAAAAAAACTTTTATTTTCGCTGATAAAAAGAACTTCAACTACATAATTTGAGATTTTATTTAGTTTTGTTTGAGCTTTCTCGTGTTCATATAATTCATCCAATTAATATAAAGTTAACATGTAGATCCATCCTATTAAAAAAAGTCATTTAAAAATTGAAAATTATAAAAAAAAAGGAGAATAATTTAAGAAATAAGTTTTAATTTTTATATTTTCAAGAAAAATCAACTGAAGATTTTAGACTATCATGGTGTCGTTCACTAGTAACTTAGTTCGAAGAAGAGGAATAGATATGAGAGATGGTCTATTGGTGGAACTCTAAAGGATCAATCTTTTTTGAGAGTTCCACAAGCTTCATATTTCCATTAATCAAACAGCAAATATCCAAAAATATAGAACAACTTCTATATGAAACAAACTTATCCCTACATACATTTGTAGCAACCAAAAAGAAAGTAGAGCATATGGGAGCTAAAACTGTTATAACATTCATATATACCTTGAACCTCATATATTCATCTGCATAAGACATACATAGGCAAGTATCATGCACAAAAGAAACAACAGACCAGCTCCACGCCAACTTCTACAGTTTCACCGCCATCAATATCAGCAATGGCTTCAGCAATATCGATGGTGGCTTCAGCGATTTCTTTGGTGGATTCCAAAACGTCATCTGCATCGCTCACTTTAGTAACATCTTCAGGTTGCTTGGCTTCTTCAGGTTGCTTGGCTTCTTCAGGTTGCTTTTCCTCACCATCTTCCTTCTGTTCTCGTTTCTTTTTGCTACTTGCCAACGCAATTACGAACCCAAATACAATAAAGAATAAGAGACCGATGATGGGCGCAAACTGCCCAACCATCTTTACTTTCCGAAGTTGCTATCTATACAAAGATTAAATGCAAACTTCACCAATCTTTTATATATAATAAGTTTTTATAAGCTTTGGAATTCTGAGAAATATTAAAAGTTTGTTCTTTCAACATGAACGACCTGAGATATATATATATATATATATATATATATATAAATATAAAATATTGAGTTGAATTTCAATGTTTACTTTACTGTATGAGTCTTCTTTTTTCAATTTGATATTTGATTTTTGTTAACTTAGTTAAATACTTGAGTTTTATTTAAGAATTCTTTTTTCCCAATTAAGTATTTATATCTTTTATCAAACATTCATTAAGTTATTTAATTTAAGTGCCGAATTAAATATTAAAACTAAACACAAATACTAAATAATATTTTAAATATAAAATATATTTAAAAAGTAGGATGGAACATTTATATAGATGCTTGAGTATCTTTATTTTTTTACTGCGATTTTTAATTTGCTTTTCCGTACTGAAGTTTGTTGTCTTTTGTTTTAGCTTTTGCTTCTTTTGCAACTTTTTTTTTTGTTATGATAAATTTGTGGTAAATAAAAACAAATAATTATGAAAATTAATATTTTCTTCAATTGTACAAATTTTTTATTTATATAATAACAAATTAAATCTTTAATATTTACATGTTCTTTCAATTTAATCCTATTCTAAATAAATTATTTGAAAAATGCAAATATAAAAAAAAACTTTAGCTTTATATATATATATATAGAATTTGTAAACTTTAAGAAGTAAATTTTTATTATATCAATTGATGACGTCACGAACTAATTAAAATACGACAAAGGCAAGCGCACCTATCGAATGGTAGTATAGCTATGGTGAGTCGAGAATATCATATCCACGAGGATTAAAAGTACTAATAGTTACTATCTTTTTATTATCTAGCCGAATAAATTGAAGGGATTTATTTTAACCTAATCTTAACTAACCTAATTACTAAGACGAAACAAAGAATAAAGTAGGGAAATATTTGAAGAAAACCAATGAGAGAGACAATACCCAGGAAAGAATCTGCCTAAACTTCACTTATTATTCTAAATCTGAATTAAACGATTTATTCACTTGTCTTAATCTGTAGAAATCCCTAACTTATGTTAATATCTCTTTCGAGAATAAAAATAACTGACTCTAGGTTGATTAATTGAAATATCTTTCTAATTAAAACCCCTATTGTCGCATTAACTAGATCTATGGATTCCTCTATTAGATTTGACTCTAATCCGGTAGATTTATGTAGCCCTATTTTTAGGATTGCATGCAACTCCACTCAATTATGCCAGATCTACTATTAAACAGGGACTTTTGCTCCACTGAATAAGCACATCAATCATGAATTAATATCCTGAAAACATTAAAACATGAAATAAGAACACATAATTAAGATCAAGAACAAATATTTATCATGTAATTCAGAAACATCAAATAATAAGATCTGTCTTAGGTTTCATCTTCCCTAGGTATCTAGGGAATTTAGTTCATACTTTGGGAGGAAAACATCTCAAAATTAGGAAAACAACAAAACATAATGAAACCCAAAAACTTCGAGAGAAATTGAATGGAGATCTCCAGTCTTGAAAGAGATCCTGCTTCTGAGTTGAATCCGTTGGCGTTCTTTGAGTCTTTTCTTCGTTTAGCCCTGCGTCCTCCCTTTGGTCTTCTTCTAATATGTGTAAGACCCAATTTATGCCCGGTCCATTTAAAACCAAAAAATAAAATAAAAACCAATAAAACAAAAAATATAATAAAACCAAAATTTTACAGTCCATAATAGTCCAGATACATAGCCCAAATTTTAACCTAAAATAATACGGCCCAAATGGCCCAATTGCATTAAGAAATTCTGGAAACCCTAGAGGTTTCCTGACCCTTCTAGCGCCGCTCTCTCCCTGAGTAGCCACCACGCACATGCGCGCCTCCAACCTACACCAGCCTCAGCAACGATTTCCTCACCATTCCACGACGCTCACACCTGCAAACAGAAATGACAACAAAAAAGGGGCCAACGAAGAAAACAGACGCAATAACAGAAAATGAAAAAAACAGACTGTATTTCATTTTTTATTTTATTTCATTCGGCTATAAAAGACAGAAGAAATCACTTGTAAAGGGATCGGATTTTTTTTTTTTTTTGTAAATACAAACAAATTTAGCATATTAAAAATCAGAAATCATTTTTTTAAAGGTGACTCTATTTCTTTTCTTCGGATTTTTTTTCCTCTTTTTGGATTTCAAATTCTATCTCTTTTCTGATGGTTTTTTTTCCTTAGTTTTCTTCTTTCTCTGACTATGGCATGCAAAAATAAGAAAAAAAAAATAGAAAGCGAACTCTTACCTTCCGAAATGCCATTGATCTCCTTTTGCTTCGTTAAAATTGAGGTTAAGAGGGGATCTTAAGGCTGAAAAAGTGTTCATCAAGGCTCGAACACACCAATCGGCGTCTGTGGAGGCGGTCGGCGCTTGGAGAGATCTGGTTTGGCTGCTTGGAGAGGAAAAGAGGATTAGGGTTTCCTTTTTTATTTTTATCTTGTTTTAAAAAATAACCGGACACTTTAATTTTCAGGTTTTTTTAACTTTAACTCATAAAACAAACGGCGCCGTATAAGCCTGGATCGGTTTCAACCCGACCCGATCATTATAGGACCCGCGTGTTTTCACCGGGGAGGGATATTTGTGCGATTAGTCCCCCATTTGGCACTGACATTTGATTGAGCCATATTTCTATATTCTCATTATTTTTTAATTTCTCTTTGAAATTTGTGTGCGTTTTCATTTTAGTCCCGGTCTAAATGCAGCGTTTTTGGAACTTGGAATATTTTCTTTTTTAATCCCTGTTCATTTGTGTATCTTATTTTGATCCTAAATTTTATTTCAATAATTTTATTTGTTTGTAAATTATCCTTTTGATGTTGTTTTTATTTCAATTGAGTTTCTTATTTTAGTTTTTTTATTTTATTTTATTCATGTTAAATATTTTTCCATAAAATTCATTATTTGTTTTAATATATATATATATATATATTATTTGGATCATATTGTATATTTTTTTTGCATTATTTTAGTTGTTATTCTCTTAATTCTCCTTTATATGTATATATATATATTTTTTTTTTCTTCTAAATCTATTTATATGTATTTTTATTTCTTTTTTAAATCCTATTTTATAATATATTTTTGTTCATTTGAAGACTTTTTATGTATTATTACTTTCTTATATAAATTATTCATATAAGTTTTTTTACTTCATATATGTTATTTATGTAAATCAATATATATTATTCTGTATACTTTGTTTTGATTTTCTCCTTGTATAATATTTTATTTTTAAATTCATTTACCACATTATTACATGTATTAATTATTTTTATCTTTGTATTTCAGTCTATTCTGAATTTTTGGTATACATTTATACATATTTAATTTGTAGCTTAGCATCTCTTTCTAAATTGGCTTTTAGTCTTGGATGTTAATATTTGTATGATATGTCACCATTGTATGAACCCTAATTTGTTCTTTTGTGTTTTCATTATTGCCATATATTGTTATTTTATGTTCACAATTATACTTTTGTTTTACTATTGTATTGTGATTAAAATTTCCAACTTATTTATGGAAAATTGTTTATCCAAACAAACCAAACAAACACATTTTGAGTCAATTGTAAAATCGCTTATTTAAAAAGGTTATTTGAAAAATAAGGCAATATTTGTGTGTTTAGAAGTTCGAAAGATTACATCCTAACGTGCTGGGTGTCGATTTTTCGTTCAACTAAATAACCAAATACCCTTTTAATTATATGTTTTGAAGATCAAAGATGATCTCAGTATCAAAGTATAAACGTGTTATATCCTAACGTGCTGGGTATAACATCTTTATTCCTTTGAAACGAGTTAATCTTGAAACTGAATTCATGGTTAGTTAACCTTCTTTAAAAATTTTATACCTTAAATATTTTCAAGTTTTCGATGCAAGGACACTAATTAATCGATTTGGTACCAATTTTGGGCGTTGCGAGGGTGCTAACCCTTCCTCGCACGTAATCGACTCCCGAACCCATTTTCTCTAATTTCGCAGACCAAAATATTTTTTATAGGTGATCCGATCACACCTAAAAAAAAAAGATTGGTGGCGACTCCTTATTTTTAAAGTCGATCCCCATTTTTCAAACTTAAAATAAAATGATTTCGACAATATGTATTTATAAACTTTAGAATGCTCAGAAACCCTAAAAATTGGATTTTTCCGCGTAACAAGGAAGCAGGGTGCGAAGTCGACACGGGCCGCCACATAGGCAGGTGGCCAGCCTGTGTGGCTTACATGGGTGTGTGGCCAACCCGTGTGGAAATGCCCAGGCCGTTTGGATCCTTGAAATAGCCCGTTTTGTCCGATTTTGGCCTGTTTTCCGCTCCTTTTGTTCCGCTATGCTCTCTTAAGTATAAAACATGCAGTTAAAGGATTAGGAGCATCAAATTCAATAAATTAAATAATAAATCATCTAAAAAACACGCTAAGCATGGGACTGAAATATGTTATTTTTATGGTTTATCATCAATTAAATTATGTAAAATTAAAAAAATTAATATGTAGTTAATTATTTTTAAATGCTTGCTTTTTTAAATTAATAAAAATTAAATTAGAGTGATTTTTTAGAAGGATGAATTAGCTAAATTAAACGAAATAGAAGAGTTCATTTTACTTATGTTTGTCATAAGAGCTAGAGATTCATTAAAATTAAGAAAAGAAAGGAATTAAATATTTTAAGATGCCCAAAAAGGTTAAAAATAAAAAATTAATTAAAAAATCATTTTAATAGAACTTTAAGGAAGTTAACCCCAAATGGAATGCAATGAGATTTTAAAAGCCCCACCGAAAGGAAATATATTAAAAAATAATGAAGATGAAAATGAAGTAGAGTTTCATTATTTTTTTAAAAAAGAAAAGAAAAGAATTGATTAATATAAGATACCAACAAGGATAAAAATTAATTAATTAATTCAAAAAATCATTTTAATAAAACTTTCGAGGAAGTTTACGCCAAATGAATGGGTCTTTCATGCATATATAGCTGACAATGATGTTTTAAAAGAAAATGTATAAAAAAAATAATGAAGACAAAAACGATCCCATAAAAAAGTTTTTCTTCTAATTGTAAAATATTAGGGAAGAAGGATGAAAAAAGAAATAAACTAGGTTGAGTTGTATTCATATTTCTTATAGGTAAGATGTGGATTTAGTATTTATATTATAATTTGATCAATATTAATTTTTATATTTTTAAAATTTTTAAATTTTAGTCTTAATTCAAATGGTAGCAATTAAATTCAATTTATTTATAAGAGGTAAAAAATAATAAATTAAAAATATTTATTAATATAAATAATAGGAAAAAAAAAAAGAAAGGATAGTATAAAGTTAATCAACAAATGACTTTTTAATATTTTTTTGATAGCTCAAATATCTAATTCAAAAAACAAAAACAAAAACTTAAATTAAGTCTGGAATTAATTATAACTTCAATTAAAATTAAAAAGAAACATAAAAGCAGAGGCGTGGCTAATTTTGAGGAGGCACGGATTGGGGGAAGGAACTCGGGGAAGGGATTTCTACTGTTACAACAGCTAACAAAACGAGGAAAAAGAGAGAAATCACTTTTCTATACATTTGAATAATATTTTATTTATTATCGAATTGTGAATATATTGCTCGATGAATAAATTTTATTTAAAGAGTAAAATGACAATCATTAAATAATTTTATCCAATCCACAACATATCCAACACTTAATGTACAAAGAAACTAGATAGGCCATCAACAAAATAATAATGTCAACATTCTTAAACACAACAACAAAAATGATGAACAAAAAGATAGAACATCACATCTAAAGTGTAAAATTACTTGAATTCAATTATTGTAATAACGAAAAAAGAAACAAGTCATCTAACATCTTCATCACAATGGATTCTCTTCTGACTCACCTGCACCCAAAGAAACGATGCTTTAACCACATAGTTCTCCCATAAACTCTTCTGACAATGCAATAACATATTAAGAGGTGATTGCGACAACAATTCTATAAATATTCAAAAAACTAACTTTCTGATATATCATGTCTTGATCTAAGGTAAAAATTTTATTCAAACATAAAAAATTTAATTTTCGAGAGTGGGCAAACACGGTAATGCGATGGCCTTTGCGCTGGTGGTTGCTGGTCTGAAAAGGCAGGGTATGTTCAAGGCATGGTGGTGATTTTAGTGTGCTGCTCTAGGGTGTTTGCAGGTGCTTTTGCAGGAGTAATTGCAGGCTGTTCTGCGGTTGTATGGGGTGTTTTGTGTAGGTATTTTTATGGGGTCCGTTTATCGGATGGGTTCTTTTGGTTGTGGGGGGTTTGTTTGCTGTGTTGTGTCTGTGTTTCGGATTATGTTCTTTGGCGGGGTTTGTTTTGTTCCTGCTGTATGTTTTGCTTTTCTTCAGCTTTGATTGCTGTTGCTTTTGATTAAGCGAAATTTTTTTTTCAATTCAGTCGAATCTAAACTAAATTAATAAAAATTTGTAACTATAAACAATAACTTAACACACAGGTAAAAGGTTTTATATATATATATATATATATATATAACTTAATTCGGTTGCTGTTAATAATATTAAAGGTAATATCATTGTCAACTTTAATCAAATTTTAATTTTAACTATAGTTATCTAGGTACATATGCGACACACATAATATGATACTTTTATATATATATATGGGGCAAAATAATGTAATGCTAAAAGGTGAGATAATTAAATGACATGTTTTTAACCTTACATGACATTTGAACTGGTTATAGTAACCATATCCGGTGATGTACTTAGATCATTATTAGAGTTCTCAGCTATGAATCTCTGATGTTTCAAGAGGAAGTTGATGGAATGGCTTAGTGTTGGGAGGGTCCCACTATGTGGGAATCCCTCAAAAATTGTCATGTTTTATGGCACTTTGTTTTGTTTTTTTGCATCATTTTATTTTGTCTTTTTAAAGGATGATAGGCAGCCAATTTTTAACGTGAGTGAGAGCCCAAATGATCAGATTTTTAAGGGAGAAAAACGTGAGAGAAAATCTGAGGGAGAAACAGAGAGCTTTGAAGCTGAAATTTAATTTTTCAAATTTGGAGCAGCTGTGATCAACTCTTCGATCGGAGGTCCATCCGTGGTTCGATTGAGCTGAGTTTTGGACAGCAACTAGACGACAAGGTGTTCTTGACTTTGTACGGTCGAATTTTTCATCTGAGTCCTGTAGCGTCAGAAATACCCGTTTTACAGCAGCTACGTTTTTGGTGATGTTCTCCAATTTTTCTCTCTTTTGCTAAAGATTACATATTGTTAGCCTTGTTGGAGTTGAATGCTTGTTGTAGGCTTGATATTGTAATCTTGTAGCTGAACATTTGATTATAGTGGAGCTTTTGATCGGACTCTAAAGTCCCATGGTTTTTACCCTTGATTTAGAGGGGTTTTTCACGTAAAAATATCGGTGTCTCTAATTATTATTTTTGTTGTGGCTGCATTGGTTAATTTGTGGTTGATAGGTTGCTAGAGAACAAATATTTTTGTGCTATTGTGCTTGCTATAATATTTGACTGGAGTTATAGGGAGAGAAAGAACACTGGTTTTGCTTCCGCTTTGTTTCAGTTGTTCGGTTTCTTCCCAACAAACTGGTATCAGAGCTCGGTTATTCTGTCAAATAAATATGGAAATTAATACGAGCAAGATGATTATGTTGAATGGCACAAATTATCAACTTTGGCGGAATAAAATGAAGGACTTGTTGTTTGTGAAGGCTCTGCATCTTCCGGTCTTTGCTACTCAAAAACCTAATTCGAAAAGTGATGAAGAATGGGAATTTGAGCATCAACAAGTGTGTGGCTTTATTCGGCAATTTTTTGAAGAAAATGTTTACAACCACATTGATCAGGAGACACATGCTCGAACATTATGAGAAAAGCTTGAAAGCTTGTATGCTTCGAGGTCGGGCAATAACAAATTATTTTTGCTAAAGAAAATGATGGCGTTGAAATATAAAGCAGGAACGTCTACAGCTTACCATGTGAGTGAATTTCAGAGCGTGATGAATCAGTTACTTGGTATGGGTGTCAAATTTGATGACGAGATTTTAGGGCTTTGGTTGCTTGCTACTCTACCAGACTCTTGGGAGACTTTCCGGGTTTCGCTCATTAATTCTGCCCCAAAGGGTATTATTACCTTGGATTTGGCTAAAAGTGGTGTGTTGAATGAAGAGGTTAGAAGACGATCTCAGGGTTCTACATCACAGTCCGAGGTGTTGGTTACCGAGAACAGGGGGAGGAACAGAGACAAAGATGGAAAGAGTAGAGATAAAGGCCGAAGCAAGTCAAGATCGAGATACAAGAATCTTGAGTGTCATCATTGTGGTAAGAAAGGCCATATCAAGAAATATTGTTTCAAGTCGAAGAAAGAGAACAAAGGTGGTGATAAACATGATCAGAATGATGATGAAAAATCTGAGCGTGTTGCTAATATTACTCGTGAAGATCTGTTGGTCATTCGTGATGAGAATTTGGTCAACCTAGCATGTGACGAGACTAGTTGGGTGATTGATACTGGTGCATCACTTCATGTCACGTCGAGGAAGGATTTCTTCACATCTTATACTCCTGGTGATTTTGGGGTATTGAAGATGGGTAATGACGGTTTGGTTCCGGTTGTTGGTATGGGAGATGTTCACTTGGTGAGTAACAATGGAACAAAGTTAACTCTCAAGGATGTCAGACATGCACCGGATATCCATTTGAATTTGATCTCTAAAGGAAAGCTTGATGATGAGGGATTCTGTAACACCTTCAGTGAGGGGCAGTGGAAGCTGACTAAAGGCTCCTTGGTTGTGGCTCGAGGAAAGAAGAGCTCAAATTTATATTTGATGCAAGCTTCAGCTTCTCGAGAGATGGTGAATGTGACAGTGAATGATAGCTCAACAGAGTTGTGGCATAAAAGACTCAGTCACATGAGTGAAAAGGGGCTTAATTGTTTAGCAAAGAAGAATCAACTTTCGGGGTTGAAGAATGCTACACTGAAGAATTGTGCTCATTGTCTAGCAGGAAAGCAGAGAAGAGTTTCTTTTAAAAGCCGTCCTCCTCATAGAAGATCAGAGTTGCTAGAGTTGGTCCATTCAGATGTTTGTGGGCCGATAAAAGTAAGGTCACTTGGCGGTGCACTTTATTTTGTGACTTTCATTGATGACTGTTCGAGAAAGCTATGGGTTTACACTTTGAAGTCTAAAAATCAAGTCTTTGAGGTGTTTAAACAGTTTCATGCATCAGTTGAAAAAGAAACAGGGAAGAAGTTAAAGTGCATTCGTACTGATAATGGTGGCGAGTACACAGGGCCGTTCCATGAGTATTGTCTGCGACAGGGAATCAGACATCAGAGAACACCACCAAAGACTCCACAGTTAAATGGGTTAGCTGAAAGAATGAACCGAACACTAATTGAGAGAGTCAGATGTTTGTTGTCAGATTCAAAGTTGCCAAGATCATTTTGGGCTGAAGCTTTGAATACAGTGACACATGTGATAAATCTGTCTCCTAGTGTTCCTTTGCGAGGTGATGTGCCAGATAGAGTTTGGTTTGGCAAAGACGTGTCATATGATCACCTACGTGTGTTCGGTTGTAAAGCATTTGTTCATGTTCCAAATGATGAAAGATCCAAGTTGGACGCCAAAACTCGACAATGCATCTTCATTGGTTATGGTCTAGATGGTGAATTTGGTTATAGACTCTATGATCCCATTCAGAAGAAACTCGTGAGAAGCAGAGATATTGTCTTCATTGAGGATCAGACCATTGATGACATTGATAAGACGGAGAAAGCGAATTCACAAGACAATGGTGATTTGGTCGATGTGAATCCAGTTCCCCTAAACTCTTCACCAGGTCCTATCCAGGATGATGTGCATGGTGATGTTACTGATGACCATCAGGATATAGGTGACTTTGATGCTCCCATGGATGATGTTGTGAATGATCAACAACAAGCACCTATAGCTCCACCAATGGTTCCACTTCGAAGGTCTTCCAGAGATCGACGATCTTCTGTCAGGTATTCTTCTGATGAATATGTTCTTTTGACCGACGGGGGAGAACCTGAATGTTATGAAGAGGCTATGGAGAGTGAATGCAAAAATCAGTGGGTTGAAGCGATGAAAGATGAACTTCAATCCTTGCATGAGAACCATACCTTTGAGTTGGTGAAACTGCCCAAAGGCAAAAGAGCCTTGAAGAATCGGTGGGTTTACAGGTTGAAGCAAGAAGAGAAGTCTTCATCTCCACGATACAAGGCTAGATTGGTCATCAAGGGTTATACTCAGAAAAAGGGGGTTGATTTTGAAGAAATATTTTCTCCGGTTGTGAAGATGTCCTCTATTAGAACTATATTGAGTTTGGCAGTCTGTTATGACTTAGAGGTTGAACAAATGGATGTGAAAACTGCTTTTCTTCATGGTGACTTAGAAGAAGAGCTTTACATGGAGCAGCCAGAGGGGTTTGTTGCACAAGGGAAAAAAGACTATGTGTGCAGATTGAAGAAGAGCTTGTATGGTTTGAAACAAGCTCCAAGGCAATGGTACAAGAAGTTTGAGTCTGTCATGGGGGAGCAAGGCTACAAGAAGACTACTTCTGATCATTGTGTGTTTGTTAAGAGATTCTCTGGTGATGATTTTATAATCCTTTTGCTCTATGTTGATGACATGCTTATTGTTGGTCAGGATGCTTCTAGAATTGAGAAGTTGAAGCAAGAGTTGAGTAAATCCTTTGCAATGAAGGATTTGGGGCCAGCAACGCAAATTCTTGGCATAAAGTTCACACGTGATAGAAAGGCCAAGAAATTATGGTTATCACAAGAGAGGTACATTGAGAAAGTACTTCAAAGGTTTAGCATGGACAAAGCTAAAGCGGTGAGCACTCCCTTTGCTACGCACTTCAAATTGAGTGTTAAGCATTGTCCTTCCCCAGAAAAGGAGAAGGAAGAGATGCAGAAAATTCCTTACTCTTCAGCTGTGGGGAGTCTGATGTATGCAATGGTTTGTACGAGGCCAAACTTGGCTTATGCTGTTGGTACAGTCAGTCGTTTTCTTTCTAATTCGGGCAGAGAGCATTGGAATGCAGTGAAGTGGATTATGAGATATCTTCGTGGCACTTCCAACATGAAACTTTGTTTCGGCAATAAGAAACCTGTTCTTGTTGGGTATACAGATTCAGACATGGCCGGAGATATTGACTCGAGGAGATCTACTTCAGGTTACTTGATCACTTATGCAGGGGGAGCTGTGGCATGGCAATCGAGATTGCAAAAGTGTGTTGCATTGTCCACCACTGAATCAGAGTTCATTGCAGCAACCAAAGCGTGCAAGGAGATGCTTTGGATGAAGAAGTTTATGCATGAGCTTGGTTTTACTCAGGAGAAGTATGTCATGTATTGTGATAGCCAGAGTGCTATTCATCTTGGTAAGAATCCAACTTTTCATGCTAGATCTAAGCATATTGATGTAAGGTACCATTGGATACGAGATGTTCTTGAAGCTAAGCTGTTAGAGCTTGAGAAGATACATACTGATGATAATGGTGCTGATATGTTGACGAAGGTTTTACCAAGAGGAAAGTTTGAAGCATGTTGTTTGATATCCGGTATGGAGGTATTCCCCACATAGTAGGAGGGGGAGATTTGTTGGGAGGGTCCCACTATGTGGGAATCCCTCAAAAATTGCCATGTTTTATGGCACTTTGTTTTTTTTTGCGTCATTTTATTTTGTCTTTTTAAAGGATGATAGGCAGCCAATTTTTAACGTGAGTGGGAGCCCAAATGATCAGATTTTTAAGAGAGAAAAACGTGAGAGAAAATCTGAGGGAGAAACAGAGAGCTTTGAAGCTGAAATTTAATTTTTCAAATTTGGAGTAGCTGTGATCAACTCTTTGATCGGAGGTCCATCCGTGGTTCGATTGAGCTGATTTTTGGACAGCAGCTAGACGACAAGGTGTTCTTGACTTTATACGGTCAGATTTTTCATCTGAGTCCTGTAGCGTCAGAAATACCCGTTTTACAGCAGCTACGTTTTTGGTGATGTTCTCCAATTTTTCTCTCTTTTGCTAAAGATTACATATTGTTAGCCTTGTTGGAGTTGAATGCTTGTTGTAGGCTTGATATTGTAATCTTGTAGCTAAACATTTGATTATAGTGGAGCTTTTGATCAGACTCTAAAGTCCCGAGGTTTTTACCCTTGATTTAGAGGGGGTTTTCCACGTAAAAATATCGGTGTCTCTAATTATTATTTTTGTTGTGGCTGCATTGGTTAATTTGTGGTTGATAGGTTGCTAGAGAACAAATATTTTTGTGCTATTGTGCTTGCTATAATATTTGACTGGAGTTATAGGGAGAGAAAGAACACCGGTTTTGCTTCCGCTTTGTTTCAGTTGTTCGGTTTCTTCCCAACACTTAGAAGGTATTTCAAGGGGTTCAACATCAAATTCAAGCGTCTTCAAGTCTTTACTCATTGAAGGGTGATCAGAAGGTAATAATTGTATACACCAAAAGGCCGTTATTATCATTTTCTTCACCATTGCCTTTTCATCGTCAGAAACATCTCCTAACTCCACATCCTTTCCTTGATCCAACCGGTCATAAATCCAAGATGGAAAATATATTTGACTAGTGTGGTCAGCAAATGCTTTCACATTCTTTCTCCTTCCTACCATTTCCATCAATAACATTCCAAAACTATAAACATCAGCTTTGTATGAGATGCCACCAAGATTTTTGTAAACCAATACAGGAGCAATATATCCTATTGTTCCTCGTGCTGCAATGAGAGACACAATGCTATCATCTACTGAATACAATTTAGCAAGTCCAAAATCAGAAATTTTTGGATTAAAATGCTCATCGAGAAGAATATTGTGTGGCTTAATATCAAAATGAAGAATTTGCATGTTACATCCTTGATGCAAGTAGTGAATTCCTCGAGCCACCCCAAGCACAATATCAAACATTTTTTTCCAACCCAAGGAGTTCTTAATTTCTTCTGTAAATATGATTTTATCTAAAGATCCATTAGGCATGAAGTCATATATCAGAGCTTGCTTTTGATCCTTCCACACAAAATCCAATAAGTTTTGCCGTGTTAGCATGATAAGTTCTCCCAATAGAAGAAACATCATTTATGAAATCTTGGCCATTACCCTTTGATTTGCCCAACAATTTTACCGCCACATGATACCCACTACGAAGCTTTCCTTTAAACACCAAACCATAACCCCCTTCACCTAATTTATCTTTAAAATTTATAGTCATATTTTTAACTTCTTTGAAAGAATACCTTACCGGCACAAGATTGTTTTGACTTTGAAGAAAGTCTTCGATCATATCATTTATAGATAAATGTCTTCTTCTCCATTTGTAAGTAAAAAAAAAAAAACAAGCAACCAAACTATCCGAGGCAACGACCTCATTAAGGGAACTCCAACTTTAAAGAAATACAGTGTAACACGTCAGATGTTGTGAAATTAATCAAATAATATATATTCTTACATTCTCAAATAAGTATATAATGTGATAGTTTTATGCTCTTTTATAATTAACTACTACTTGAAAGAGAAGCATATTTCAGTGGTCTACGGAATTAATTTAGAAATAGCAGTTAGACTATTAGATTACATCATTCATAGCTTGTGTTTACTCTTCTATACCAAATGAAAATCTTATAACCTATGAAAGTTCTATACAAGACCATTATGAAAACAAACTTAAAGCAAAACTCCAACATCTTTCTTAACTTGACAAAAAATTTTTTTTTCATATAGAAGGAGATTGTAATCTGCATTCAAACTCCTTAAGGGCTGGGTGATCTTGGGTGATTGTTATGCTTTTCTTTGGTCACTTCTGATTTATGCTTCGAGTGTTGTTATTTTGTACTATTTTATCACTGTCTTTTCAATGATTCTTTATAAACTTCTCTCTCGCTGAGGACAAACTAAAGTTGCATTTAGTTTCCGAAAACATGTGTATTTTTATTTTCCTTTTTCTTTGGAAAATGAAAAATATTGAACCAAATTGAAATTTTTGAAAAATAAAAAATATATATGTGAAAATGAGAAAATAAAAATAATATATTTTTATTATTTTCACTAAAAGTTCTCTTGTAAAAGTGAAAATGATGAAAACGAAAGTTTTTATCTTGAATTGACTCTAATTCAAATTCATATAAATGTAAAAATAAGAATCACATAAATATATATTTTTTATTTTATTTATGATAGAATAAAAAAATTTAAACATGTTTTCATTATTAAAATTATTTATATTTTTATATGTCAATTGTATTTTTCAATTCAAAAATAAAAAATTATTTTTTGAATATAAAATAATTTTTTTTGGTGAAAGATTAAAGACAACTTAAGAACTTCTAAGAGACATTGTACGCTTTGTCCTGAAGGAGAGTTGTGGCCACGATATCTGGTGACACTTCAAAAATTCGGAGAGCAGTCTGCCAAGAGAGTCCTATCTTCGCAAGTTGGTCTGCGGTTGAATTACCTTCCCTGGGAACATCCCATTGGTCTGCTGAGTGCAATAGTCTTTTGATCCTTCTAAGAAGTGTATTTTCCGAGTAAACCATATCTTTTCTAGTCAAGGCCCTGATTACTTCAAGGTTATCAGTTTGGAGCTTGACCTTCTTGTATCCTTTATTCAGTAGAATGAATACTCCATCATGCAGCCCCCAAAGTTCTGCTTCCATTGGTGAGCAGCTGCCCAGGTAATGAGTGTATCCTAAGATCCAATTTCCATCCCGATCACGTAACACTCCTCCCGCTGTAGCGTTTCCGGATACTCTAGCCACTGCTCCATCAGAAGAGAGGAGAACCCAATTGTCAGAGCAGTTTTGATGAAGCTCCGAAGAAATCTCGACAACCTTGGGTTTTGTGATAATGGCCTCAAAGTTTTGTGCCCAGCTGAGTGAAGCTTTAATGAGTTAGAGAGGCATTCCATCTATGCTTTGGAAGATGAAGAGATTCCTATTTTTCCAAATTCGCCAAGCTATGATCCCAAATAGGCACGACCAAGTAATACCTTTGTCCTGCATTTTAAAATGACAGCTAAGATTAGTTGTGAACCAAGTTTGTAGAGGGTCAGAAAAAAACCTGTGTTGTTTCTCTGGAGGGACTATGAGCATCCAAGTTTCCTTGGCCATCCGACAATCACGTAGAGCATGCAAGATGTCTTCAAGATTATGGTCACATCTAGGGCAAGCACTGCTGTGGGCAATCCCTCTTCTGCTTCTCTCTGAGTTGGTTAAGAGTCTCTAATTCGCCACAAGCCATAGAAAAATCCTGACTCTTTGGGGTCCGTGATATTTCCAAATGACTTTCCAGATATCGTCTTTAGGTCTCCAAGAATTCGCCTTTAACGTCCAATAAGCACTTCGGATAGAGAATGAACCGGACTCAGAACGGGCTCAAATGATTCTATCTTTGCCACCATCCGGGTGGGGTGGAGGAATGCTTACAATACGTTTCAATTTGTCCTCAGATAGCCAAAGATGAAGCATGTCTATATTCCAAGAGCCATCTGGGAGAACCCAATCCTTCAAAGTGCTGTCCAAGTTGAGCCTGGTTTGAGCGGAAACATAGGATATCAATGGTCCAATATCAGGTATCCAATTGTCTTTCCAGCAGCAGATGGTAGAGCCATCCCCAACAGACCATATGAGATTTTCACGAATGAGTGGCCACACCTTAGATAATGATTTCCAAAGGTGCGAGCTTTGACTCTTAGTAATAAACTTAGGAAGCTGGTTTTTCCATCCATACTTCGAGCGGAGAACTTGAACCCATAGGGCATCCTTTTGTGTGGCCAGATTAAACCCAATTTTCATAAGAAAAGAATTATTATGGTCTTGGAGATGCCTGAGGCCGAGCCCTCCACAAGTTCTGGGCTGACAAATGGATTCCCATCCAACCAAGGCGATTTTTGTGTTGCCAGCTGATCCTCCCCAAATAAATTGTCTGGCTATCTTCTCTACCTCATCACACACCCCTTTCGGAATTGCTAAGGATTGCATAAAGTAACTAGGAATAGTTAGGAAGGACAGATTGAGCCAGAGTAATGCGCCCTGCAAGGGAAAGTTTCCTCGCATCCCAATTTTGGAGCTTGTTTCTCACTTTTTCGATCACAAAATTCAAAGTACTCTTAGTGACGCGATCGTGTAGGAGAGGTACCCCTAAATATCTTCCTAGGTTAAGCACTTTCTGAAAACCAAGAAGTTGGCTGATCTGGTCGCTTAGGTTGCTATCCACACCCTTTGAGAAGAATGTATTACTCTTTCTAGCACTTATTTTTTGTCCTGAAAAGTCACAAAACCGTCCTAGGAGCTCCTTTACCAAGAGGGCTTGATCTATTTCTGCTTTGCAAAAAATAACCAGGTCATCTGCAAAAAAGAGATGTGATAGGGCCGGTCCCGATCTAGAAAGTCTAATAGGCTGCCACTTGCCAGTGTTCATCTCTGAATTGATGAGGTGAGCTAACCATTCCATACACAGAACGAAGAGATACGGAGATAGCGGGCATCCCTGTCTAATTCCCCTTGCAGGTTTAAAGGGTCGAGATGGGACACCATTCCAGAGGATTTGCATAGTGGATGAGGAGATGGCATTCATAATAACCTTTTTAATTTTCTCGAGGATCCCAGCGGTGTCCAGTGAGACCTCTATGAACTTCCAACTGATCTTGTCATAAGCTTTCTCCAAATCTAACTTAATGGCCATCCACTTCTTGTTGCCTCTCCTACTGCGCATAGTGTGGATAATTTCCTGTGCAATAATGATATTATCTGATATGTTCCTCCCTACTATAAATCCTGCTTGCTGTGGAGATATGTAGTTTGGGAACACTGCTTTGAGTCTATTGGCGATCACCTTCATCACTACCTTGTACAAAACTGAACAAAGGCTGATTGGTCGAAATTGACTGAAATCATCCGGGCATTCTTTCTTCGGTATAAGGACAATGAGAGTGTTATTAAGATCCTTCTCAATGTTGTTGCCATCGAAAACTCCTTGTACCCACTCACAAACTGCTCCTCCAACTATATCCTATTGACTTTGGAAGAAGTGTGCATGAAAACCATCACTTCCTGGAGCCTTCAGTGGTGCCATATTAAAAAGGGCTTTCTTGATCTCCTCATTAGACACCCCCTTATCGAGAAATTCGATATCTTGCTTCTTGAGTGGGGGAAAGATATTAGAAGGGGCATTAGTAGTGGTTCTTGTGGTTTCCCCGTATAAATTCTCAAAATACTTAACGGCTTCATCTCTGAGAATGTCCTGCTCTGAACACCACTCCCCATTGCTGAGACGTAAGGACAAAATGCGGTTGAATTTCCTCCTTTGCATCGTTCAGCTATGAAAAAACTTGGTGTTTCTGTCCCTAAACTGGAGCCAGTCACATCTAGATTTCTGTCTCCATAGGAGTTCCTCGTGGTTAAGCACATTTTCCAGCTCATCTCGAACCTCCAACTCCAGATTGGCTAGTCTTCTAGAAGTCGTCTGATCTAAAGCTTTCTGGATGTTCCAAAGAGATCTCAAGAGTTGTCTTTTACGCGTGCCGATGAATCCATAAGTGTGTCTGTTCCAATCCTTGACATGTGAGGTAAATTCAGATAGCGTGATGGCCATGTTGCCTGAATATCTCCATTTGTTAGAGACCAAATCCTTAAAATTTGCGTGCTCTGTCCATCCTGCAAGAAAGCGAAAGGGTCTCCCTCTTGGGGCGTTAAGGGTGGGCCTAGTTTTAATGAGAATGGGTCTATGGTCTGATTTAATGCGGGGGAGGTGGTAAACCAGGGAATGTGGAAAAGCAGAAATCCAAGCATCATTAGCTAATGCTCTATCCAACCTCTCGGATGTGTTTCCTCTTTGCCAGGTGTAGGATGGTCCTATGTAACCAAGGTCCTGCAAATTGCAAATATCAACAAAGTTACCAAATAAGTTGCATCTCTTACCTGTCGACCGATCATTTTTTTTGTCCTCGGGGGATAGAATGGCATTAAAGTCACCCAAAATCATCCATGGCAGGGGATCTTGAGGTAAGACGTCCATTAGATCATCCCAGAGGGCTTGTCTTTTAATTCTGTCAGGGCTACCATAGACAACAAAAATAAAAAAGCCATTGTTAATCACATTGACCTTTATATTAAGAAGTATAAATTGAGGGTGGTTGTGGATAATGCTGATGGTAATAGAATCCTTCCAACCAACCCATATGCCTCCTGAAAAACCTACAGATTCAATACGGTGAGAACGATCAAAACCCAATTTATCGATAGTAGAGGTGGCTTTATGGCCACTAACTCTCGGTTCCAGTAGGCATACAATATCTGGTTTGTATTTGAGGTTATACTCACGAAAAGCTCGGAGGAATTTATTACTGGCACACCCTTGACAGTTCTAAGAAAAAATAGAGAGGTTAAGATTCATGATGAATTAGGAAAAATAATAAAGAAAGTAGAACATTGTCAACCTATAAAAATTGAAAATCCAATCGATCCAGGCAAGTAATAAAAAGCAGACTTAAGTACTTTTACCAGTGTTCAGGATAACTTCGTCTGAGTCCACATTTGTAGACATGGATAGAGACTTGGCTAGCCTGGTCATAGATTCACTCAAAGGACTTTTAGAGGATTTCTTATTTTTATAAATAATTCCTTTTCCATGTGTATTTTTATTTATTTTCCTAGTGACCCGAAATCCATTTTCCTTACCCCTCATTAATTTTCCAGAAAGCCGATTCTTGATCACACTAACATTAGGCCCTTGCTCTTTGAATGTGACGGCCGTGTGCCTATTATTATTAAAACTGCCAAGACAATCCGTCATTTGGACTTCAACCAATGTAGTCGATGTTGAGCCAATTTTGGAGGGCATGGAATGGCTATCAGCTCCATTTGGTTCCTGAACATCGAAAGTGGACATATGCGTTGGTAAGGCCTCAGTTTCATGCAATATTGTAGGTCCTATAACCGGCCTATTATTAAAAAAATTAATTAAATTTTGTAAAGAAGAACTCCATGCTTCGTTGGTCCAACGGTTATTATTGGCGCAAGGATAAACTGGTCCGATGGGGGTTTCTTTCAATTTAATTGGTATTGAGGCACTTGTGTGTTGTGGTGGGCCCCTTTCTTCTAAAGCTTTGTCTTCATCTTGCAACGCCTGGCCCATGATCTCATTATTCAATGAGTGGCTTTTTTCTGCACATGGAATTAAGCTTTTAGTGGGAATATAATTTGTCTTTGTGCAAGGTGGGCCCTCCTTGATAGTGGCTTGCAATTTATTGTGGTCTAAGTTGTCTGACAGCTTTTTATTCCAAGCGACTTCATTTGTGCTTTGTGCATGCTCTGCAAGTGCATTGAAACGGGAAGCGTTTTGAGTGGCCGGCAATTCCTTGAACGTTTTAGCTCCTTCCAGCTTTATTCCTTTGTTGGTTCGAGATCTGTCCCGAGGCATATTTTCCTGCACCCCATTTCCATTGTTGGATCTTATAGTAATATTATTTTTCTGAGCATTCTTTCTTGATTTCCTGTTGACTACCATCCAGGGCCCATACGTGTCACCCTCTCCTCCTTTCTCTGCCGACGCTGATATATATTCCGTTTGTATTTTTCCCGGTGCGGCCTCCTTTCGCAACAAAGGGCACAGCTCCTTGGCGTGGCCATATTTTCCACAATTGTAACAGATTGCCGGCAACGCTTCATATTCCACTCTTTGTTTCATGCCATTAACAAGAACTTGAGCCGTCAAAGCCTTGTTCAAGTTGATGTAAACTGCCATCCTAGCAAAGCGGCCTCTGGTTCTGTTGTCGGTATTGATATCTAACCATACAACTTTCCCAATGAGTCCACCTATTTTTTGTAGAATTTCCTTCTTGTATAAAAATCCTGGGAGACCTGGTAGTTGGATCCAAGCCAACACTATGCTTGGGAAAGGTTGAGAGGAATCAAATTCTTTGGTCCAAGATTGAACTGTCAGGTATTGACCGTAAACCAACCATGGCCCCTGAGATAGAACTTTGGTGTAATCGTGTACGGAATGGAATTTAGCTAAATAGTATCCATTTTCAATAACCATGAGATGAAAAGGTTTGGAAGGATTCCATAAGCTATTGATTCGGTTAGAAAGAGCCTTATACCCGATATTTCTTCCAAGCAATTTGATCACTACTGTTGATTCCATTTCTTTGAACAGGATTTGTTGAATCCTTTCCGAGAAGTCTATTGCTGGAGTGCCATTGACAACAGAAATACGTATGTCTCCCTCCATGAATTCAAGATCTTCAACACTATACGTATGTCTCCCTCCATGAATTCAAGATCTTCAACACTTTCTCTGAAAGGGAAAACGGTCCTTCGTCTTCTAGAGAAACTGATTTGGTCCCTAGGAGTTTATCTTTCCATGAAATTTTTGGATTTGAACCGTTTTCGACCACCACATCCATGGCTTCTTCACATATTCCTTCTTTAAAGCGAACTTTTTTAGTGATACGATCCTTCTCCGTTCGGGAACCATCTCCGTCAACAACGTCCAGTTGAGTAGTCACTTCCCCAGCTTCCAGAGAATTTTCTTTCTCCATTCAAATCACTTGGATAAGAATTTTTTGAATATGAAAGTCGAACTTTTTAATAAAAATTATTTTTAAAACGGAATAAAGCCTATTGTTGGGTATATATAAAAGTGAGACCATATGCATACCTATCGTTCCGAAGGGGGGGGGGGGCTGAAGCCATACTCTACATATGATAATCTGCAGTATTCAGTACAATGGGTCAAGTTTCATATTAAAATCACAAATTTCATTACTATTAATGTTAAACATTAGATGTAAAATTTAAATTTATATATACTAAATTTTTGCAGAAAATAAAAGGAAAAATGTAACCATAAAAGTAGTGGTTTTCATATATGAATATTTTAAAAAATTATTACAACTATTTAAACTTAATGGATAATGTATAGTTTTTAATGTTAGTAGTAATATTATTTTATTACGTCTAATGAATAGTTGTGTAATGATATAACTTTACGTATCCTTAAGTAATGATATTTCATGAAAAGATATACATATTAGATATTTATATAAATGATTTTTCTATTAATAATTTTCATAATTTTACTTAGAGTGTTGAGAGTTTTGTTTTATTTATTTATTTTTCTAACAATATATTAGTATAATTTCTGAAAAAAATAAAGTTTTATTCATTTAATAACCTACTTTTACTTTTTACTTTTTACTCCTCTAAAGAATATGCATGCAATTAATTTTTTCAGTTTTATCCATTATTCATTTCTATTCTTCTTCTTTATTTATTTCAAGTTTTTTATGTATTTAATATGAATATACTTTTTTTATTTCAGCGGATATGCATAAGACTAGTTTTATTAAAGTGTCTTATTAACTATACACACAAACTCACTGTAATTTTCATATTTTAGTGTAAATTGCAGAGGAAAAAAAACAAATTAAAAGAAGTTCAAACAAAAACTCAAAAAGGGAGGGGGAAAAAAGGCAGATGCAGTTGCTCTGAGCCAAAAAATTCAATGCTCATCTCATTTTTACTTTCACTTTGGAGATTGGATTGGATTAAGGTGTTATTGTTGCATTATATTAGTGACAATACTTTTCTATCTGTTTGGGTTAGATCCACCCTTTTCGGTTTCTAGTAATATATTTTACTATAGCTGAGAAAAAAAGAAAGTTAATCATAGTCAACCTAAGGGTATGTAACTTAAATACTAGTAGAAACTTACAGAGAAATTTGATGCCATGAAAGGTAAAACCCTCGGATAGTTTATTGTAGATAGCCAACGTAGACATGCCTGACATAGTCTTAACCATAATTGGAACCTCCGCTTCCACAGTGCAAGTTTGATTGAGGTTTGGTACTGTATTTCTGTCTAAAAAAATAGAAAAAAGAAGTTGGAGGAGAAGAGGTATTGCATTTGGTGGCACAACCAGAGACATCGATATATTGAGATGATGTTATAGGTTTCATGCAATTCACAACATACTAATGCTAGCATCTGAGTCTCTACTATGATAATAAAAAGTATGATTAGTAGAAAAAATAGAATACAATTGTCCATCTGAATAATAGAAATATACGGAACTAAGAGGAAGGGAGTTGCAATCATCCTTTTTCCAGGCTCGAATCCACCAGTTGGGTTGTTTCATTTTCGTAAAAAAGTTTTTGGACGTAGAATTTCCCTTCTCTCAAAACCAAGGTGGTGCGGTTGTTATTCTCGCACTCTAGTTCCAGGTCATGGCTACCACACTGGGGAGGTTGGTTTTTTAATCGAAATGGATAACTGATATTCAAACTCCCACAGAAAGTAGAGTCGCAGTCCTGATTAAAAGGATGCATAGCAAGAGAAGCACCGGGGAATAGAATAAGACATAAAGCAAAAGTGGCCATTAGGTGACCAAACAATGGGAGTTTTGCTTTTGAATATGACATGCTAATAAATTGGTAGAGAAGAAGAGCAATGAAGCTTCTAGCTAAATCAGGGAAATATGTAGAGTATCTCAAGATGAGAAGAAGCATTAATGAGGACTGAAGACTTTGACGAATATGAGCTTTAACTAAGAATAGAGGCAGGGTAATGCTGCCATGCATGGGAGTGGGGAGGAAGAGGGGAAAACTTTTTGTTGAAACCATTTTTTGAAAGAGGGTCGACTTTGATTTTGAAAACGAAAATGAAAACGAATATGGGAGTCGCCACCAATTCTTTTTGATGAGGTGGAATCGGATCACCTCGGAAAGTGGTTATTTTAAATAAACGGTTTGATTTATTAAAACAACGATTTTGGTCCATGAAATTAAAAAAGATAGGCTCGAGAGTCAGTTACGCAGGAGGAAGGATTAGCACCCTCGTAAAGCCCAAAATTGGTACCTAGTAAATTAATTAATGGCTTAGGGTCGAAGATTGAAATTTGAAGAAATTTTAAATTACGATCCTTCGTTAAAATATCGCTTAATTGAATTATTATTTTTTTTGAGAAAAAGGCGTATTCCATGTTAATCGAGGAAAAGAATTATGTCCCGTAAGTTAGGACAAAATATCTTAAATCCTCGAAATGAGAATAAACACCGAAAAGTATTTATTTTGAGAGAGGTTTGATTATCTCGGTTTTAGAAAGAAACTATATCCCATAAGTTAGAACACGATCTTTTCGTAATTCCTGAGATTACTTAAAAATTTCAAAACGTTCGTTTGTTCGGATTTATCGAGAAAGTCGAAATCCTGTAAGTTAGGGAACGTCCTTTCAAATTTTAGAAACACAGAGTATCGCTTATTTCAAAAATAAAAATTTTAATGCATCGCGTAAAATGTAACACGGTTTTGTGGTGAAATGTAAAATGGGCTATGGTGTTTGCATGCATGACAGAATAATAAGTATGTTAATGTAAATGACAATATGAAGAGCGGAAATAAAATAAAATAAACAACCCAGAAGTAAAATGACAAATAATAAGAATAACAAACTAAAAATTTGAAGCTAAAGTAGAGGTGATCATGGGCTGAGCTGGGCCCAGACAAAATTTTAGGCCTGTTTTCTAGGCCCAGCTCGGCACGGCCCAAAATATGGGCCTAAAAATTTATCTAAGCTCGGCCCGAAAGAAAATTGATAAACTCGAGCCGAGCCCGGCCCTGCTCAAATTATTTTTTTTAGCTTTTTTCATTAAATAAAAAATTTTAAAACAAATATTAAAACAAAAAAATAAAAAAATATGTAAATTTAAAAAGTATATTTGATTAAAAATAAAATAAATATTTAATATATAATCCGGCCCGAGCCAAAAAAGTTTTACCCGAGGCTCGGACCGTTTTCTAAATGGGCCTTGTTTTTTTTGTCCAAACCCATATTTTGGACCTATATTTTTACCCGAACTCTCCTATTTTTAGGGCGGACCGTCGGGTCGGGCCGAATAGCCCAACCCATGATCACCTCTAAGCTAAAGACCTAATGTTACATAAATAAATACATATGGTGTAAAACAATTTAAGAATAATAATATTAATAATGATGATGATGATATTAATAACAATAATATAATAATAAAATAAATAAAAAACTAAAGTTTTAAAAGTATATAAAAGGATATAAAATAGATAAGTGATAAAATAAGGGGCACCCGTCATTATCGGACCCCAATGCCAGACCAATACCTCGACCCTATCAAACTTTCCAACGGGCTCATGTTTTAACCCTAAGGATGATCGAGTCAAACTGATTATTTGGGCAAATGCGAAAGAAAAGAGGGAGCAGACATTGAAGACCCCGAAAAAGAAGGAAAAGGAAGTGGGTAGTACGAGTAAGCATGATGAGAGTTATTCAAAGCTAATAAGACAGCCAAGGACAATGGCTACCAGTCATCAAGGTCCCCTTAAACAAGATCCCAATCCAAAGCCTAACACGGAAAGGCTCCAGTTCACACCCATCCCGATGGCATACAAGGAGCTCTATCAAAATTTATTTGATGCACATGTGGTGTCTCCTCACTACTTGAAACCGTTCCAACCCCCGTACCCCAAATGGTATGACCTGAATGCTCAATGCGACTACCATGCCGGAATAGTAGGACACGGGATAGAAGACTGCACCGCTTTCAAGAACTTAGTCGAAAAACTTATCAAAATAGGAGTTATAAGGTTCGATGACTCTTCTGATGCAGAAAATTCATCGCTCAACCATGCTACTAAAGGGGCAACTATTGAGAGCACCGTGATAAATGGGGGTGTGAGATCAGGAGTACATCCACTTTAGGGCTCCAGTGCAAAACCTGACACTGAGGAATTGGAACGTGCATGACGTATCTGGAGAATGAACCGAAGAATCTAAGTTTTCAAGACCTTGCATGTTTGAGAGTGTTCTGAACGATGAGACTGTGGAAGGGATCCCTGTGTTTTAGCTAATCTCGAGTAATAGACAAAACATGCTTGTTGCTTTAAGCCTAGAGGCAACAAGAGTCCTTTTGTGAAATAGGCTTGTTTCCCAGAATTGTTATTTCAATAAAATGCATCTTTGTTTTCACTCTTTGCATTTCATCATTTCATCTTCATATCATACTTCTAATTTTCCACCTTCATACCCACAGCGGGTCCCCCAGATATCAATGACATGAGCGACGCTGTTACCGACTCTCTTTTTAACGAGATATGTGTCCAAAGGGATTGGAGGACTGTGGAGATGCAGAGGCCACAACTTAGTTCCTAAATTGTTAAGAATAGCGGATCCTATCCTATGAAGTGACAAACACTACAAGAGTTATCTCCAAGAGTTCAAAGGTATTTTCATATGATCACACCAGGACTACCGAGGTATGAGTATGCTGTTCAAGCTAAGAAAGTCACAGAAAAAGTCCATAAGGATATTTGGAGCTCACATGCTGACGATTCTACCCGGACTAAGCCAATCAAGAGGTTCGAGCCACTGGTCTACCCAAAAAAAGAAAAAGGAGAAAATTGCATCAAACGCTGAATCGAGGAGGACAGAACTTATGTGCCTCTTCCATTCTTTCTACACATGGGGCATGGAAGTTATCAAGCCAATCTCCTAGAAAGCTTCTAGTCCGCATCAATTCATCTTCATGAATATCGATCTCTTTACTAAGAGGGTGAGGGTCGCTCCATATGCCCATATCACAAAGTCGATAGTCATTAGACTAAAAAAAAATGAGGCAACAAAACAAAGATTGTTAGGAACATGACCTAAACTTGTGAATATTGGCATATAGAAGTTACGTTCACCCTTTATGCTCACTAAACATCACCCAAGACCTCTGCTGGAGCAACTCTTTTCTCATTAGCTTTCGCCTAATGAAGTCAAAATTCTCCGTTCCCTAGGCACGGGCCAAGCCAAAATTGGATAAGGCAGAACATATTCGATTCCAATGTGATCAAGAAGAAAAAATGTTGAGAGCTATCTGTCACGATCAGATAATGCGAATCACCGTAGAAAATTCCATGATAGGGCTTTGAAAAGGAAAATGCTCTTATGCAAAAGAGACTTCAGAAGAAAGTGAATGCCAAACTAGGAAGGACCGTATACGGTGAAGAAGGCCTGTGCTGGGAAAATATGAATATCGACCGAAATGGATGGCAAGGATTTGCTGAATCAAAAAAAAAACAAAACAAAAAAAACAAAAAAACAAAAAATCGAAAAACAAGCAAGAAGGAGATCTTCAGCAAAAGAAGAGAGAAAAGGAGAGGCCGAAGGCGAAAACCCGCAAAGGGCGCCTTGGGACCAAAGGTGGGTTTGAGTTGAAAACCCGAAAAGGGCGGCTCAAATTTTGATAAAAATGGGGCAAACAGTAGTCTCGCTATGCTTGAAGCAACAATGAAGAGGTTTGTTACGTCTTGGGGCATCAACAGAGTACTCCAGATCCCCTAGACACATATTGAGCTTAAAATGGTCCTCAAGAAGTTAGAACAGGGAAGCTCATGCTGCGATATCTGGGGCACCTACCTTCCATTTTACCCATTTTTGAGTCTGCTCTCCTTGTCTTTTCAAAATACACTATAAATAAACTTTCTTTTCATTACATTTGCAAGCTTGATTAACTTGTTGGTTTCGAGCTATACTCCCAATAAATTTTTGTTTCACCCATCACTATGATCCCTTTCAAACATTTTGCATTGAAATAATGATTATGGGACTAATAATATTTTCACTAAAGGAGTTTTGCAAACCTCTGAATAATATAGGAGTCTGAAACAGAATCGTTGTTTAGAATCCACCAAGCTTAAGGGTTGGAAACATCTGAATCCAAATTGAGGTTGTCTCTTTGGATTTTTGCCAAAAATGATGATTGAACAAAACGACAAGGTATTGCGTCAGTGATACAATCCTGACGAGAAATGGGCATTGCTAACCCAAATGCAAAACCAGAATCATTCTTGAAAGAAAATGATATGCCACATTCATGCATATACATCTGGTTGGGACACCTGAAGAATGATCAATAGATGGAAGGATTTAGATCTTGTACCCTTGAATAGCAATGAAATGAGTCGAAGAGGAAACGGATCCTACGTTTTGGAATTGCAGTAGGGTGAATGAAAGGATTCAGATCTTATACCCCTAGGTCACAATGAGATGAACTTTGAAGTTACAGTGGGGCAAATTTGTTGAGCAAGATATTTGTTCTCTTAGGTTTTCTGTCATGAACACTAGCTGAACAAGATCGCAGCATAAGACATCAATGATATAGCCCTGATAAACAATGAGCGATGAGCACGTTAAACTGTTAGAAGGGGATCATTCTCACTCATGCGAAACACATTTAGTTAGGAACATTTGATTCATCCTGATCATCGCGTCCTAATCATTGTACAAAAATCATTCTCATTGCATTCTGCATTCAGGTTAGAAGCATTCGAGTCATTCTGATCATAGCATCCTCATCATTAGCATAAGCATAAGCACACAGAATTGATTTTACAGGATAGGTTCCCCGGAGAATGGTGTAGCAATATCGAAAAGTTCAGATTAAAGTCCTTCTGAAGATAATAAGGAAGCAAATAGGAAAGTTCTGAAGTCTTATCTCCTCGAAGTTCCAGTGGAGTAGGTTGAGATTACAAATCCCGTCTCCCTGAGTTAATAATGAGGATACTTCCTTATTTTTTTGAAGTTTCAGTAGAGAAGATTGAGACTACGAATCTCTTCTCCCTGAGTTCTCAGTTCTCGTGGAGTAGGTTGAGATTACAAATCCCGTCTCCCTGAGTTAACATTGAGGATAAATTCTTATTTATTTAAAATTTCAGTAGAGAAGATTGAAACTACGATTCTCTTCTCCCTGGATTCTAATCCTGAGTTTGCAGTGGAGCAGACTGGAGATTGAAGATTATCCTTTTACCATCGACCAGTGGTGGAATGGGTTAAAGATTATTCTATTACCACTGACCAGTAGTGGAATAGATTGAAGATTGTTCTATTACCACTGACCAGTAGTGGAATAGATTGAAGATTATCCTATTACCATTGACCAGCGGTGGAATGGGTTAAAGATTATTCTATTACCGCTGACCAGTAGTGGAATAGATTGAAGATTATCCTATTACCATCGACCAGCGGTGGAATGGGTTAAAGATTATTCTATTACCGCTGACCAGTAGTGGAATAGATTGAAGATTACCCTATTACCATCGACCAGCGGTGGAATGGTTTAAAGATTATTCTATTACCACTGACCAGTAGTGGAATAGATTGAAGATTGTTCTATTACCACTGACCAGTAGTGGAATAGATTGAAGATTATCCTATTACCATCGACCAGCGGTGGAATGGGTTAAAGATTATTCTATTACCGCTGACCAGTAGTGGAATAGATTGAAGATTACCCTATTACCATCGACCAGCGGTGGAATGGTTTAAAGATTATTCTATTACCACTGACCAGTAGTGGAATAGATTGAAGATTATTCTATTACCACTGACCAGCGGTGGAATTGATTGGAGATTTTCCTATTGCCACTGATCAGCGGTGGGATAGGTTAAAGATTACAAATGTCACCTCCCTGAAAACTCAACAAGACAATAAGGTAGATTGAAGCCTACAGAAGTAGCGGATCAAAGCAACAAGTTACAAGTTACCGGGCGAAGAAAGGCACCAAAGGAAACAAGACTCAATGGATCCCGACAAATTTTGGCCTTCTTTATATCTTTGCTCTGTTCCCGTTACACGACAACGTGCAAAGAGGGGCAGCTGTACAAGCCCAAAATTGTCCGGGCCCGTTACAAATCAGACCCAAATAAAACCCAGGCCCAAAAGGCCCATATTTTTCAGAAAATATTAGGGTTTAGAAACTCTAAAATTGTCAGCCGCCGCAGCCTGTGCGCACCACTAGCCACCAGCACCACGTCCCTCTGTCTGCCACCTTTGCACGCCTCTGGCATCCTCCAGACCTGCGGAAGAAGACAAAGAACAGCAAGGCCACAACACGAAACAACTTGTACTTATTTATTTTATTTTTACATACTGTTTTCGGCTATAAAGCCAAAGAAAAAAGAATGTAAAAGGGGTTTTTTTTTTGGCAATCAATCAAAAAAATAAACAGATTCAAAAACAACAAAGGAAAGAGTAAAAAGAAAATCCAGTACCTTCTAAGCTATACAACGAAAAGAAGAGGGGGAACTTACCTGAACCCCGGAGGCGCGTCGTTGGAGCCCCTCCCCTTCGTCGAGGCCAAGCCAAAACCCAGAACGTTTTTTTTCTCTTTCTCTCTCGGATTTTAGGGACTTCGAACAGGGCACCAAAGCCCATCTTCACGCGCCGTCAGCCTCCAGGTGTGGTGGTGGTGGACGGACGCCAGAGGAGGATCGACTATCGGTCGAAAAAAGGAGAAGAGATGGCACCCCCTTTTGTCGTTTGAGAGAAATCTGGGGAAGGGGGTTCTCTGTTTTGCTTTCAAATTAAATGACAATAAATGAAACTTTTTTTTAGTTTTAAAAGCATGGGGACCACGCGCAATCAGCTGTTACTTGTGCAACTTTCCCTTAAATGGGAAATTTGCGTAATAAGTCCCCCTACGTTTTATTTTGTTTACATTAGACTTTTCTTTTATTTTAAATTGTACCCAGAAATTTCACGTAGTTTTAAATCTAGTCCCTATTCGAATGTTGGGTTTGATGACTCGGGTAAATTGCACTCGCAGTCCTCTCAAGTTTTCGCGCGTTAAATTTTAACCCACATTCACCTGTTATTATTTTATTTTCTTTCAATTCTTGCCCCTGATTTCATCCTGGTCCCAATTTAGCCCTTCTTTGCCCATTTTTTATGACAATACTATTATTATTATTACTACTATATATTATTATGTTATATATATATTCTATTATTATTATTACTACTATTACTATATTTATTTTTTATTGTTAGTATTAATACTATTATTATTATTATTGTTACTATATATTATTATGTTATATATATTTTATGTTATTTTATTATTATTACCATTACTACATTATTATTATATTATTATTATATTTATTATCTTCATTATTATTATTATTATTACCATGTTTATATTATTGTTTATTGTACATATTTTCTATTATTGCTATTATTATTATCACTCGGTATTATTTTAGCATTTTACTATTGTCATTACTATTATTATTATCATGTTGTATATATTTTATTACTCGTATATATTAATTTTATTATATTATTATTACTACATGTACATTAGTATATTGTACATATTTTGTATTATTATTATTATTATTATCTTATTATTATTACTATATTAGTTACTGTTACTATTATTATTACTATACTATCATATTGTATATATTATTATTATTATTATTATTATTATTATTATTATTATTATGGCTACTAACATCGCTTGATTTTTAGTTATTGTTATTATTTCAGTGTCATCTCTCCTTTCTATTTATTGCATCTTTTGTTATCGTGCATCGTTGATTTCTCATTTTCGCCATTTCGTGTGGACCGACATTCTCAAGATCGCAACCCGACATATCCTTTTAGATTCATAAAAATAGGTTTCATAAAGGTTACTCGTGAGTTTGGAAATTCAAAGAGATCGTGCCCAATCGTGCTGGGTGTGATTTTTTGTTTGACCAAATGAATGAATATCCTTTCAAAATCGCAATGCATGTGTTCGGAGAATTTTGGAGATGATCTTGAATTCCAGGACTTAGATTATCATGTCCAATCGTGCTGGATGTGAGACTCTACTCCTTCGAAACAAGAGAAACTCGATATTCGATCAGATTTTTAAAAATAAAAAAGGACAAAAATGAAATTTTGAAATCTTTTCAAACATTTCGACACTAGGACATCGATTAATCAATTTGGTACCAATTTTGGGCGTAACGAGGGTGCAAACCCTTCCTCGTATGTAACCGACTCCCGAGCTCGATTTCTCAAAACTTCGCGGACCAAAAACATTGTTTTAGTAAACCAAATCGTTTTATTAAAACAAAAAGGTGATCTGATCACACCTAATAAAAGGTCGGTGGCGACTCCCGTTTTTATTCATTTTCAAAACCCAAGTTGATTCCCGTTTTCTTCAAAAAAATGGTTTCGACAAAAGTTAACCCTTTTTTTTTTTCAAAAAAGGATGGTTTCGACATTTAAATAAGACAAGATTTCCAATAAAAGAATCAGACTTAAACTTAATTTTAAAATTTTAAAATTTTAAAAGTATTAAGGATTAATTTATATTTTAACTCTCATTAAAAATTTAATTTAATTTCGTTCACCATATCAAAATTTATTTAGTAACCCAAAATGAAATTATTTCTAAATTGATAACAAGTTTAATAATTTTAGACCACACATTCGTAGACAAATCTCAATCATCTTTTTAAGACAAGTCAAGTTTAATACGTAAAGAAAGGTTTTAAAAATCAAGGAAATATGAATGCATTGAAACGTTTTGTTTAGGGTAAATGAAACTTTGAAAAATCAAAGTAAACGAATAAAATTCCTCTGAATTTTTTTTTGGTGCCTCCTCTGATATTTTTCTTTTGGCACATGAATTGTATTGTTATACATAATTAGTCATGGTCTTCGATATCAATTATTTTTAAAAAAATTATTAATATGAATATTTACAAATGGTTGAGATGATAGATTCACTCACATTTGGTCGAGTTCATATATACTATACATAATTACTTAAGTTTAAGTCAACTTTAAATATGGGTATTAAATTATTTATAATTCTTATAAAAATTTATAAATTAAAATTAATTTTTTGACATTATAATTTTTATAATCTCCTTAGCTCAAGAGATTTGATTCCTTAATCTTCAAATATTTGCTGTTTCACGAGATGAGTCTTCAAATATGACCTAGCAAACATTCACAAAATCATTTAAGTCATTACCTAATTAATTTGACTGAAAATATTGCAAACTCCAAATAATGCAAATTATGTTATCTGTTGTTGTTCTAAGCACAGTGGTCATTACCATTGGCACTGTGTGAGCCACTACTCACATACTCACATGCTCAAATTGCAATACTCCTGTAGTAATATGCTTGTCATGCCAAAAGTTGAAATTAGTAGAACTTAATAAATTTAATAACTATCATTTTGCAACAATTGCACTTTTAAATTCGAAAAGCATAAAGATTAAAGTAATCAAATTAAAATATAAAAAATAATATAATGACAAATAACCAAATTTAACCAATTTCATAAAAAAATTTTTAAGGAGACGTGGTTGCCAACTCCACTATAATGACCCACTAAGTCAATACAAGACAATTCTTCTTAAGGGAATAAAAATAAAGACACTTGAGGCTCTGGTTTTGGCATGCTAAGTAAAACTGTAAGGGGGATGATTATGGAGAGCAAAAATCATAAGCTAACAAGTTTGGTATATTATACATCAATGATTTTGAGTAGTCAAATTCAGCCATGTGAAGAAGACTAACTGTTTCAACTAATCACTATATCATATATTTTCTCTCCTCTCTGTTTAGTTTTCCCTTATTTCCTATCTATATCAAGCCTCCTTTTGAATCAATTCATCATAAAGACACTTGTGTTGTGAAGGAGCTAAAGAATCCTACAAAGTATCACTTCAATAATATTTATTTAAAATCAAAACAACATTTATTTTTAAATACATATTTATGTACATATGCAATACACATAACAAGATACTAATACATATGAAAGGAAAAATTATAAAAAGCTACAAAGGTAAGATAATGACAGGAAATGTTTTCAATCTTAAACGACATTAAAACTGGTTATAGTAACAACATCCAACGACCTACTTTCCTTGTCATTAGAGTTTTTACAGCTATGAACCTCCGTTGATGTTTGAAGAGCTGGAAGTTGATGAAATGGTTTTGGAGGCATCTCAAGGAGTTTAACATTAAATTCAAGCATCTTTTAACACTTTATTCATTGAAGGACGATCAGAAGGTAATATTTGTATACACTAAAAGGCTGTTATTATCATCTTCCTCATCATTACTTTTTCATCATCAGAAACATTTCCCAGCCCCATGTCCTCTCCTTGATCTAACCGGTCATAAATCCAAGATGGAAAATATATTTGGCTAGTGTGGTTGGCAAATGCATTCAAATTCTTTCTCATTCCGACCATTTCCATCACCAACTTTCCAAAACTATAAACATCAGCTTTGTATGAAATGCCTCCAAGATTTTTGTAAACCAATTTAGGAGCAATATATCCTATTGTTCCTCGTGCTACAGTGAGAGAGACAATGCTATCATCTACTTAGTACAACTTAGCAAGACCAAAATCTGAAATTTTTGGATACTTAGTACAACTTAGCAAGACCAAAATCTGAAATTTTTGGATTAAAATTCTCGTCCAAAAGAATGTTGTGTGGCTTGATATCAAAATGTAAAATTTGCATGTCACATCCTTGATGCAAGTAATCGATTCCTCGAGCAACCCCAATCAAAATATCAAATAGTTTTTTCCACCCTAAAGTGTTCCTGTTTTCTTCAAAAAAAAAAATTATTTTATCTAATGATCCATTTGACATGAAATCATACATGAGAGCTTGTTTTGATCCCTCCACACAAAATCCAATAAGTTTTGTCACATAAGCAACTTCATTGATGAAATCTTGGCCTTTATCCTTTGATGTGCTCAACAATTTTATTATCACATACTTTGAACACCGAACCATAACTCCCTTCACCTGATTTATCTTTAAATTTTTTAGTCACTTTTTAACTTCTTTAAAAGAGTATCTAATTGGAGCTAAATTTTGGCTTTTATTCTATTTGTGTATGGCTGTTGACTCAGTGACATTCTTGATTTCTTTCTTCGTTTTATATATATAGAATTAAACCAAGTAACTTTTAATTCGTAATTATATCAATAAACCTAGAAGAGAATCCAATATGTTTAAATAAGCCAATATTTCGTTTAAAAGAATGGGACTTAAACTTAATTTTAAAATTTTAAAAGCATCAGGATTAATTTATATTTTAACTTTCATAAAATATATAATTTAATTTCGATGACTTAAAAAAAAAATTATAGTTTCGCCTTAGAATTACCTCATTTTCTAACCCAAAAGAACATATTTCTAAATTGATAACAAGTTTAATAATTTTAGACCACATATTCGCAGACAAATCTCTATCATCTTAATAACGCCAACTACAATGAATGACGATCAAGACAAGTTTAATACGTAAAGTAAGGTTGTAGGTAGTGTGGAAAATATGAAAGCATTGAAACGTTTTGTTTAGGGAAAATGAAAGCTACTCAAACTTTGAGAATTCAAAGTAAACCAATAAAATTCCTCTGGATTTTTTTGGTGCATCCTTTATTCTCTCTTTTTTTTTTTTTTTGTTCTTTGGGGACATGAATTGTATTGTTTTACACTTAACAATTAGCAATGGTCTTCAATAACAATTATTTTTAAAAATAATTCTTATAATTTTTTTATTTCAAAATCTATCTGTATAAAAATAAAAATTATAAAATATAAAAAACAGTAAAATTTATAAAATTGTTTTTTTGACATTATAATATTTATAATCTCCTAAGTTTAAGGGGTTTGATTCTTTGATCTACTTCAACCCGATCTTCAAATACCCATTGCTCTACAAAATGGGTCTTCAAATATGGGCTAGCAAGCATTCACAAAATCATTTAAGGCATTATCTAACTAATTTGACTCAAAAGATTGCAAACTCCAAATAATGCAAATTATGTTATCTATTGTTGTGCTAAGCACACTGGTCATTACCATTGCCACTGCTCACATACTTACCTCAACAAGCAAACCTCTATTAAGGTTGAACACGACTTCTATATTTAGAACATAAATCAAGCTTCATTAAGTAAACTTCTATCCATAATTTTATGCCCAAATCATTTTAGATTGCATATCTTAGTAAATTTGATTGATTCAATCTCTTCTTCAATAATAAATGTGAGATTGTCTACACAAAAATCCTCAAAACAGATGCAAGAAGATAATCAAGATATTTTGGTTAAACATGCTATCAAATAGGGCAAGTTATAAAACTTGTGCAATGGTCATTGCTTCCGAAACTTGCCTCAACAAATTTTACTCCATGTACTTTTCAAAATTTGAATTTTAGTCCCAACCAACAAGTAATAGTTAAATTTGGTTGGTTGAATTCTGTAATTAATTTTCAATATCCTTATATTTTTTGAATTTTGACATTTCAATCTTGATGCAAATGATAAAAAATAAATTTATTAACTAAGTATTTGTGAGTAATTTGTGAAAATAGAAAGTAACAATACACATGTGATGAATAACCAAATCAAAGTATAAAAATTATTAACCAAATTTAACCAATAAATTTCGTAAAATATTTCTAAAAAAAAAATAGGGCGACGTCATTGCCAACCCCACTATAATGGCCCACTAAGTCAATGCAAGTCAATTCTTCTTAAGGGAAAAAAAAAAGGCAATTGAGTCTCTGGTTTTGGCATGGTAAGTAAAATTGTAAGGGAGATGATAATGGAGAACCGACATTAATCCTACAAAGTATCACTTCAGTATTATTTATTTAAAAACCAAAACAACATTTATTTTTAAATACATATTTATGTATAAATACAATATACATAACGAGATACTAATATATATGAAAGGCAAAAATTATATGATGCTACAAAGGTAAGATAATGAAAGGAAATGTTTCCAATATTAAACAACATTAAAACTGGTTATAGTAACAACATCCAATGAACTATTTCCCTCATCATTAGAGTTCTCACAGTTATGAACCTCCGTTGATGTTTCAAGAGGAAGTTGATGAAATGGCTTTGGAGGCATCTCAAGGAGTTCAGCGTTAGATTCAAGCATTTTCAACACTTTATTCATTGAAGGACGATCAGAAGGCAATAATTGTATACACCAAAAGGCTGTTATTATTATCTTCCTTATCATTACTTTTTCATCATCAGAAATATCTCCCAGCTCCATGTCCTCTCCTTGATCTAACCGATCATAAATCCAAGATGGAAAATATATTTGGCTAGTGTGGTCGGTAATTGCATTCAAATTTGTTCTCCTTCCTACCATTTCTAGCACCAACATTCCAAAACTATAAACATCAGCTTTGTATGAAATGCCTCCAAGATTTTTGTAAACCAATTCAGGAGCAATATACCCTATTGTTCCTCGTGCTGTAGTGAGAGAGACAATGTTATCACCTATTGAGTACAACTTAGCAAGACCAAAATCTGAAACTTTTGGGTTAAAGTTCTCGTCCAAAAGAATGTTGTGTGGCTTGATATCAAAATGTAAAATTTGCATGTCACATCCTTGATGCAGGTAATCGATTCCTCGAGCAACCCCAAGCACAATATCAAATAGTTTTTTCCAACCTAAAGTGTTCCTTTTTTCTTCAGAAAATATGATTTTATCTAATGATCCATTTGACATGAAATCATACACAAGAGCTTGTTTTGATCCCTCCACACAAAATCCAATAAGTTTGGTCACATTAGCATGATGAATTCTTCCAATAGAAGCAACTTCATTTATAAAATCTTGGCCTTTACCCTTTGATGTGCACAACAATTTTATCGCCACATGATGTCCACTACGAAGTTTTCCTTTAAACACCGAACCATAACCCCCTTCACCTAATTTATCTTTAAAATTTGTAGTCATTTTTTTAACTTCTTTGAAAGAGTATCTAATTGGAACTAGATTGTGGCTTTGAAGGAAATTTTCAATTTTATCATCCATCGCTAAATGTCTTTTTCTCCATTTGTTGATTACAAGCACAAGCAAACAAGGTATCCCAATGAAGAGCCTCAGTATGATGGAACCAACTGTCAAGAAAAACATATTGGAATATATTAATGCTTTGTGAAATCAAGCGTATTATCTACATTCTCAAAATAAATTTTATTTTGGCAAATGAAAATCTAAAGTTGCATTTAGTTTAAAAAATCATGTGTTATTTTTATTTTCTTTTTCTTAGAAAATGAAGGATACTGAACTTTCAAATTTTTGAAAAATAAAAATATGTGAAACTTAAAAAATAATAAAAATATTTTTTATTGTTTTTACCACAAATATTTTTTTAAAATTAAAAATGATGAGAACAAGGTTTTTTAATTTTTTTTAGCCAAGGGTTTTTCTAATATTAAATGTGTATCTTGGTTTGAACTCATAGAAATATAAAAAAAATTATTTTATTTATGTTAGAAAAAAATTACTAAAAGTATTTTCATGTTTTTATTATTAAAATATTTATTTTTATTTACCAAATCAAATTTTCAATTAAAATATTTTTCTGAATATAAAAATGAAAATAAAAAAAAATATTTTTTAAAACGGAACGAAGTCTAATGTTGGGTATATATAAAAGTGAGATTGTGTGCATACCTATTCCGAAAAAGCTGATGATTAGGCCGACAATCACATCTTGCCATCTGTAGTATCCAGTAGAGTAAGTCAAATTTTATTAACATGTATTTCATATTAAAATCACAAATTTTAAGAATTTTTTATGTTATGTAATGGTATCTCATGATATATATATATATATATATATATATATTGAATGTTTATATAAAAGACTACTCTCATTAGTCATTTTTAAATGTCTCAAAGTCCTTACATTTTAGTAAAATTATTTTATTTTTTTCTCGTTTCAATTTCCTATTATTTTTTTAACGATATACTTTATGATGTAGTATAATTTTTGAAAAAAAAGTTTTATTTATTTAGTAACGAACTTTTATTTTTATTTTTTATTTTTTACTCCTCTGAAGAATATGTATGCAATTATTTTTTTCAGTTTTATCCACTATTCATTTCTATTCTTCTTCTTTATTTATTTCAAGCTTTTTTTTATATATATATTTAATATGAATACTTTTTTTTCTTATTTCAGCGGAAATGCATAAGACTAGTTTTATTAGAGAAGTATATCTTAGTGTCTTATTAACTTCTGTCATTTTTATATTTTAGTGTAAATTGCAGAGGAAAAACAAACAAATTAAAAGAAGTGGTTCAAAAAAAAAAAAAACTCAAAAATAGAGGAAAAAGAAAGCAGATGCAGTTGGTCTGAGCCAAAAAATTCGATGCTCATCTATTTTTTACTTTCACTTTGGAGATTGGATTGGATTAAGGTGTTTTTGTGACAATACTTCTCTATCCGTTTGGGTTAGATCTACCCTTTTCGGATTTTAGTTATTTATTTTACTTTAGCTGAGAAAAAAAGAAAGTTGATGATACGCAACCTAACGGTATGTAACTTAAAAAGTTGATCATACTCAACATAAGGGTATGTAACTTAAATACTAGTAGAAACTTACAGAGGATCTCTGTGGCTCTGCTGGTACTTCCATGAAAGGTAAAAACCCTCAGATAGCTTGTCGTAGATAGTCAACGTAGACATGCCTGATATATTCTTAAGCATAATTGGAACCACCGCTTCCACTGTACAAGCTTGATTGAGATTTAGTACTGTATTTTCATCTGAAAAATAGTAGAAAGAAGTTGGAGGGGAAGAGGTATTGGATTTGGTGGTACAACGAGAGGCATCAATATATTGAGATGATCTTATAGGTTTCGTGCAATTCACAACATACATAATGCTAGGCTGTGACTCCCTTTTATTATTATAAGTGAAATAAGTATTATAATAATAATGATAAGAAAAAAGACCGAAAAAAGAAGAAGAAGTATAATTATGAGGAGAAAAAATATAATATCCATCTGAATAATTGAAATATACTGAACTGAGAGGAAGGGAGTTGCAATCATCCTTGTCCAGGCTTGAATCCACCACTTGGATTGTTTCATTTTCGTAAAAAATATTTTGGACAGAGAATTTCCCTTCTCTCAAAACCAAGGTGGTGTGGTTGTTATTCTCACACTCAAGTTCCAGGTCATGCCAACCACACTGGGGAGGTTGGTTTTTTAATCGGAATGGATAACTGATATTCAAATTCCCACAGAAAGTAGAGCCGCAGTTAAAAGGATGCCTAGCAACAGAAGCACCGGGGAATAGAATCAGAAAGAAAACAAAAGTGGGCATTAGGTGACCAAACAATGAGAGTTTTGCTTTTAAATATGACATGCTAATAATTTGGTAGAGAAGAAGAGCAACAGTGAAGCTTCTAACTAAATCAGGGAAATATGTAGAGAATATCTCAAGATGAGAAGAAGCATTAACGAGGACAGAAGACTTTGACGAATGTGAGCTTTAACTGGAATAACAAGTTTATTACTTTTTTTTCCTTCCTAGAAATACCTCAAGAGGGCAAGACTTTTCATAAACGACAATGATAGACAACCATTAACTGGAATAACAAGTTTATTACCCTTTTTTTCCTTCCTAGAAATACCACAAGAGGGCAAGACTTTTCATAAACGACAATGACAGACAATCAAAACAATGCAGAGTACACCAAAACAGACTTTTAGCGGCGTTTATAAGCGCCACTAATAGTATTTTGTTTTAGTGACAAGTCTTCTTTAAAAGACAAAAACATTGAAGAGGCTGATAGCCACAACCCTCATTTCCTTTCGTCCTTCTTTATTTTGTAACTTAATATAGAGATCAACAATTATTAGGTATTCATAGAAAAGTATGGGTTAAATTCTACTATTAACCCTATATTATGCATAACTTGTGGATTTAGTCGTTGTACTTAAATTTGGTTATTTTTAGTATAATTTTTAGTTTTTGAACTTTAAAATAATTTTTAGTTTTTGAACTTTATCATATTTTAAAATTTTAATCTTGTGGCCATTTTTAGTTTTTGTAATTTTCAAATTTTAAAATTTCAATCTTGACCAAACGATAGTTCTTAAATTCAATAAGTTATGCTAATATTTTCAAAATCTTATATAACAAATATATTATAACATGTGTAATATCATAAAAACTTGATATTTCTTCATATTATTAAAATCAAGTCAGTTAATGTTGCATTAAGATTAGAATTTCAAATTTCCAAAAATATAAGGATTAAGAATGATCAAATTGCAGAACATAGACTTAGGCTCTATTTGTTTCAATGAAAATGACTTTCGGAAAATGATTTCTAGAAAAACTAATATGTTCTAGTGTTTGAATGAATCTGTGTAAAATATTTTCTGTTGTTTAGTTGATTTCTTAAAAATATTTCATTAAAGTTATTTTTAATGAAACAAATATACATTTGGGATTTTCTTTTTTTTTATTGTTTAATTGAAGTTATTTTTATCTATAATTTTATATTTTACATTGTTTTTGCATAAATTAAAAATATTATGTTAAATTTAGGTTCATTACAATGTCATCTTTCAGTTACATGACTATCGAGTGAGTATTTTTTATTTAAAAATATGATATAAACAAAATTGATAAAAAAATTTAACGATGTCAACAATTGGACTTGATTTCAAATTTGAAAAGTAAATAGACTAAATTCTTAAAAATAAAAGTACAACAACTAAATTGCAAACCTATGAAGTGTACATAGACTTATGACATATTTTAACCTTGATACTACAAAACATTTATTATTAATATATGTATAATTGTAATGAATATTTATTATTAAAATATTAATATTGAATATTTTCAATAATATGTGAGTAATATTATTTAAAATTATTATTTTTAAAATTTATTATTAAAATAAAATTGAAATATTAAATAATTTATTCAAATAATAAATTATATTTATTATATTAATAATTTATTTTATGACTAAAAATAAATAATTAAATATGTACGTTTAATAATATTGAAAAATGCAATATTTTAAATATTTCAAAAATAAAAATAAAAATTATTATCAATATAATAATATTAAGCTTGATTCAAGTTGATTTTTATATAAAAATAAAACTATTTATAGAGGAGCTCTTTTTCAAAAAATGACTTACGTTTTTCAAAAGGGTAAGTCATTTTACAGGAAAAAGAGCTTATTTTACGTTGACCTGTAAATCATTTTCTATTAACCAGACTGTTTTCTGTGAAACAAACAGAAGAAAATGCAGAAAATATTTTCTATAAAACATTTTACATGTAAACAAACGGACCCTTAATCTATAATTTCAGAAATATTATAAGACTAGTAGTCGATTTTAATTAAATGAATTTAAGTGTTACCAAGTTAATATTAAAATTTAAAATTCTAAAAACACAGGGACTAAAATTGATCCATTTGAAAAGAAAATGGACAATTTAATTGTTACCAAGTCAAGATTAAAATTTAAAATTCTAAAAGTATAGGAATTAAATTGATCAATTTGGAAAATATTGGACAATTTAACTGTTACCAAGTCAAGATTAAAATTTAAAATTCTAAAAGATAGGTACTAAAATTGATTAATTTGAAAAGAAAACGGACAAAAAATTGACCTAATTAATGTATAAAGATTAGATCCATAACTTATTGAATATAGAAGGACTAGCAAAAGAATTTAACCAATACGTCACAAGCCACATTCGAAATTCTTTTGGTTTTATTTGGATTTATGCTTCATTTACAAACTTGAATTTGAGATAAAAATTTTAAATTTAAATTTAAATTTAATTTTTTTGTATGAATATTTAATAAAAAATTGAATTTAGGTTTTGATTAATCCATCTTCAAGTTTTAATTTTTAATCGAAATGGGTACCTAATGGTAAGATTTCCACACTGTGAAGAACTGCAGTCTTTGGTTGCACAACTAGCAATGCATGGATTAAGGAATGTTAAGAAAGCTCAAAATCCTCTCTCTCAACATACAACATCTCGAAAGACTTCTTTCCAAGAAATTGATCGACCCTCAACAAACGAAAATAAAAAAGAGTATTAGGAATGATGATGCAACGAATTTGATTATTTTTTGAGTACATTATTTATCAATTATTCTGCCCTAGTAAATCAAAGCAAATCTTCGAAATATGTAAAAAAGAAACAAATGCTGAAAGAACAAAAGATGTAAAAAAGGAATAAAGGATGATGAACATCTTCGAAGACATTGAAAAATTTTGCGATAATTTTGGATCACATACTCTTATAAATATAATTACCATCTCAACTATATTGAGGATGACCAAGACAATACAAGTCTAAATTCTTCTTTGTTAGACTATCAACTGTTAGCTTGACTGTTAAGTCAATTGATCAGTTGGTTAGTTAGATTGTAATTACTAGTGGTTGTTTACCTTATAACAATAGTTAGTTGTGCAGCTTAAGTTCTATAAATTGTGAGTCTGTCAGTCTTATATTCTCAAGTATGATGAATACAAATTCTTGATTCTTTCTCTCAAGTATTTTACTTTCTTAATAGCCAAACATGATATTTTAGCTGTATCTTAACATGGCACAACAGCCATCGATCATGGATCCGCCTTTGTCTTCCAATCATGTTGCTCCAGATGCTCGTGTTTCCGAAACTCGAGGAAATCTTATCGATCTTGCTGAAGGAGCTGTGGACAATTGATTGTTCTCAACCAAGAAAATTAACATTGTTCTTGATGTCTTTAATGACCTTCTATGGCGTCAACAAGTGTTGTTAGCCCTCGAAACTCATCAGAAATTTATTGATGCTTCAACAATTACCCACCTCAGTAGATCACAAATGCTGTTGGACTGTCCAAAGTCAATCCGGATTTTGAGCATTTTGAGCAGCAAGACAACACTCTTGCCTCTTGGTTGCTTTCCCCACTATAACGAGACTCTGGTTTTGGCATGCGAAGTAAAATTGTAAGGGAGATGATTATGGAGAATGGATATCATAAGCTAACAAATTTGTATATTATATATCAAAGCAAATCTTATATTGAGTAGTCAAATTCAACTATATGAAGAAGACTAAGTGCTTCAACTAATCACTATAACATATATATTTTCTCTCCTCTCTGTTTAGTTTTCCCTTATTTCCTGTCTATTTCAAGCCTCCTTATGCGTCAATTCATAAGACACTTAGGTTGTGAAGGAGCTCAAGAATCTACAAAGTATCACTTCGATATTATTTATTTAAAATCAAAACAACATTTATTTTTTAAATACATATCTACTTACATATATATGCAATACACAAAACACGATACTGTTAGACTTTTGGCCTGCAATGCAATAGGGAACCAGCAAGCAGAAGCAGCAGTACTGGAGCTGAACCTAGTGCAGTAGCTAGTTTTGTTCATTTTGATTGATTTTACTCCTATGTAGCTAAACTTAATCCTTTTGCAATGTAATAGCTAAACTAGTAGGTTATAATGTTTGATTTGAATTGATGTAATGGCTGGTGTATTAGCTATCACTTTATGTGTAATTTAAGCTTGTATTGGTCAAAGTCTAGTGTGAGTTGTTGATTCATTAGGCTATAGTCTTTTTGACTATTCAATCTTTGTACTTTATGTATATATTCACATATCAATGAAATGGTTGATAAGTTTCACCATTAACTTGTGTGTTTCCAAGTTCTTTTGTTCAAGTTTTGTCTTCTCCTTCTCTTCTTCTTTCATTTCCACATAAAATCATATATGCATTACATGCATGGTGCATGTCAAGATGCTGTCATAGTCCCAACAAATGGTAATCGGAGCCGATTATCTTTGAGGGCCTCCATCGTTGGTTATTGTTTTGTGGAAGAAAACTTAAGAAAGAAGAAATTGAAGCTGTTGAACTTGCTGCAACAGGATGAGCTACACAACACCTCCACCACCTATATTCACTGGAGAAAACTACCACATATGGTCAGTAAAAATGAAAACACATCTTTAGGCACAAGACTTGTGGAGTGCAGTTGAGAGTGATGCTGAGCCACCTCCATTGAGAGCTAATCCTACCATTGCTCAGATGAGACAGCATAGTGAGGATCGAGCCAAGAAGCACAAGGCCATGGCTTGCCTGCAAAATGGAGTATCAGATGTGATATTCACTCGAATCATGGCTTGTGATTCACCTAAGCATGCATGGGAGAAGCTGAAGGAGGAGTTCATGGGGTCTAAAAAGACAAGGCAACAACAGTTGATCAACTTGAGGAGAGACTTTGAGAACTTGAAGATGAAAGAAGCTGAGACCATCAAGCAGTATTCAGACAGAATAATGGCCACTGTCAATAGCATAAGGTTGCTTGGTGAAGACTTTAGTGAAAGCAGAGTTGTTGAGAAGGTGATCACCACTCTTCCCGAGAGATTTGAGTCAAAAATCTCCTCATTGGAGGACTCAAGAGATCTCACAACTATTTCACTGTCTGAACTGGTGAATTCTCTCCATGCACTCGAGTAGAGAAGGGCCAATAGATAGGAAGACCATACTGAGGGAGCCTTTCAAGCAAAGACCAGAGAGGGCTCAAGTCAAAAGGGAAAGAAGCCTTGGCTCGATAGGAAGGAGAAAACAAGGAGAGAACTAGGCAAAAGGAAGCTCCCACCATGCAAGCACTGCCAAAAGACCACACATTTGGAAAGGTACTGCTGGTACAGACCAGACATTCAATGCAGGAGCTGTAAGCAGTTTGGACATATAGAGAAGGTCTGCAAAAACAAAGGCAAGGGATCTGTACAGCAGCAAATCAAGGCTCAAGCTGCTGAGGACCTTCAGGCTCAGGAGGAGCATGTCTTCACAGCAACATGCTTTGCAACATCCAGCAAAGCTAAGGTGGAGTGGCTAGTGGACAGTGGTTGCACACATCATATGGTTGCTAATGAAGGGCTGTTTAAAGATCTTAACAGAAGCTTTGCCTCAAAAATCAGAATTGGCAATGGAGATCTGATTGAAGCCAAGGGCAGGGGCAATGTAGTGATCAACACTGCTTCAAGTAACAAAAAATCTAAAGTTTTTGAGGCCTTCAGCAAATTCAAAGCTCTAGCTGAAAACCAAACAGGTTGCAAGATCAAGGCTTTAGGAACTGACAATGGCTCGGAGTATTTGTTTGACAAATTTCAGAAGCTTTGTAAGCAGAATGGGATTCATCATCAACTGACCACTGTATATACTCCTCTGCAGAATAGAGTATGTGAGAGAAAGAACAGGGCAATAATGGACATGGCTAGATGTCTTCTATTTCAAAGCAAGCTGCCAAGCAAGTTTTGGGCAGAGGCAGTTAATATCTCAGTGTATCTGCTCAATAAATTGCCAACACATGCAGTCAAGGATATGACACCCTTTGAAGCATGGCATGGACTCAAACCCATTGTTTCACACCTGAAAGTGTTTGGCTGTGTTTGTTATGTTCATATTCCAACAGAAAAGAGAACCAAGTTAGAAGAAAGGGCTGTTCCAGGGATATTTATTGGTTACAGCAGCACAAACAAGGGTTATATAGTGTTTGACCCAGCAACAAAGAAGGTCTTGGTGAGTAGAGATGTCAGGTTTAATGAAGAAAGGGCTTGGAATTGGAATGAATCGAGCACAAACTTGATTGAAGAAGATCAATAGTATAAAAGTCTAGAAATTGTTGAAGCTGATCCTAGCAATGAAGATTTTGATGATACTCCCATAAGAGGTACAAGGACTGTTGCAGACATCTACCAAAGATGTGATGTTGCAATAGTTGAACCTTGAGATTTTGTGAAAGCTTCTAAAGACATACATTGGAGAAAGGCCATGGAAGCTGAAATAGAAATGATTCACAAAAATGACACATGGGAGTTAGTGGACAGACCAACTCATAAGAAGGTCATTAGTCTGAAATGGGTGTTTAGGGCCAAGTACAATGCTGATGACTCTTTAAACAAGCACAAAGCAAGGCTCGTGGTCAAGGGTTACAACCAGTAATATGGGATAGACTTCATGGAAACATTTGCTCCTGTAGCTAGACTGGATACCATTAAACTGTTGTTTGCTATAGCTGCTCAGAAACAATGGAAACTTCATCAACTAGATGTCAAGTCAGCATTTCTTAATGACTTTTTTAAAGAAGAAATTTTGAAACACCCCAAACCCGGCCCACGAGCCTTGACCGAATCTGGTATGTTCCCCGGTGTAAACCGTTTCAAATTCTTTTGTTACTTTGGAAAATCTGGGTTTTTAAGAGAGAAATTATTTCTGGGTTGGGCTCGAGTTGAAAACAAGTTTAACTAATATTGGAAAACCTTTAGTTTAGGCAACAAAACACTTAGGATTTATTTTGAAATAAATTTACTTAGTCTTTAAATTCATAAAATTTTTGTAACATAATACTTTAAAAGTAAAATAAAATAAAATAGTTCCCTACGGCCTTATTACATCAAATAAATTCAGATAACTGAAAGTACTTAATTAAAAATAAAAAGTCCAAATCGTAAAATTTCTTGCTGTGCATGGCCACCCTTAAGCTCCTGCCGACCCGGTCCATTACTGATCATCACCAAAAAAAAATGTTCCCACAACGGGGTGAGTTAACAGACTCAATGTGTACACAACACTAAGTCGTAATAGAATCAGGCATACATATGATACACATTCAAATCATAAAATACAATTAATGATGCATTCCCAAACCCAAACCTAATTAGCCATCCGCTACACTCCCCCGTACCAACCTGTATACCGTGGGGACTACTAAGTCAACCCTCCTTCCGCTACACTCCATATCGCGGTCTTAGGTCACCGCATTTGTGGTCTTAGGTCACCACATTCAGATATCGCGGTCTTAGGTCACCGCATTCAGATTACTGTGGGCTTAGGTCCCCACATTCAGATATCACGGTCTTAGGTCACCGCGTTCGTGGTCTTAGGTCACCACATTCACTTCCCCTTTTCAATAACCCATATGCCCCATATTATAATATGCACAAATATGCCAGAGTTCACATTCTTATTTTTATTCACATGTTACAAATAACATATTTCATATTCCTAGTAGGTGTAGGAAACGTACCTGAGTACTTTGTACCATATTATGGCACCTTAGCCATATTCACATTCTTAATATCACATATATTAATTAAACATAGCCATAAAACATATTATGAAATAGTGTGGGGTACACACCTGATTATCTTAGCGAATTCACTCCAAATTCCGAAGATCTCGATCTAGCGTCCTAGATCCTTGTTCCTATATTCGACCAACATATAGTAATTTCTCAAATTGGCCCATATAGCAATTTATCAAATTGGCTCATATAGCAATTTATCAAATTGGCCCATAAGGGCATTTTCGTAATTCAGCCCGTAAGAGTGTTTTTATAAATCGGTAATCGTACCCACTAAGGGTAATTCGGTAATTTATCCTCTAAGGGTATGATGGTAATTTTCGCAACCTAGGCTTAATTACTAATTAGGGGCATAAAAAAATAAAACTGTCCATCTGCGTCGTACTAACTAAACTGACTATAACTCGAGTTGGGAAACTCAAAATTTAGATCCGTAAAATTTCCTTGAAACTAGACTCATATATATTTTTACTGTAATTTTTCCAGAATTTTTGGCCTAGCCATTTAGTACAGTTTATTCCTTAAAGTTTCCCTTGTTTCACTGTCCAATGATTCTGACCTCTCTTGACTTAATTTCATATATCTCACTTTATAGTTTTCATATACTGCTTCAACTTATTTATCTTGAAAATAGACTCACTAAGGAATCCATACATATAAATTATAGCCCATAATTCATTTTGTACAATTTTATATGATTTTTCAAATATAGATCAGTGAACCCGGAAGTTAATCAGAACCAGTCTCACTAAAATCAAGATATCTCAGAATATAAAATTTTTTTCCTTCTCCGTTTCTTCCATATTAAAATAGACACAGTAATATTTAATTTGATATCTTATTCACTTTCTAATTCCTTTTCTCCTATTTTTAGTGATTTTGTAAAAACACGTCACTGCTTCTAACCGAAACTGTTTTATTACAAAACATGATTATCACTACCATCAAACGCACGCCCGAGTGATCACGGATACCGGTCATCAATTTTCTTTGATATTTCTACCGAATCACAGAATATTTCATGTAAACTTTCAGAGAGATGTGAGGTTTTCTCACCATTTCAAACATATATTCAGAAGAGTATGAGATTACACACCTTGATTAGGATTCCCTAAGAACCACTCTTCGTTGCCCCTAGAACAATACCAACCAAAAGTTAGCCTCGGATTTCCAAAAGATTTCGTATCACTCACACTTGAATCACTTACCACTATGTCCGAAGGTAGAATATATCGAGTGATTTGTCCCTAAATCATATAGTCAATTATTTCAAATTGTTACTCCGTTAGCAACCAATTGAATATTGAATAATATCAATAATCCATAAGAACTCCTTACCTTATTAATATTGGATCCGATTTCCCCCACTTGATTTATGGCTAGAATGATACACGGCCATCCACTTAGGACACGATTTAATCGAAGAAAAGAGTGTCTACCCAAATGAGAAAGAATTTATGAAAGAGTGATTGTGGATTGAGAGTTTAGGCAAAACAAAGGAGAAAGATGAGCAAATGTGCTAGAGTGTTGACCAAAGTTCTATCCATAAATTTCTATTCAAACTTCTCACCTCAATTCCCATAAATTTTCTTCTTCTTCTTCTTCTTCTTTTTTTTTTTACCTACCCCACTCTCCAAATTCTTTTATTTCTTTTTCATCAACCTACTCCACTCCTCAAATTCTTTTATTTCTTTTTCATCAACCTACTCCACTCCTCAAATTCTTTTATTTCTTTTTCATCCACCTACTCCACTCTTCAAATTCTTTTATTTATTTCCTTCCTTTTTCCTTATTTTCCTTCTTACCTTATATTTTAGTTCATCATTTCATTTTTCTTTTATTTCATTCCTTTAATGATGTCATGGATGACACTTGGAAGAGTATACAAAAATAAATCTAAAATTTTGCAAAAGATGGGATTTGAACCCCTTCCCTCAAGGTACTTCACTTGATTCCATATCCTCCTTGCTATATGCTCATTTATGCTAGCAATTTACTCTTTTATTTCCATAAGCCTTAATGCCACTTACTATCTCTCCTTAATAGGCTTAAACACAAAATTTTACTAGGGCCCAACTTGAAGTAAGGTCATTCTCTTGTTCTCAAAAATTTTAAACACTCCTATGCCCAAGGCCCAATGAGCCCAATCCTACTAGGCCCAATTTTGGGATGTTACAAATTTTTATTGAGCAACCAGATGGATTCAAGCTGAAAGGAGATGAAGGCAAAGTCTATAGATTGAAGAAGGCTTTGTATGGCCTGAAACTGGCACCAAGAGCCTGGTATGACAGGATAGATACTTACCTGTCTAGGCTCGGGTTTGAAAGAGTGCTAGTGAAGCAACACTCTATGTGAAAATGTCAGAAGGAGAAACTTTGCTAATTGTGTCTCTTTATGTTGATGACTTGCTTGTAACTGGAAGCAAAGATGAGTTGATTTCTGAATTCAAGATACAAATGCAACAGGTTTTCGAAATGACAGATTTGGGGGCCATGGCATACTTCCTTGGGATGGAAGTAAACCAATCTGATCATGGCATCTTTATCAGCCAACATGCCTTTGCATCAAAGATCATTAGCAGATTTTGCATGCAAAATTGTAAGACAGTCAGCACACCAGTTGCACAAGGAGAAAAGCTGACTAGTAATGGTGATCATGCAAGGGTTGATGAAAGGGAATATCGAAGCTTGGTGGGCTGTTTGTTATATTTAACACAACTCGACCGGACATTGCTTATGGTGTTAGTCTCCTATCGAGATTTATGCACTATTGTAATGTTGTTCATTTTAAATCTGCTAAAAGGATACTCAGATATGTCAAAGGCACCTTGGGGCATGGAGTCAAGTTTAAAAGTGAAAAGGAGCTTAAACTAACAGGCTACTCTGATAGCGATTGGGCAGGCTCGGTTGATGACATGAGAAGTACCTCTGGTTACTTCTTCACACTTGGCTCAAGTGTATTTTGTTGGAACTCAAAGAAGCAACAGACTGTTGCTCAGTCTACAGCAGAGGCTGAATACATTGCAGCATCTGTAGCTGTTAATCAAGCCATTTGGCTTAGAAAACTTTTATGTGATTTAAATGAAGAACAAATAGAACCAACTAAAATCTTGGTTGACAACCAATCAGCAGTTGCCATAGCCAAGAATCCGATTTTTCATGGCAAGACAAAGTACTTTAAGATCAAATTTCACTTTGTCAGGGAGGCTGAGCAGTCCAATAAAGTTAAGCTTGTTCATTGTAGCTCACAAGACCAATTGGCTGACATTCTAACCAAGCCACTTGGTACATCACGGTTTGGATTTTTGAGAACTCATATTGGTGTTTGTTGCATACAGTCCAAGGAGGAGTGTTAGACTTTTGGCCTGCAATGCAACAGCGAACCAGCAAGTAGAAGCAACAGTGGAGCTGAACCTAGTGCAGCAGCTAGTTTTGTTCATTTTGATCTTCTTCCTTCGTTTCCACATAAAATCATATAAGCATTACATGCATGGTGCATGTTAAGATGCTGTCATAGTCCCAACAGATACCAATACACATATGAAAGGTAAAAATTATATAAAGCTACAAAGGCAAGATAATGAAAGCAAATGTTTCCAATCTTAATCGACATTAAAACTGGTTATAGTAACAACATCCAACGACATACTTCCCTCATCATTAGAGTTCTTACCACTATAAACTCCATTGATGTTTCAAGAGGAAGTTGATGAAATGACTTTAGAGGTATCTCAAGGAATTCAACATTAGATGCAAGCATCTTCAACACTTTATTCATTGAAGGACGGCCAGAAGGTAATCATTGTATACACCAAAAGGTTGTTATTATCATCTTCTTTACCAATACTTTTTCATCATCAGAAACATCTCCCAGCTCTATGTCATCTCCTTTATCTAATCGGTCATAACTCCAAGATGGAAAATATATTTGGCTAGTGTGGTTGGCAAATGCATTCAAATTCTTTCTCCTTCCTACCATTTCCATCACCAACATTCCAAAACTGTAAACATCAGATTTATATGAAATGCCTCCGAGATTTTTGTAAACCAATTCAGGAGCAATATACCCTATTGTTCCTCCTGCTGTAGTGAGAGAGACAATGTTATCATCTACTGAGTGCAACTTAGCAAGACGAAAATCTGAAACTTTTGAATTAAAATTCTCGTCCAGAAGAATGTTGTGTAGCTTGATATCAAAATGTAAAATTTGCATGTCACATTCTTGATGCAAGTAGTCGATTCCTCGAGCAACCCCAAGCACAATATTAAATAGTTTTTTTCCAACCTAAAGTGTTCCTTTTCTCATAAAAAAAATGATTTTATCTAACGATCTATTTGACATGAAATCATACACGAGAGCTTGTTTTGATCCCTCCACATAAAATCCAATAAGTTTTGTCACATTAGCATGATGAATTCTTCCAATAGAAGAAACTTCATTTATGAAATCTTGGCCTTTATCCTTTGATGAGCACAACTATTTTATTGCCACATGATGCCCACTATGAAACTTTCCTTTAAACACCGAACCATGACTCCCTTCACCTAATTGAAGCTAGATTGTGGCTTTGAAGGAACTCTTCGATCTTATCATCCATAGGTAAATGTCTTCTTCTCCATTTGTAGATTACAAGCAAACAAGGTATCCTAAAGAAAAGCCTCAGTATGATGGAAACACCTGTCAAGAAAAACATATTGGAATATATTAATGCTTTGTGAAAAGCCATCGATCATGGGTCCGCCATTGTCTTCCAATCATGTTGCTTTAGATGCTCGTGTTTCTGCAACTCGAGGCAGTCTTATCGATCTTGCTGAAGGAGCTGTGGACAATCGGTTGTTCTCTACCAAAAAAATTAACATTGTTCTTGATGTCTTTAATTACGTTCTATGGCGTCAACAGGTGTTGTTAGCCCTCGAAACTCATAAAATTCATAAACTTATTGATGATTCAGCAATTCCACCACGTCAGTATATCAACCAAATGTTGTTGGAGTGTCGAAAGTCAATCCTAATTTTGAGCAGCAAGACAACACTCTTTCCTCTTGGTTGCTTTCCTCTGTAAATTATACTTCCTTATTTGATTGGGCATGATTCTACCGTTAAGATTAGGCAAATTGACTTTGAGTTCTTTAGGTTTTCTATGACTAATTTGTGGAAATAGAAAGTTAATGGTGCAGTACACATGCAGTAATATGTTTGTCATGTAAAATTTTAAAACTATTAGAATTTAATGATTTTAACATCTACCATTTTACAATTATTACAATTTTAAATTTAAAAAGTATAAAGGTTAATATAACCAAATTAAAATATAAAAATTAATATAAAGACTAAAAATAAATTTAACCAATAAATTTTGTAATATATTTCTTTAAAAAAAAAAAAGAGATAAGGAGACGTCATTTCCAACCCACTATAATAAGCCACTAAGTCCATGCAAGTCAATTCTTCTTGAGAAAAAAAAAAACAATCAAGTCTCTGGTTTTGGCATGGTAAGTAAAATTGTAAGGGAGATGATTATGGAGAATGGATATCATAAGCTAACAATTGTTTGGTATATTATACATCAATTATTCTACCCTATACCCTAGTAAATCGAAGCATATCTTATTTTGAGTAGTAAAATTCAACTATGTGGATAAGACTAAGTGCTTTAACTAATCACTATAACATATTTTCTCTCCTTTCTGTTTAGTTTTCCCTTATTTCCTATCAATTTCAAGCCTCCTTTTGCATAAATTCATGAGAAACTTATGTTGTGAAGGAGCTCAAGAATCCTACAAAGTATCACTTCAGTATTATTTATTTAAAAACCAAAACAACATTTATTTTTAAGTACATTGTTAAGTATGACTCCTATTTCAGTCAAATTTGAGAAGTAATCTTCTAGTTAAACTCTGTTTATTTGTTTCAATCAAACACTGACTAGTTTAGATTATTTTATTATTATTTGGCCTATGAATTTAGCCTATAAATAGAATCTTTTACAACCTTAGAAAAAACACCCATTAGATATTAGAACTCATAACACATTTAGAGAATTTTGTGTTTACGTTTTGAGGGTTCTTTATTTTCGAGTTTTCGGGGTTTAGTTTTTATCTCCATATTTTGTACTCTTCGTTCTATTGTCATTATAGTAAAATTATCTTTACCCGTGATTTTTTATCCTCTTTGGAGGGTTTTTCCACGTTAAATTTGTGTGTCCAATTTCTCAATTTATTCCGCTATTTTTACTTGTTCGTTGCTTAATCGGGTCGATCCTAACAAGTGGTATCAAGAGCTAGTTCAATTTTCATAGATCAGCCCATTCAGATATGGCAGCAACAAGGTTTGAAATTGAGAAGTTCGATGGTGAGACAAATTTCAATCTGTGGCAAATTCGGATGATGGCAATTCTAGTTCAATCCGTTTTGAAAAAGGTTGTTACCGGTAAAAAGCCTGAGAATCTAAATAAAACAGAATGGGAAGAGCTTGATGAAAAGGTTTTGTCTGCAATCAAGTTGTGCCTCACGAATACGGTATTGCAGGAGGTATTGATGGAGAAAACCTCATCTACCTTGTGGAAAAGGTTAGAAATTCTTTATGCGACTAAGTCTCTGGCTAACCGTTTAGTGTTGAAACAACTTCTAATTATGTTTCATATAAACGAAGGTGAGCTTTTTAGAGATCATATCAGTCAATTCATTACTCTTTTAAATGATTTAAAGAATGTTGAGGTTTATATTGATGATGAAGATCAGGCTATGCTATTATTGTGCTCTTTACCCCCTTTATACAAGTCTTTTAGGGAGACCCTGATTTATGGCAGAGACAAACTCTCGTTCGAAGATGTGAAGGGTCATTTGTTGAGTAGAGACAAACTCGGCAATGAGCTTCATTTAGATAGCAAGGCAGATAGGCAAGCTTTAGTTTTGATAGCATCAAAGAAATGAGACAAAAGGTGTCGCTATTGTAAAAAGTTAGGTCACGTCAAAGCAGATTGTTATAAACTGCAAAAGCAAAGAGCTGCTGAGAGTAACGAGGAAGATGTAGCTGGTGCTAATTTGGTCGATGAAAGCGGTGATGATTTCTTGTTAGTGTCAACAAGCGATAACTCCAAGCTCACATCCGAGTGGATCCTAAATTCGAGATGTTCTTTCCATATGTGTCCCAATAGAGAATGGTTCTCCACATACAGTTCGGTTGAAGGTGGAGTTGTGTGCATGGGAAACGATTCATCTAGTAAGGTAATTGGTGTTAAAATTAGGATACACGATGGGACGATTAGGACACTCTCAGATGTCAGGTATGTACCTGTTTTACGAAAGAATCTCATCTCCTTGAGTATTTTAGACTTGAAAGGATGCAGAATCAACATCGAGTCGAGCAGCGTTAAAGTATCTCGTACAGCTCTCATTTTGTTAAAAGGTAAAAGAACTGGCAGTCTCTATATTCTGGAAGGTTCTACAGTGACTGGTGAAATCGGACGTCCCTCGTCCGTTACAAAGTCGAAGTAAACTCATTTAGAGCGGAGGCAACTTAGTCATAGGAGGGAAAAATGTATGACCATTTCGTTGAAGAGATGTTCTCTTTTGGATGCAGGTTTTGAAAAGTTAGGGCACTATGTTCGTGAAAATCAAACCCGGGTTAGTTTTGATTTGGTAGTGTACAAGTCGAAAGCTAGAAGTCTTCCAGTTTCTAAGCACAGATTTGACTTTGTTAATTCCCTGCATGGTTCAAGATAGGCTCGTGGCGGGTTTTGGCAAAGATGGCATTGTGGAAATATGAGTCAATGTGGAGATTTGTTAAGTATGACTCCTATTTCAGTCAAATTTGAGAAGTAATCTTCTAGTTAAACTCTGTTTATTTGTTTCAATCAAACACTGATTAGTTTAAATTATTTTATTATTATTTGACCTATGAATTTAGCCTATAAATAGGCTCTTTTACAACCTTAGAAAAAAACATCCATTAGATATTAGAACTCCTAACACATTTAGAGAATTTTGTGTTTACGTTTTGAGGGTTTTTTATTTTCGGGTTTTAGGGGTTTAGTTTTTATCTCCATCTTTTATACCCTTCGTTCTGTTGCCATTATAGTAAAATTATCTTTGCCCATGATTTTTTATCCTCTTTGGAGGGTTTTCCACGTTAAATTTGTGTGTCCAATTTCTCAATTTATTTCGCTATTTTTACTTACTCGTTGCTTAATTGAATCGATCCTAACATACATATTTATGTACAAATACAATACATATAACGAGATACTAGTATACATGAAATGCAAAAATTATATGATGCTACAAAGGTAAGATAATGAAAGGAAATGTTTCCAATATTAAACGACATTAAAATTTGTTATAGTAACAACATCCAATGACCTACTTTCTTCATCATTATAGTTCTCACAGTTATGAACCTCCGTTGATGTTTCAAGGGGGAGTTGATGAAATGGCTTTGGAGGCATCTCAAGGAGTTCAACGTTAGATTCAAGCATTTTCAACACTTTATTCATTGAAGGACGATCAGAAGGCAATAATTGTATACACCAAAAGGCTGTTATTATCATCTTCCTTATCATTACTTTTTCATCATCAGAAATATCTCCCAGCTCCATGTCCTCTCCTTGATCTAACCGGTCATAAATCCAAGATGGAAAATATATTTGGCTAGTGTGGTCGGCAAAAGCATTCAAATTCTTCCTCCTTCCTACCATTTCTAGCACCAACATCCCAAAACTATAAACATCAGCTTTGTATGAAATGCCTCCAAGATTTTTGTAAACCAATTCAGGAGCAATATACCCTATTGTTCCTCGTGCTGCAGTGAGAGAGACAATGTTATCACCTACCGAGTACAACTTAGCAAGACCAAAATCTGAAACTTTTGGGTTAAAGTTCTCGTCCAAAAGAATGTTGTGTGGCTTGATATCAAAATGTAAAATTTGCATGTCACATCCTTGATGCAAGTAGTCGATTCCTCGGGCAACCCCAAGCACAATATCTAATAGTTTTTTCCAACCTAAAATGTTCTTTTTTTCTTCAGAAAATATGATTTTATCTAACGATCCATTTGACATGAAATCATACATAAGAGCTTGTTTTGATCCCTCCACACAAAATCCAATAAGTTTGGTCACATTAGCATGATGAATTCTTCCAATAGAAGCAACTTCATTTATGAAATCTTGGCCTTTACCCTTTGATGTGCACAACAATTTTATCGCCACATGATGCCCACTACGAAGTTTTCCTTTAAACACCGAACCATAACCCCCTTCACCTAATTTATCTTTAAAATTTGTAGTCATTTTTTTAACTTCTTTGAAAGAGTATCTAATTGGAACTAGATTGTGGCTTTGAAGGAATTTTTCAATCTTATCATCTATCGCTAAATGTCTTTTTCTCCATTTGTAGATTACAAGCACAAGCAAGCAAGGTATCCCAATGAAGGACCTCAGTATGATGGAAGGAACTGTCAAGAAAAACATATTGGAATATATTAATGCTTTGTGAAATCAACGTATTATCTACATTCTCAAAATAAATTTTATTTTGGCAAAGGAAAATCTAACGTTGCATTTAGTTTTAAAAAAAACATGTGTTATTTTTATTTTCTTTTTCTTAGAAAATGAAAGATATTAAACTTTGAAATTTTTGAAAAATAAAAATATGTGAGACTTAAAAAATAATAAAATATTTTTTATTATTTTTATTACAAATATTTTTGTAAAATTAAAAATGATGAGAACAAGTGTTTTTAATTTTTTTTTTTAGCCAAGGGTTTTTCTAATATTAAATGTGTATCGTGATTTGAACTCACAGAAATATAAAAAAATTTATTTTATTTATGTTAGAAAAAAATTACTAAACATATTTTCATGTTTTTATTATTAAAAATATTTATTTTTATTTTTATTTTATTTACCAAATCTATTTTTCAATTAAAATATTTTTTCTGAATATAAAAATGAAAAAAAATATTTTTTAAACGGAACGAAGTCTAATGTTGGGTATATATAAAAGTGAGACCGTAGGCATACCTATTCCGTAATAGATTATGTAATAGCAGATCCCCAAAAGGTCAAAAAACACAATTTGCCATCTGTAGTATCCAGTAGAGTAAGTCAAATTTTATTAACATGTATTTCATATTAAAATCACAAATTTTAAGAATTTTTTATGTTATGTAATGGTATCTCATGAAAAGATATATATATATATATATATATATATATATATATATTGAATGTTTATATAAAAGACTACTCTCATTAGTCATTTTTAAATGTCTCAAAGTCCTTACATTTTAGTAAAATTATTTTATTTTTTTCTCGTTTCAATTTCCTTTTTATTAACGATATACTTTATGATGTAGTATAATTTTTGAAAAAAAAAATAAAGTTTTATTTATTTAGTAACGCACTTTTATTTTTTATTTTTTACTCCTCTGAAGAATATGTATGCAATTATTTTTTTCAGTTTTATCCACTATTCATTTCTATTCTTCTTCTTTATTTATTTCAAGCTTTTTTTTATATATTTAATATGTGTACCTTTTTTTTTATTTCAGCGGAAATGCATAAGACTAGTTTTATTAGAGAAGTATATCTTAATGTCTTATTAACTTCTCACACAAACTCTCTGTAATTTTTATATTTTAGTGCAAATTGCAGGGGAAAAACAAACAAATTAAAAGTGGTTCAAACAAAAATTCAAAAATAGAGGAAAAAGAAAGTAGATGCAGTTGGTCTGAGCCAAAAAATTTCGACGCTCATCTATTTTTTACTTTCACTTTGGAGATTGGATTGGAGTAAGGTGTTTTTGTTGCATTATATTTGTGACAAAACTTTTCTATCCGTTTGGTTTAGATCTACCCTTTTCGGATTTTAGTAATATATTTTAGTTTTGCTGAGAAAAAATGAAAGCTAACCATACTTAACCTAAGGGTATGTAACTTAAATACTAGTAGAAACTTACAGAGGAATTTTGTCGCTCGGGTAGCTCCATGAAAGGTAAAAACCCTCAGATAGCTTGTTGTAGATAGCCAACGTAGACATGCCTGATATTGTCTTAACCATGATTGGAACCTCTGCTTTCACAGTACAAGCTTGATTCAGATTTGGTACTGTATTTCTGTCCAAAAAATAAAAAAAGGAAGTTGGAGGAGAAGAGGTAGTGGATTTGGTGGCACAACGAGAGACATCGATATATTGAGGTGATGTTATAGGTTTCGTGCAATTCACAACATACATAATGCTAGCATCTGAGTCTCTACTATGATAATAAAAAGTAGGATTAGTAGAGAAAATAGAATACAATTGTCCATCTGAATAATAGAAATATACGGAACTAAGAGGAAGGGAGTTGCAATCATCCTTCTCCAGGCTCGAATCCACCAGTTGGATTGTTTCATTTTCGTAAAACAGTTTTTGGACATAGAATTTCCCTTCTCTCATAACCAAGGTGGTGCGGTTGTTATTCTCGCACTCTAGTTCCAGGTCATGGCTACCACACTGGGGAGGTTGGTTTTTTAATCGAAATGGATAACTGATATTCAAATTCCCACAAAAAGTAGAACCGCAATCGTGGTTAATAAGAGGCCTAGCAAGAGAAGCAAAAGGGAATAGAATAAGAAATAGAGCAAAAGTGGCCATTAGATGACCAAACAATGGGAGTTTTGCTTTTAAATGTGACATGCTAATAATTGGTAGAGAAGAAGAGCAACAATGAAGCTTCTAACTAAACCAGGGATATATGTAGAGAATATCTCAAGATGAGAAGAAGCATTAATGAGGACAGAAGACTTTGACAGAATTTTAACTGAGAATAGTATGGCGCCATTTGGAGTGGGGAACAAAAGGGCCAGACTTTTCATTAGAGACAATGACAGACAACCAACACAATGCAAGTCATCTCCTTTCCTCCTAATTTATTTTGTAAGTCAAGTTTTCTTTTTTTTTCTTAGAGAAGTAAACAGTTTAGTATTAATAAATGTGCCTGACAAACAAAACACAGAAGTCCAAAGACAAAATCCAAGACAAAAACCGAAGACGAAATTATTCTTCTTCAGCAAACATAATCTGTTCATATAAGGATATTTATCTTATTTATTTGATTCCAATTAATTTGATTTAATTTTTAATCAAATTGATTTGTTGGCTGTAAATTTGTGGATATTTCCAAAATCTCACCCTACTAAATGCCTATAAAAGGCTATGTATTTCAAATTTTTAAAAATATAAGGATTAAGACTGATCAATTTGGAGAACATAAATTTAATCTACAATCTCACAGATATTACAGGATTAGTAGTCGATTTTAACTAAACAAATTTAGCCATTACCAAGTCAAGATTAAAATTTAAAATTCTAAAAATATAAGGACTAAAATGGATCAATTTGAAAAGAAAATGGATAAAAAGTTGACCTAATTAAAATATAAATATTAACATATAAGGACTAACAAAAGAATTTGACCAAAAATATTTAGCAATTAATCTTCGTCGAGGAAGGAATATCCCAGTCCAATACGTCGCAAGCCACATTTGAAAATCTTTTGGTTTCATTTGGATTTATGCTTCATTTGCAAAACTTGAATTTGAGATGAAAATTTTTTGTTTGAATATTTAATTAAAAAATGAATTTAGGTTTTGACTAATCAAAACCAATCTTATCTGACTAGTCAATTTCATCTCTGTGAAGAAGACTAAGTGCTTCAACTAATCACTATAACATATATTTTCTCTCTCCTCTGTTATCGTTTCCCCTGTTTCCTATCTATTTCAAGCCTTCTTTTGCATCAATTCATAACACACTTGTTTTGATTCTAAAATCAAAACAACATTTATTTCTAGATACATATCGATGCACATAACAAGGTACTAATATATATGAGCGGCAAAAGTAGTATTTGGCTCATCATAAGAGTACTCACAATCACCAACCTCCATTGATGTTTCAAGTGGAAGTTTTTTAAATAGTTTAAGAGGTATTTTAAGGAATTCAACAACAATTTCAAACATTTTCAAGACTTCATTAAAGGACAACCAATAAGCGGTAATTGTATATACCAAAAGTTGTTATTATCATCTTCTTACCATTACTTTTTCATTATCGGAAATGTCTCTCAATTTCTTGTTATCTTCTTGATCCAATAGATTATAAATTCATAACCAAATATATTTGAATAGTGGATCCGGCAAACGCATTCAAATTCTCTTCTTAGTACTCTTTCCATCACTAACATTCCAATACTATAAATATCACCTTTTTTTTGAAATGCCTCTAAGATATTTTTATACAACTTGATATTAAAATTTAAAATTTGCATGTCTAATCAATTCCTTAAACCACCTCAAGCACAACAATACCACACTTTTTTTTTTCCAGCCAAAGGTGTATTTACCTATATCAAACAATGTACTTCAATTTTTAGAGCAGGTTCCAAACTTACAGTGGTAAAAAGAACATGTCTCAATAATGAAAGCTACATGGGGATCTTGCATCTTCACCGGATGCTTTAGCCCACGGTAATTCCAATTGATGATTTTCATAATCCTCGATGACATTGACACTTGGTGCTCGCCGATTCATATTGCTTATTAATTTTAATCTTCCACGAGAAGATTGATATCCTCCCCAATCATTCCCTCTTATATTGGTTAATGGTAGTTACGTGGGGAACCAACTTGATTCTTTTTACTTGTTTCGAGATATTTCATCGATTATATTTAATCACAAAATATTTTCTCAAAATCAAGTGAATTAAAAAATAATTTAAAAATTCCTACATTTCATCAATTCAAGAGATGGAAGATGGAAGAATATATTAAATACTTACGTTATTTGTTATATATACATTTTTATTTTCAAAACCTGATTCACTCAAAACAAAAATAAAAATAAAAAATATTGTATTAAAGATGTTTCCTTTTATTAATTTAGGAGATCTTGATTAAATATCGATCACAAAATTCTTTAATTAAGAGATTTGTGACAAAATATAATTAATGAGGTGTTAATTTTAGGCGTGGTAGGAGTGCTATAAACTTTCCTACGCATAACCGACTCATGAACTCAATTTTATTCTACTTTTTAAATATAAATCTGAAAAATTATTTTTTAAAAAAAGGTTCCAATTATTAATTTCAAAGAAGTCCCAACTGTGGAAGGAACACGAGGAGTTGAACTACAGATCAGTCAAAGGAAAGACAAGGAAGATTTTGAGGTAATCCACTTGGATGATTACAACTTTGTTCTTGGCTTAAAATTTCTTGACAAGATTAATGTTCTTTTGGCTCATTTTGTTGGCTGTATATACATCCTGGATACTCGACAACAACAATCTGTTGTGTCGATAAGTCGAGACATGAGGGGCGAAACGAAGGTATTGTCGGCAACCCAACTAGTCGAGGATGTTCATTAGGGAAAGAACATCGACTTGATAGATCAGAGAGTGTTACGAAGACCCCCTTGAAAATGCTAGAGGAGCAACAAACTGATATGGGGCCTGTTGAGTTATTAGTGGGGTTATCACCTAAGAGACAGGTGGGTTGTGCATCGGATTTTGGGGTAAAATTGGCAATGCAAACTGGGTAGCTGAGACAAGTAAATGCAACGAGTGAGATACATTTTAAACATTTTGGTAATGTTTTTTTATTTTGACTTGTTGGCTTGGCAAGGACACGTGAGCCCTTTCAAAGTTCTGAAGCGGGTAAGTCAAGGGGCTCACAAACCAGAGTTAACAGTGAGACGTAAGGTTAACCCGATGTTCAATGTGAGTGTGTCAAAACTTAATTCTGTGGATCAAGGGAATTCCAATGGAGGCAAGTCGCAATGTGGGCAAGTAAGAGCAGTAGACTCTTGCAAGTGAGATGTACCAAAAAGGAGAGAAACGGTTCAAGTTAGGAGATGACGGAAGCCAAGGCAAGTGTTTCAAGGACGGAACTACCTGACAGAGAGGCTAATCAGGAATCGACTGAGGCATCGAAAGAGTTCCGAGGTGCGAAACTTCCTGACAAAGGGGCGGGACTACTTGGATCGCTAATGCTTTTGCGAATATGTTGGCGGAGAGGATGTTTATGGCTTGGTGGCTGCCTAATTTGCCTTTAATGTCAAAAAACGTAATGAAACTGAAAGTTAACAGTTCATCGTTTTTCAATGATCTCAACCAATCCTTCTTGGTGAAGATGTTGGTCCATTGAACTCTAAGGAGCTTGAGCAATTTGAACAGCATTTCGAGTGTATTTGAAGCAAACATAAGAGGTGTGCCAGTTTCTCTTTATGTAGGTGTTTTCTTCGTTTTGAGATTTGTAATTTGGCACCTTGAAATTTTGTATCTCTGCTTTGTGGTTGATGTATGCTTTTATTTCAATAAGCTTGTTAATTTGGATCTTTACAGCAGCAACCAAAAAGAAAGTAGAGAATATAAGAGCTAAAACTATTACAACATTCATATATACCTTGAACTTCATATCATCATCTGCATAATACATATATGGGCAAGTATCATGCACAAAAGAAACAACAGACTTCCACGCCAACTGCTAAGTTTCACCGCCATCAATATCACCAATGGCTTCAGCAATTTCTTTGGTGGCTTCCAACACGTCATCTATATCGTTAACTTTAGTAGCATCTTCGGGTTCCTTTTCGGTTCCATCTTCCTTTTGCTCATCACCTTAGTTCCATGTGCCAATGCAATTACAGACCCAAGCACAATAAAGAATATTATACCAATGATGACAGCAATAACCCCAAACATGTTTAGAAGTTGATGAGTATACAAAGATTAAATGCAAACTCTACTAAACATTTTTATATATTTATAAGCTTTGGAATTGTGAGTAATATTACAAGTTTCGTGTTTCACCATGAACGAATGGAATATTCAGGTAGTTTTGTACCTAAGTTTGTTTCCTTGTGTTTTAGCTTTTGCTTGTTTTGTAATATTTCGTTTTTTTTTATATATTTGTCATAGAAAAAGAAATAAAATAAATAAATATTAAAATTTGTTATTAGTCCCTATACTTATTAGAATTTGAGATTTAGACTTTATAATTTAAAAGTTAAAAATTAAATCCTCGTACTTTTTTCAATTTAAATATTCTAGTTCAATCATTATTGTTGTTTGTAATTTCTGTCAAAATTTGACAATTTAACATGTCTTTTTTTGGCATAATGTTTTTTTTGGCCCTCCAACATTACAAATAAAAGTTATTTTAGCCCTCCATTTAATTTCTCACCTCTTTTATCCCTTTAACTTGTATTTTTTGTCAAATCACCCCAAAATGAATGAAAAAAAAATTAACATTTGGCATACACGTGAATTTTCGAGTGGATGACACGACAATATTTAATTAATTTTTAAAATATTAAAAATTTTATAATTTTATAATAATTTTAATGATTTTTAATTTTTAATTTTAAAAATATTTTATATATTCTTATTTTTTAAAATTTTAAAAAATAAATTAAATACTGACATATTATCAATGTGACAATTCAGGTGTATGCCATATCAACAAAGTTAAAAATAGTTAACTTTTTCATTCACTTTTGGGTGATTTGACAAAAAAAAAAACATAAGTTTAAGGGATAAATAAAGGTAAAAAAAATGGAAGGAAAAAATAATTTGTTTTGTAAAATTGAAAGGCCAAATAAGTCATCATGTCTTTTTTTTTTTTTTTGCCAATCATATGTAATATCATATGAGGGAAGTCTAATCAACATGCTAAGTTGATAAATTTTAACAGAAAATACAGACAATATTAATAATTAGACTAAAATTTTTAAATAAAAAAAAAGTAAAAGAACTTCATTTTTAACTTTTTTTTTTAGTATAAGTATTAAACTTCAAAAAAAAAAAATTTTGGCTCAATCATTAACAATTACAGAAAAAGGCCATAGAGAATCCAAGTCATTCCAGTCTCAAAAACTTGCAGCATACAATAAACTCTACCAAAGCCAATAAAAGCAAATTCTAAAAAATCCCCTTAACTGAATACATAGCAGCAAAAATAAAACACTCACATTTTCTTCAACACTCTCACCAGCATGCTTTAAAGGAATCCCAATGCTTAACCCCTGCTATTGCCAGTGCAAAAGTGATTTCGTTCCCCATATGTTCTGCTTTTTCAAATGACAGATAAGATCTTCTCTCAATTTCAGCAAAAAAATAGTGTAATTTTCCTTTCTGAAAGCCATTTAAACACCACATTGGAACCAACTTCAATCAATAATGGACAACATGTTGCCCATCCCATACCTTCATATAACTCAAGCGCGACTCCAGTTGACTTCAATTCTGCCAATTCAGTATCTTTCGCCTCGCTCAGACTTGAGAATAATGCTCGCGCCACTCCATCTTCATCTCTCAATACCCCTCCACCTCCAGCTTTGTCCTCGAACACTACCCCGCATACATTAAATTTCAACCAACCCCTTGGTGGAAATCGCCAGTTCATCTCCAAACCGTTATAAGATTTGTTATGAGACCTGCATTTTAAAGGGGAGAACCACCAAGAACTGTAAGTTAAAAATGATTTCATTATACACCGCCCTTACCCACATCATTGCTCTCATCTTTGAATGGAAATTTCAAATCTTATTTCTATTTAGGCCCCTAAATGTAAAATTTCTATTTAGGCCCTTAAAATTTTGTAAAAATTTTAAATTAGTAAAAGTAAAATTACACTTTGACCCCCTAAAATTATAAAAATTCGATTTAATCCTTTACAAATTATAAAGATATAAATTATAAAAAATTAAAATTTCATCCGGCCTCCCCTAAAAAATTGTTCTGGCTTCGCCCCTGGACTATGATAACAACGATGAAAACCATATACCACTGCATCTTCATTTTCCTTGCATGCAGGGTGTACAAAGATTAAATGAATGTTCAATAAATTATTTATATGTTTTTAGATGCTTTGAGATTCTGGGAAATATCAAAAGCTTCGTATTTCACTATGAATTATCCTTGTGAACATAATATATGAACACATTTTAAAGTTTTGTAATGAAAATATTGCAAATTAACTACGAGATATGATGTAATGGTAGCTCACTTTCTCCTTTAATCGCGTCATTAGTGATTCAATTCTCATTCAAAGGAAAAATACATTTTAATTTTACCATAAAATTAACGCGATGAAAACCTTGATTCCAAATAACAAACAAATTTCATACAACTATGATGATAAAATCAACAGCCAAGAACAAAACGTATCAGATTTCATCACCAATCTAAAGACAAAACCATCAAGAATAGGAGAAACATCACCCACATATAACTATCACTCCATTTTTCTATAATCGCAATCATATCTAACCCCTTAATTGCATATAGGCTAACCATCACTACTGTTCGCCCAACCATAACTTGATCAATTACTTCTTGAGACCTGCTTGTTCTAACACCATCCTTGATCATTTAATAGCAAACCACCCCAATTCATTTGTACATTTACCGCCATCTTCATTTACATAATACTTGCATAGGCAAAACATTATCATGAACAAAAGATACAACAGACCTGCACAGTTTCATCAACATCAATATCACCAATGGTTTCAGCTATATTGTTGTTGGCTTCAACAATAACTTTGGTTGCTTCCAAAACTTCATCTGCATCGCTGCCATTTTTAGGTTCCTTTTTAACACCATCTTCCTTATGCTCGGCATCATCTTTCATACTTGAATATGCAGCCGCAATTACAAACCCCAACATAATTAAGCCTATAAAGAACCCCATACTCAAGATGATAACCTTAGTGCCATCCATCTTTAATTCCCGATGTTGCTTGGTATACAAAGATTCAATGAAAAATTCAATGGATCATTTAGGTGTATAATAAGTTTTTAGAAGCCTTTAAATATTGGGAAAAATATCGAAAGCTTTCATATTTCACTGTGAACCAATGGAATCAGCAGGTATATGCTCCATTTTTTTTTTCAATGATTATTTAATTTGTTTTTCTTTGTACTTGTTTTGTGTTTTAGCTTTGTTTTGTAATTTTTCGTTTGTCTTAATATATTTGTCTTAGCAAATGAAATCAATAAATAAATAAGAGCTAGAAATTCATTATTTAAAAATCCATTCATACATTGAAACCGTTAAGATGTGACTATCAAAACTATGAAATTGAATCCGGAAATATAATTAATTTTATTCAACAGTTAAAAATGGTTAAATTTTATGGTTTTAATCTTCAATTCAATACATAAATTTTAAATGAAATGATATTTTTTTAGAGCTAAGTTAATTTGGGCGTATAATCTTAAAGAGATAAATTTTAAAAATATTCATAATTTTTGATTTATACGTAAATTTTGATTTTGTATAATTTTATATATAAAATTTTGATTTAATTCAATTCTCACAAATTATTAACACAATTACTAGCATAGCATCATTTTATTTTTATATATCGCATACACATATAATTTTATTATTCGATATAAAAATAAATTAATATTTTTTCTTTAAATATGGATGGTTGAATTAAAATTAAAGTTTCATATATACATTTGAACCACAATTAAAGTTTCATGTGTATAATTACACCAAATCCAAGTTCACATATCAGATCGCATATTAAATCAAAGTTCAAATATAATTTTGATATTTATCCCTAATCTTAATATGGAAATTATATAAATTATTTTAATTTCTAATCAAACAATCATCAATTAGAAATCAACATATATTCCACATGTAATTTATTAGACCATTCAAGTTTAATTAACTTTGTCGGCTGAGTCCTAACTTAATTGGTATCGGCATTGTTGCCAATGGAAAAAGATGTGAGTTCAAACGTTTTAGAACACATTTGTCTTTCTATGTAAGAGGAGTTAATAAAGAACTTACCTACAGAATATACACTACATATTTCTCAATTTTTTTTAAAAAAAAACCTTCACCTAATTAATTAATTAGCCCTAAAATATTTGTGCTAAAATTATCTATAAATTTAGGAAAACAAACTTGCAAACTATTAGGAAATAATTTTCCTTATATTTATCAACATTTATCTTTTTGTTTTTGCTTAGCGGCGGTGTTAGCCTTCGGGCTAGCTACTGTCCGCCTTTTTCTCCTGCCCATCAACCCTCTTATTTCTTTTTTCTTATTTCTTATTTCTTTTCTCTTATTTCTTTTTTCTTTTTTCTTTTCATTCACTCCATGTGTCTTCTCTCTTTTCAGTTTGCAGATATATTTTGTGGGTGTCTTTGTTGTCTTCACAAGTTGTAATGGACAGATGACGGTGCATATCATCGTTGAAACACCACTGACCACCAATAGTTTTTTTTAAAGGTGGGTAACTCTTAGTTGACTTCTTAATCTATTTCTGTTTTGAAAGTATTTCATAATAATAAATTATTTCATGAGTCGGTTTGGACTCGTGTTGTCTTAAGTTTTATATTTTTTTTGTTTGTTTTTCCATCGTTTAATAAGTTTTCACTTTTAAAAGCTTTTGTCTACTCTTATAGTACGCTTTTTAGTCTTGCTTTTGCAAATGGTTTCAGAGTTAGTTTTGTCTTTGCCCTCTTTAGTTTGGTGGATGCTCAATTCTTTTGCCAATTTATGCCCGTCGATTTGGACCATCCGGGACTGAATTCGTTATTGTATTAAGTGTTTGCAATCACTCCTGATATGTTGTGCTTGAGTTGTGACAGAGCTAATTATAAATGTGTCATAATAATTTATTAATGTTAAAGCTAAAGCTTTTGTTGTATTGACGGATTGTCTTTCAGCACATACATTGGGCGTTTGTTATTTTTTCCCTCCGAATTGTATGGTCCCATTAATTAAATGAATTGATGAATTTTTCTTTAAAAAAATTTCTTATAATTTTCCTTAAATAATATAACATTTAATTAGTTCAAAAATCATTTTAATAGAAAAGGAATTTTACACCAAGTTTTCAAAAATCATTTTAATAGAAAAGGAAATTTCCACTAAGTTCTCAAGGTGGATTTTTTTCCTTGTATAGTTAACAATGGTCTTAAAAGCCTCTGGAAATATACGAAAGAATAATGAAGATGAAAAAGATCCCATAAAAAAAACACATTAATTTCTAATTCTAAAATATCAGAGGATAGATATATATACACAGAGATATTATATGCTGTTGACTGAGCCATATTCTTGAATCTGCATTTCTTCGATAAAAAAAAGAAACAAACAAACATCAAACTAGACGCGTTTAAGGATAAGATCTTGACCAACCTATTAAGTAATTTGGCTCCATGTATGGGTTTTTTACCCAAATAATATAAATGGTGAATTACATTAAAAGTCACTCAATTTTGATGTAACTGATAAAATAGTCATTTTGATTTCAATCAATCACCCAACTTTCAAAAAATAGCAAATCAGTCACTAACATTATCGAAAAGTGAGAAATCAGTTACCCATTAACATTTTCCTTTACAGGCCTAACGGGACGGGTGATGTGGCCAGTTAACTAGCTGACATGGCTAGTTAACTTGCCACGTTGAATGAGGTAAAGTTTCAATTCAGTCACTCAACTTTCAAAAAAATAACAGATCAGACACTAATGTTATCGAAAAGTGACAAATCTGTCACCCATTAACATCATTATCGAAAAGTTACAAATCAGTCACTCATTAATATTTTCCGTTACAAACCTAAAGGGGCAGGTGATGCGGCCAGCAAACTAGCTGATGTGACTAGATCGAAATGGGATTAAAGACAATTTTGGGTTAACCTAGCAATACCCACAGCCAAATCGGCGAGGAGAAAATTCTCCAAAGCAACATTCAAGAGATTCAAGAACCAAAATGACTCGGATTTGTCGAGATCTTCATGGGATATGATGATATAAACAAAAGGGTCGCCGATTAAGTTAAACAACACTAACTCTATTGCCAACATTATCAAGTTGCATAAAACAAAATCAGAAGAAAAACAAGGGGAACATCTACAAACCAAACAATTGACTGAACCCATGATTTTCGAGAACAAAGGAAGCAGTTACTCCAAAGGGACAATCAAATGTCAACAAATTAAATTCTAGGTTGGGTCAATGATTAGCAAGGTCCCAAAGTTGAAATCGTACTAGATATTGTAGCAAAGGAGGATGAGAGATGGATCAAAAGAAGAGTGGCAGAGATGGTCGGCAACGAAAGTTGTGGTCGAGGTGAGGTAAGCCCAATCCTTGGAAAGGGATTTGAATCGTGTAACACCCCAAACCCGGCCTAGAAGTTAGGCCCAAATCTGGTGTGTCACATTGAAGAGCTTTTCGAAAACCATGTTTCATTAGAAACTTTTCTTAAAGAATTTAAAACTTTTTTTGCTATTCAAAACCTCAAATTTCGTTTGCTTATTTTCAAAATGTGGTTTATTAGAAATCATCCTTGAAAAACATTATTATCCTTAAAATCTTTTGTTGCGGAAGCTTAATTCAAACATTTGCGAATTTGCGAAAATGTGATGTTTTGAAAATTATTATTGTCGTTTTAAGAAAATCTAGAGTTTAATAGTTTTTCAATTTGAATATAACTAAAATGGAAGTTTTAAGAAAAATAAACTCCACTGGCCTTATTATAAAAACCAAGCCCAATTTAAAATAAACTTAAAATAAAGCTAAACAGAAATTTACTAAATATTTTGGAGAAGTATTCCGATGTATGGCCACCACCGAGTCATCCATGGCCCAAGTCCACATCACTGAGCATCACCTACAAGGGTTAAGAAAGGGAAGTGAGTTACAAGAACTCAGTGTATAATCCCCTTACCATCATCCACTGGGTCTGAACCCGTTTAGCAAGAACTTGGGCCTGAGCCCATAAAACAATAATTTGTGCCGAAGCCCATTTAGCAATATCTTGGACCTAAGCCCATTTACAATAACGATAATGTATCAATATAACATGAGTATGAAATGCAATTCCCAAACCAAGCCTAGTATTCCATCCGCTACACACCACCCGTACCAACCAACACACCTGTGGGTGATCTTTAGTCAACCCACCCTGCCAACACACCAAACGTAGGCATTAAGCCATTTATATCAAATTTGTGGACAAGCCACCACATTAGCAGAATTTACATGGCATTGTCATTTTTCAGATTTGTGGCAGAGCCACCAGATTTATGTAGCAGAGCTACCAGAACTTCTCTTCATCATTATCCCATCCCATTCAATCATGTATATAATGCATAACAAATCACAATATAACAACAGTAATTTATTCGGATATTTATTACAAAATTATAGCCCATTGTCTCAATTAATCAAAAAGGCCCATTAAGCAAAACATCAGATTGGCCCATTTAGCAAAATATCAGATTGGCCCATTTAGCAAAATATCAGATTGGCCCATTTATCAAAATATCATATTGGCCCATTTAGCAAAATATCAGATTGGCCCATTTATCAAAATATCAGATTGGCCCATTTAGCAAAATACCAGATTGGCCCATTTATCAAAATATCAAATTGGCCCATTTATCAAAATATCAGGTTGGCCCATTTATCAAAATATCAGGTTGGCCCATTTATCAAAATATCAGGTTGGCCCATTTATCAAAATATCATGTTGGCCCATTTATCAAAATATCACATTGGCCCATTTATCAAAATATCACATTGGCCCATTTATCAAAATATCATATTGGCCCATTTAGCAAAATATCAGATTGGCCCATTTATCAAAATATCATGTGAATGTAATGCAATTTCCAGCTCAATCCTAATAATCCATCCGCTACACACCACTCGTACCAACCAACACACCTGTGGGTGATCATCAGTCAACCCACCCCGCCAACACACCAATCGCATGCGTTATGCCATTTATAATAATTCGCAGGCCAATGGCCATTTATAATATTTGTGGCTGAGCCACCAAAATCATATACGGTAATATAATCGGCACACAGCCTTAATCACTATGGCACAAAGCCATATTTAAATTGGCACATAGCCATTATCAAAATTTGTGGCAGAGCCACCAGAATATGTGGCAGAGCCACCAGAATCAAAATGTGGCAGAGCCACCAGGCTACACTTCTCTTCTTTTACATTTTTCCCATCCCATGCAAAATATGCAAATGCAACATACATAGTAAATCATGATATTTACAATTATAAAAAACAATAATTAATTTAAAGATTCAATACAAAAATTCGGCCCATTGTAACACTTTGCAAATCAGCCCATTAAGGCAATCTATCAAATTGGCCCATTAAGACAATCTATCAAAATCGACCCATTAGGGGCAGTTTCGTAATTCGGCCCATTGGGGGCATTTTCGTAATTTCGCAACCCAAGGATATTTTGATAATTTACCCTCCAAGGGTATTTTAGTAATTTCGTAACCCAAGGGTATTTCATAAATTTTACCCACCAAGGGTAATTCGTTTGGGGCACAAAAATTGAAACTGTCATCTGCGTTATGTTGACTAAATTGTCCGTAACTCGAGTTAGGAATCTCTAAATCCAATTCTGTAAAATTTCCTTGAATCTAGACTCATATACCTTCTTACTACAATTTTTCCAGAATTTTTGGCTTAACCATTTAGTACAGTTTATTCCTTAAAGTTTCCCTTGTTTCACTGTCCAACGATTCTGACTCTCTTAACTTAGTTTCAAATATCTCACTGTACGGTTTTCATATATTACTCCCACTTGTTTCTAATGAAAATAGGCTCACTAAGGAATCCATACATATAAATTATAACCCATAATTCACTTTGTACAATTTTATATGATTTTTCCAAGACAGATCAGGGAACCATGAAGTCATTCAGAACTAGTCTCACTAAAATTAACATATCTCAGAATATAAAATTTCTTTTTCTTCTCCGTTTCTTCCATATTAAAATAGACATAGAAAGCTTTAATTTGACATCTTATTTACTTTCTAATTCCCTTTCTGCTATTTTTCGTTATTTTTCAAAAACACATCACTACTTCTAACTGAAACTATTTTATTACAAAATAAGATTACCACTACGATCATACGCACGCCCGAATTATCACGGATGCCGATTTTTAGTTTTCTTCGGTATTTCGACCGACTAGCAGCATGTTTCATACAAACTTTCAGAGAAGTGTGAGATTACACACCATTTCAGATATGTATATAGAAGGGTATGAGATTACACACCTTATTCGGAATCTGTAACGCGATGCTCTCCGCGGCACCAAAAATCCAAGTCACTTATTACGAGGGATAGATGATTGGGCGATTTGATTTCTATCGTGACCGATTAGTCTAAACTATTAATCCATTTAGCAACCAATTGAATAATGAACGATATCAAATAATCCATAAAGAACTCCTTACCTTGTTAACATTGGATTCGATTTCCACCGATTGACTTATGGCTACGGATGATACATGGCAGCCACTTAGAACACAATTTAATCGAAGAAAAGAGTGTCTACCCAAATGAGAAAGAATTTATGAAGGAGTGATTGTGGATTGAGAGGTTCGGTATTGACTTGAAGGTTTGCCAATGAGAGGAGAAGTTGGAGAAAAGAACACAAAAGGATGCCAAAAGAAAATTAGGCCTATCAAGCACCAAAAATCCTACCAAATGATTAAAGCAAATTCAGTTACCCTCTCCTTCACCAAAACCGTCGATACCTTTGCAAATAAGCCAAAATTTACCAACCCAAAATTTTAAAAAAAAAAAGCCAACATGCTCCCTTATTTTCCTCCTTACCATAACTTTAGCCACCTTTCCATAATTTAATAAGTCCACCTTACCTAAAATCCCTTATTTTCCTCCTTACCATAAACTTTAGCCACCTTTCCATAATTTAAAAAGTCCAATTTGCCTTATTTAAAGCTTGGCCGAAATTTAGAGAAAGAGTACAAAATTAATAGTCAAAATTTGCACACAATGGGATTTGAACCTCTTCCCTCAAGATACTTCACTTGATGCCATAACCTCCTTGCCATATGCTCATTAATGCTAGCAATTTACTCTTTTATTTCCATAAGCCTTGATGCCACTTACTATCTCTCCTTAATAGGTTTAAACACAAAATTTTACTAAGGCCCAACTTGAACTCGAAACTTCATAGAACCCCATAACTTTCTAAAATCATCTTCTTAATAAGTCCAACTTGAAATTATGTCGTTCTTTTGTTCTCAAAAATTTTAAACACTTCTATGCCCAAGGCCCAATGGGTCCAATCCTACTAGGCCCAATTTCGGGATATTACAAATCGGGTCATGGACCTAAGGGGTAATCTAGAAAGGATATCGAAAAGGGTATTTTGGGGTAATGAAAATGAGGAAGCCATGGTTCTTAACTTTCTTCCTGGAGAAGAAGAATTCATTCGAGGGTTTTATTTGTCCTTCTTTTTGGACATCTAGTTTTTTGAAAGTTAGTGGGGCTAATATGTTGTTTTTTGAAAGTTGAGTGACTATTTTGCCATCGAGATCAAAGTTGAGTGATTATTGGTGTAATTTACCATTATATATATATTGGGTTCAAAGTAACGTGGTGGCCGGTTAAATGTCAAGTCACTTTTCTGTTACGTCTGTAATGTAAAATGATTAGTAAGACTGATGTGTTATTTTTTAAAAGTTGAGTGACTGAATTGAAATCAGAGTGATTGTTTTGTCAACCGCATCAAAGTTAAGTGACTATTGGTGTAATTTACCCTAATATAAAATAATTAAATAAATATTGAGATGGGATAGAGGCAATAACATTTAGAAATCTAGGTAGGAGTTATAGTTAAATATCAGTGCCGCCTGATCAATCGACGGCACCTCTCTTCCCAGCTACCGGTCACATCAAGTTTTTAAAAAAAATTATGAGTGTCGCCTGATCAATCAACGTACCAGACTGAAATGTGACGACCTAAAATATTTAAGGACCTTATATATAAATTTACCATTTGATTGAAAAACTTTAAAAGTGCTGCCACCAACTTCTATATGAAACAAACATCTTCATCTTCATCTACACATAATACATACATAAATTATTTAAATTTAATACTATCTCTTTTACGATTAATTAAGAAATTATTTAATATATAAATTAAAAAACAATCAGTCATATACCCAAAAAACTTTTAAATTATTTTAAATAATAGTATTTTAAATTGTTTTTCATTTTAACATATATTTTGTCATTATTTTTTTGAAAAATTTAAATATTCAATTAAAAATAAATTGTATTTTAATTAATATTTTTAATTAATATAAATAAACCAATTAAATAATAAATTGTATTTTTGGCGGCGTTTTTCAAAAAGCGCCGCTAATACTCGATCTATAGCAACATTTTTCAAAAGGCGCCGCTAAAGCTCAATCTATAGTGGCGTTTTTCAAAAAGCGCCACTAATGCCACTAAAGCTTAACATAGAACGACGGCGTTGTGCTTAATTTTTTTGCAGCGTTTTTCAAAAAGCGCCCTAATACTCAATCTATAGCAGCGTTTTTCAAAAAGCACCGCTAATGCCACTAAAGTTCACAAAGTGTGCTTAATTTTTTTGCGGCGTTTTTCAAAAAGCACCGCTAAAAGGTCGACCTATAGCGGCGTTTTTCAAAAGGCGCTGCTAATGCTCAATCTATAGCGGCGTTTTTTTTATCTAAGCGCCACTAAAAACCTGTTTTGCCGTACTACAACTTCTATATGAAACAAACATCTTCATCTTCTTCTACACATAATACATACATAGCCAAATATCATGAACAAAATATACAACAGATCTCCACGCCAACATCTATTTGGTCACCATCAAAATCACCACTGTCTTCAGCAATATCTGTGGTGGCTTTTTCCAAAACTTCAACTGCTTCGCTAAGAATGGCGGCTCCAGGTTCCTCTTCTTCGACACCATCTTCCTTCTGCTCATCACTTGTCTTAATTGCACGTTCAAATGCGATTAATGACCCAAACACAATAACGACTATGATAACAATGATGAGAATCATAACCCACTGCATCTTCAACCCAATTACCCAATTTGGCGTACAAAGATTGAATGCAAAGTTAATCAATCATTTATATATTTTTAGAAGCTTTGAGATTCTTGGACTTATCAAAACCTTCGTATTTCACTATGAAACTACTGGGTAACTCTACATGCTAAGATTTATTTTTTAATTTCAGACCATGATTATATTAATTTGTTTTACTTTAACCCACAAATTGGTATATAAACTACACAAGTTTTTTTGGTACCTAAATTTTTTTTTTTTGGTTATAAGTGATAACTAAACTATTTTTTTCTCAAATTGATGCCTCCGTTAGTTAAATAAGTCTATTTTTAAAAAACCACTTAGTATACAAATTGGTACCTAAATTATGCGCTTTTTTTCTTATTTTGGTATCTAATTTTTTTTATCACAAATGTTGCTTAACCTACCTTTTTTTCCAAGTTAATATCTTTATTAGTACAACAATTAGTCAAATTGTTAAGTCTTTTTAAAAAAGAGAAGTACTAATTAAAAATTGTCATGTGACAAAAAAGATAAAAAGTATTATTCTCTTTATATAGATAGATACATTCTTTCTTTTTACAATATTCCTTTCATTCCTCTCATCTTAAACTTCTTCTGTGAGCATTCTGGGTTTCATGATTTTGGTCAAGGTTTTCAAAACTAAATCGATTGTTGAACTGGTCAGGCCACTAATTCTAGGTTTAATTGATTCGTCTAGTTCAATCAAATAAATTATCAAAAATAAAAAATATTTAGAAATTAGAGAAAATTAGTTCAACCGCTTTTTAGGTCGACTACCTTGATCTATATTGGTTTGCGGATCAGTTCAACCCCTAACCTAGACTCGTATCCTGATTGGTTCCTAGTCCGACTAATCGATCCAGTTCTATAAGTGTTGGTTTTGATTGATGAAAGAACTTTTACAATCCCATAAGGTCGAGCAAGCTGACCGTGAAGTTCAAAAATTGGAATAATCACCAGCGTCTCGACTTTAAGAAGACAAATTCCGAACATCGTTGGGATTACCATACATTAAAAAGTTTATATGATGTGGTGGTCTATATTTGTTGGAATTTCTTATATCAAATATTACATTTTGGTATAAAATAGATAATAATAAAAAAATTGAAGTACCAATGAATTAAACGTTTGATTTTCCATAAATTTGTTGTCTTGTGTGAAATAATATATCCGTCTTAGTAAAACAAATATATAAGAACTAGAAATTGATTAAGAAAAGAAAGAACTGATTAATTTAATATGTTAGAAACAGACACATTTAATTAATTAAAAAACTATTTTAATTGAACTTTCAAGGAAGTTTACACCAAATGAACCAGTTTTGATGTACGGCTAACATCATCATTTAAAAGCCCCAACAAAAAGAAAGTTCTAAAAAATATAATAATAAAGTTCAAAACGATTACATCAAATTACATTTTAATCACTTATGATTGAAATGTTACGTTTTAGTGATCACTTACTGTTGTGCGGAAAATTATTGTACTGAAAAATCCCACTAAGTTCAATTCCCAAGAAAGAGAGGTGGATCACGATGATCACTTAAATACCAGGTCTTTCCTAGCCAGAATATCCCTCTATTGTAATTCAATAGCACAATAAATCACTACAATCACACTCACAAAATATGAAAAATAAATAATAAAGAAGACCAGAATTTTAACGAGGTTCGGCAAATTTTGCCTACGTCCTCGAGCACTACCAAATATATTTCACTCCAAAATTACAAGTGAAAATTTACAAATAGGGAGAGAGAACAATGCCTTAAGTAGAGAATGGCAAATTTTGAGATGAAGAAAATGAGAGATGGTTAGGCCTTTTTATAGTTGAAGTTCAAGGATTAACTTGCAAAGTACCTATACTAATAGGGACCAAAATTGCAATTAACCCATGCCAAATTTCAACCCAAATTAAATGCTCCTATTTTTGGTGCCTAATTTCTGACGTTCGGTGCCAAAATTTTTACAGCCATTATCTTTGACTTTTCAAAGATAGTTGCTGCCAATACTTATGTTATCGTGTTATTACGAAGTGGTCACTCTATCAGTAAACTCCATTATCTCCTTAATGGCAATCCTACATGGCAATTCAAATAGGTTTTAAATGCAAACTTAGATGTATAGTTATTGGGATGAAAATAAGTATTTAATTAAATAAATTTAATTTGGACCGCCATGTAGGACATTCAAGTTGGCATTTAAAATTCATTTTGACTGCCACGTAAGACCGCCGTTAGGAAAGTAATGGGGATTAAAGGTGAGTAACCACTTCGTAACAAAATAATAACGTAAATGACTAAAATGTAACATTTCAAACATAAGTAACTAAAATATAACCTGAGGCAAAAAAAAAATTATTTTTACAATGTATTCATATATATTTCAGACCTAATTATAAAATAATTAGTGGATACTTTGTTTTTAGCTGTTGACTGAATCACATTTTTTTTGTAAGTAATGCATCATTTTCTTGATTTCTTGGTCGAGTTTTCCTTCTCTCCATATATTGTTATTGAATTAATTGAAAATGATTTTTACATATTGTTATTGAATTTCCTCAAGACAAAATTATAAAATAAAGTAAAATAAAAAACAAAATGATATGAATATTTAGTAATATCCGAATTACTATTTAATAATTAATAAACTCTTTTATTTAAATTTAATTATAAAATATAAATATAGCATGTTCAAATAATCACAAGTATCAAATTATTTCAAACGAATTGTCTAAGTAATTGATATCGTCTAGACTAAGCCAGCTAACTGGACTAAAATTATCGTATATGATGGGACTTAAAAACCTATACATATATTTATTAGTAAGTTTACGTTTGGGTCAGTAAGCTTCAAAAAGTTATAAAATAGTTACTAAATTATTAGAAAGTTTTCATTTAAATCACTAGACTGTTAAAATCGTTGTTGCTTGGCCTTTTCTGTTCACATAGATTGCACCAATCAAAAGCTCTTATTCCCTTTCTCTTCTATAATTCAGTGTTTTTTTTTATGAAACAATTTTGAACGTCACAAATTTGCTAATTAAAATTTAAATGGTTTTCTTCTCCAATCTTCGATAATAATCATCAAATTACTTGGATTTAAGGTATGTTATTCTACTCGTTAGTGGGTACTAATCTACCATGTCAATTAAGGAATCGTCACTTGGAGCTCATTAACTAAACTTTAAAAAAAAAAAGAAAAAAAAACTTAACAACTCAGTAACTTAGAATTATCAATAATTCAATGACTTAAATGAAAACTTTCAAATAATTCAATAACCATTACAATTCGGGTCAACATGAGATAGAGTGTTATTTTGTGATAAATTGACTACTAGTTTATATTTTATGATAATTCTGACTTTAAATATAAAAAAATAAATTAAAAATAGTGTGAAATTTTACTTCCTCAATATTTGATTTTCATTTTTCGGACAAATGAATTTAATTAGTAAATATAACTCATATTAATATCATAGTATAGAAGTCATTTTCTTTTTCTTAGAAAAGAAAAACATCGAAGAAAGCATAATTTGGTTGAACATTTTACAAATGATTGTTGAAAAATGAAAATATGTGAAAATAATTTATTATTTGTTTTACTAAAAATATTTTATAAAATTAAAAATGTTGAAAATAAGAATTTTTAATTTTAAATAAAAATATTTCTTTTTAAACAATTTTTCAAATATATATTAAATCCGATACCCTTAGTTTGAATTAGAGGTGTTCATGGGCCGGGCCGGGCCGGATTCAACTAAAAATTTAGGCCTATTCATCGGGCTAGGGCCGGGCCCAAAAAATGGGCCTAATTTTTTCCCAAGCCCGGCCCATATAAAAATGCTAAAACCCGGGCCCGGCCCGGCCGTATTAAATTTTATATTATTTTATATAATTTTTAAATATATAATACATCAAAAATACTAAAAAATCAAAATAAATATTTCCCAACAAATTGAAAATAAATTTTAAAAAAATATGTAGACTTAAATAACACTAAGATAGATATAACTTAACAAGAAAATACCTCTAAAATAATAATAAAATTAACAAATACCTTTAAAATAATAACAAAATTAACAATAAAATAAGTTTTATACAATATTGCAACATAATAGTAATATGGTAGCAAAATAGAGAGAAAACAAGAAAATAACATTCAAAAATAAAAAAAAATAGCAGATTTTTTTGTCATTTAGTGAATTCGGGTCGGGCCCGGACCAAAAATACCTTACTCGAGACCCGGCCTATTTTTTAAACGGGCCTTATTTTTTGTCCAAGCTCATTTTTTGGGCTTATATTTTTGCCCAAACTCTCTCAAATTTCGGTCGGGCCTTCAGGTAGAACCGGGCTGCCCGGCCCATGAACACCTCTAGTTTGAATTCATATAAATGTAATTTTTTTTTCCTCATATTTGTATTATAGAAAAACAGAAATAAATTCATGTTTCGTTTTATTGAAAAAAAAATAAGTATTTATTTCTATTTATCAATCGTATTTTCCAATTTTCAAAAGATAAAAAATAATTTTAGAAATCAAACCGCTTAAACACTTTGAAAAAAAAATAAAAGAACTAAATTTTAAATATATAAAAATATAGAGACTTAAAGCAAAATTTAACCTAATTATAAATTATCCACGTGTAGTTTTAAATTTTCATATGTGGATGGTAGCTGAACTTCTCAAATCTTCCACTTTATCACCAAATTTACAACCTTGTAAATGTGTGGTCAACAAAGGAACCCATTTTCCCTTTAAAAATCACATCTTTTAAGCTCAGGTTCACTTCAAAACAAACTCCATTAATGGCTGCTTTTATCCCATTCAAGCTATCACTTCTTTTGAGTCTGCTCTCAAACATTGGTTTCTTGCCGGAAACCAGCAAGAACAATGTTGGGATATTTCCACCTACATGTAATCGGATTGAATGCCCAAGTTTTGATTTGATTGAAGTCGGCAATGGCTATGAGATTCGTAGATACAATTCCACCATCTGGGTGACTGCTTCACCTATTCAGGATATTTCTCTTGTTGAGGCCACCAGGACTGGTTTTCTTCAGTAAGTTTTAGCATCGTCTCTCAGTTAATTAACTTTTTTATTCGTAATTTAAGATTTTTTTTTACTGTTCTTACACTTATTTAGTGTATAGTATAATCATACATGCCATATTTGGATTTCGTGAATTGGAGGATGAGACAAGTAAGTTGAGATAAGGGTAAAAAAATAGATGGAAAATGCCTATACTACGTGGATTTAGTTCTTATATGTTAATTTGGTATTAAATTTAAAAATATAAGAACTAAAATTGACCAATTCAAAAAATATGCAGTTTACATTGATTAATAACAAAATTTGACTAAAATAAAACCTTGAACCATTTTTGAAATTGTTGATACAAGGAGTGGCATTGAAGGTTAGAGGCGCTGAACACATAGAACCACTAGAGATGATTTTGGAGAAAATGGAAGGTTGAGTGTACTTTTACAAAGCATTGGTACCTAAGTTAGAGTTTTGGAATCTTTCGAGTGATGGAGAGAGCCTATATAAATGAAGAGTTTGATGTGAGTGCTCTTGAAAAGATGTCTTACTGTATAGGATTGGTCTAAGGTCATGTATTGTTTTATTAGGATTTGATAGGACACGACTTGATGATATCATGGAGAGTTAGTGATAGAATATTGAGAATTTTAGCGTATGTACTAGGATGTGACAGGAAGAGCCTGCAAGTAGATTCTGATGTGATTTGGTGATGATCCGCATGATAAAGCATTTAAGAAATAAAGATAGTTCCTCAATTGGATGAACCCTTCCTTAATTTGATCAAAGTAGTTGAGTTCACAAGGTGTTAGTTATATATGATAAATTCATATGAACATTTCAAATAAAACTTAGATTTGATGTGTATTGGTGTTTAAGTATAGCATATTTTTATAATCATCTGTTGTTAAATTTGTTTTTCTTGCTTCAAAGTTCCAACACATCCAATATTTCTCAAAAGCCAGCTATACTATAAATTACTGAAAGTACATGGTTCCTACTGTGGTCATAGGCTATTTGACTACATTCAAGGGAAGAACAAATACAAGCAACAAATAGAGATGACAGCTCCAGTCATCACTGAAGTTTTACCAAGCGATGGACCCTTCTGCGAGTCATCATTTAGGATTAGCTTTTACCTTCCAAAGGTGAACCAGGCAAATCCGCCACCAGCTGAAGGCCTCCATATCCAAAAATGGAAATCAACATATTTAGCAGTAAGGCAATTCAGTGGATTTGTCACTGACTATAACGTCGGAGTGGAAGCTGCTGCTTTGGAAGCCAGTCTTGCGGACACTGTATGGTCTTCTGCAATCAAGAAGTCTCAGAAAGATGAAACCACTTCGGTTTATCTGGTTGCTCAGTATAACTCTCCATTTGAATTTAGTGGTAGGGTTAATGAGATTTGGATGTTGGTTGATTTGGAAGATGAGTTATTGCCAGTTTAAGGTGAAATAACTCAGCTAGCTTCCTTGAACTACAAGTTACAGTGTACTGAAAATTACAATGTATGTTTTGGATCTCTGAACTTTGTCTAAGATGAGAAAATGAGGGCGAAGAATTCCATACCAAATATGTACCATGGAAAAAAAATAAATGGTTTTGGATTTAAATATCGTGTATTCGAGTCATATTTATGTTTTCTTTAATATCGTGTCATGTTTTAGTTGATTTTTTTTTTTTTTTTTTTTTTGTTTTACATTTTTGTGGCGTCTAATGTAGTCAAGTATAAGCAAAAATGGAGCAAGTAAATAAAAATTGCAGGGTTACTGCATCTGCAAAATCTTGAGAAAACTTTTAGGTTAATTTATGCTATTACTACTTGTACTGTAAATGAGTTGTGGATTTAGTACTTCTTTAATTTGGTCATTTTCAGTTTATATGCTTTTAAAATTTTAGTTCCACTAAATTTTGCTATTTTCAAAAATTAATGTGACAAATATATTATCACATATGTAATATTATATCAGTTTGTTATTTTCACATGTTACAAGAAAGCAATTAATAGATTTACAGTATAGATACTAAATCCATAACTTACACACATCTAATAGCAGAATTTGACCAAACTTTCACCTGTCAGTTGCAGAAATCCAGAAAAAAAAATTTCCAACAATGGGAACCATTTGACAGTATTCTTGAAACAGGCAAAATCCAAATTTAATGGACGAAATGTAAAATGTATAGAAAGTAAGTACATATGATACAAGGGTAAAAAATATTAATAATTAAAAAAGTTGCTTGATTTACAATCAAGGTAAATTATGCCAAAAGAACAGTAAATATGAAATTGCTGGCAAACAATGTACCAGGTCCATAATCTTTTTGCTTGTGCCATTAGCTAATCGAGAGAAATGCTTACACTATACAATCTTTCAAAAAAAACATTTTCAGAAAATATGAAATAATCCTTTTCATTTGGGGTTCTTTCATATGATCCACATGCCTCAATCAACAAAGCCATTGAAAAACCAAAAATTGAGGCAAGACCTGGCTAAGTCACTATTCAATCAGTTGGATATTCCATGAACTACCATTCACAATGAGCTGAAGAAGTTCTATTGAAAGTATTTTTCAGGTTACTCCCATATTTTACAAACATGCCATGTTCGGTATCTAAAGAAAAATCGGTCAAAGAATCACAGACCTGGTTGAAGTTTACTTGGTCTTGGTTCACAAGTTGTGCCGAAGAGTAGGAATCCAGAACATAACCCTTCTCCTCTAAGACGTACCTCGTATGGGGTCTACTAGTTGAAAACATACTGCACGAAACCGTGTTGCAAGAGGATGATTCTGGGGTATACAAGTTATTGAAGATTGAGAAAGGATCTCCACCATTGCTTGTATCAGTATAATCAACAGTACTGAAAGAGTCTCTTGTACTCTCTGTTGTAAAAGAAGCTTCATCTGAGCTTGTAAAAAGGGACCAATCACTTGACGTAGCATCAGAGAACTCCATATTGGATGGCTCAGCATACATCTCTACCACTCGGTGAATGTTACTATTTGCACTCTGCCTAAGAATGCCATTAGAGTCACGGTTGATATAGCCTGCAGCAGTTCTGGACCTGGAATCTGGGTAAAGCTTGGGGCCAACAGAATGGCTGCTGGATTTACTTTGTGCTGGTCGTGTAGGCTTCTCCATTTTCGATGCGAGGTGCCTAGCAGGAACTTGCTTGATCTTTTCAGATACTGCTCTTTGAGGGCGAGGGTATGACCTTGAATGAATCACATACTTTCAGAGCTAGAAACAGGAAAGGAATACAGTATTTCGCAGGTACAATAGAAATAATAGGCATCTACCTCGTGTAAAATAAGATGTATGCATCCTCGGACATCACTTGGCTCATTGAGACTGGATGTACCTGAAAGCGGGAACCAAAACCTTGTTTCATTCCCATTGCAAAAGATAAAATCTAAAGAAAAAACAGTCATTAAATATTTTCAATGAGCAAATTTTCAAATAAGTAAAACCATCATGTTCATGCATAAGACCGATAACCTTTCACTGAAGCAAAGAATTCTTTTTTTTTTTTTTTTGGGGGGGGGGGGGGGAAGCTGACTTTACCTCAGTATCATCTATCCTGAACCAGTTACCTCGCAAATCTTTTACATATGACACGTAGTGTCCCGAAAAAGATGCATTCAGTGTATCCAAATGCACCACAACAGCATAAAGCATGTAAAGCGGAGGGATGTCACCCGTTCCAGTCATAAAAGGAACCATATCCAACATGTCAGGAAAAGTGATACACTTGTTTATTTTCCCATATTTTCCCTCCTGATTAAGTTACAGCCACGTCAAGAAATGGTCACATAAAATCGTTAATAAACCAAAAATCAAAATACTTCAAAATAGATACGCAGAAAGGAATGCAAGATGAACAGCTTGATGCAGAAACCTATTATGGCTAAATTGTTTCATGAATAAAGCACCTAATTAGACTAACCAATTTTAGATTTTGATATGTTTACAAAAGGACATAAATATGATGCCAATCATCAAAGTTGAGCCCGATTTGACTTCTGTTTAATGGAGTGTATATATAAGTTGCTCGAACCTAATTGTCTAAAGACCAAAACAGCAAGTTCTGAGATACGCTGTTTCATTTACGACATGACATTAGCAGAAGACGGTACAATGTAGAGCAAAGTGATACCTGAAACCTCTTTAAGACAATTGTCAGGATGTTAGGAGCCTCGTGTATGCGCAACTGCTTCCTAGCCCGTGCATAACCAGCACACCTTTCAACAAAAATATTTGCAGAGTCAGTAAACAAGTTTAATCAAGTTAGTTAATAATTCTAATAAAATAATAATATGATAACACACTGAAACAAGGTTTCACACCTTCCACATCTGTACATGTTTTCTCCATCCAAATCTTCAGGTGTTGTAAACTGAGTCAATGCATCTTCCAGTGACTCAACCCAACCATATATCTCCAAAGTAAGATCCATAATATTTTCAAATCTTTGAGACTCGTGAGAACATCGTAAACACTTTACCTGGTTCCATGGATATTCAATATAGGCAACAAAAAGGTAAACAGATATATATATATATATATATGAATCAAGGAAAGGTAAAATGAGCACCGTAAAAATATTTTGTGAGATGACTTAAAAAGTAAAACAATGTAAAATAGTGATAAACACCTTTGACCAAAGGCGCCCTCCAAAAGTATGTTGAATAAATGTTGTCTCTTGCAACCTGGGGTCAACCTTTTGTTCCCCGCCTAATCTCTCCAAGCATATAGATTGCATAGAAGCAACCAAGAGTCTGAAAAAGACAAAATTGAACTCTCAAAGAGGCAAGGTGATGAAATTTCCATTCTTGCAGTAAGTAAAAGCGTCAAAATTTAAACTGAAACTAACAAATCTAGACACATAAATGAGGGAAAACGAAGGGTGCTGGGGGATATTGGCTAGTGAATTCTATAGACCTCAAGAACTCATGTGCATCTTCCTGACTTCCATCGCCCATTTGGCAATTAATAGTTCGAATGTGTGAAAGGATCCTACTTGGTGACAAGGGGCCACCACACTCTCTTAACAACATAACATGTTGTTCAAGCTCACACATAAGACACCGATCTTTCCTGTAACCTATAATGAAATACAAAAGTAAGCTATGTATGTGATTGAACAGTGATTATTATTATGTACAAGAAACAAATAAGTGAACCACATAAAAGCAAGTACAGGTTCTTGAATGGGATCCATGTAGCAAATAGATGCTGAGAGGCTTTGTGCAGGTTAAACACTGCAGAACAGCATTTGCATAGCAACTGCAAAATGAGAATTATAATCAGTGCATAAAACATAAGCTCCTACTACTTTCTTTACAATAAGAGTAACAATAGCGACACCTGTTCCCACAATTTAGAAGGCCCCTTGGTGATAAGTCAAAGACTTCACACTGGAAGAAATTTACAAATTCTTCATAAGGAAACAGCATCTGAGACAATAGGATAATAGATCATAGTCAGACTCTTTCATTCACAATTCAAGAGCCCCATGAAATAATTTAACTCAAAACAGACGTGGTGCAATGGGACTCACCTTTATCTTCTTATGTCTATTGCCATAGAGTGCAGGAAAATCCTGCCTAGCAAGCTTTGATGACTTCCTTAAACCCATCATCTCCATAATGCCAGTGTTAGCAGCTCCATTGATTCCTGGTGCCGGTATGTTATCCATCATTCCAGAAATTTCTGCATGAAAATTGTAGAATATATTAACTACAAAAACCATGGCTAAAATATCATGAAAGAAATTGAGAACTTACTTAATTCATCAGGAATTTGTCCTTTTCTCTCCATTTCAGGATGCAATCGTTCCCCAGACACTTTCACTGTTGATTTAGGTGATTTAGAGATTTTGGGCCCTAGAGACTGCAATGAACTTCTACTTTTCGTGCATTCTTTTGCTGTTGCCATCCCAGAACATTCTAATTCTACTGATTTACCACTGAAAGCATTTTCCCCATCGACTATATTCTCAGAGCTCCAGACAAAGGCATTTTCAGCTTCGTGTGCACTTGTCCCATTTTTTGCAGAATACGGTGGGCCAGCAAATTCATAGTTGCTTTTTGGTTCAGACATGTTTCCACGTTGGCTTTGATGTTTATGACCGTCATGCATGGCGGTACTTACATTTTGTCCATGAATAAGCATGTTAGAGCCATTGGCATTTTGCTGTTTTAACATTCCATCTTCGGATACAACAAAGCCACTAGTTCTTGACTGCAGCAATAGTTTGATGCAATTATCAGAAACTATGTGATTAAATAAAAGTTAAGACATTCTATATAAATAAATCTTAAGATAAGAACCTTATGCCTTCTAAAAGCTTCTTTAGAAGAAATACTATTAATTGTCAAACTAGTTGTTCTAGTTCTCAAGGTCTCCTCACAAGAATCAACTATAGCTACATCCTCTCTTCTTAGCACTTCTCCATTGGATTTACGAGAAACTCTTTTCTCAGCACTTCTCTCTGGTGCACAGCCTTGAGAGGTATCAATAGTAGAAAAATCCCCATTAGCAAATAAACTGGTGGTTGTGGGACAATGATTTATATTATCTGAAGATGTCTTTTCCTTGGCAGCCTGCTTATTAATGTACTCTAAGAACTGTGGATTCATGTTGTCACTGTGTAGCACAGATTCTTCAAATGAGGCAACACTTCCACTCTCCAACTGCAGGCATTCTTCCTTATGAACTTGCCTCCAATGAATAATCTGGCACCTCCCAGAACTGCATAAATTCAATGGTTTTAGTGTAAGAAACATCATGCGGAAAGGTCAAATATATGGGAAAAACGATGCATTACAGCTGCTAAGGGATATATTATACCAATATCTAACAGCCTTGCATCTCGAGCAGCGAGTTGTAGATGGACCAAAGCACCTAGCGCACACATGCAATCCCTTCTTCGGAACAGGAACAACTGGAATAACACTGGCAGCAGCCATTGTTTCTGCTCTAAGAGCTTCTTCAGCGGCAAGATGAGCAAGTAAATTTACCTTCTCTCGTTTCTTTGAAACCTCACTCCATTTCCCAAGCAAGAAATACGTAACCAGAGGAAGCACCACCAAGACTAGAAACAATGCAGGTATATCAGCTTCTCTTGGCTCAAGCATGTTCCCACAAGCATTCTCATGTCCAATTTGGGCCCAAATTTACCATCCAGAAGACATTCTTCAAAAACTATATAAGTCCATTGAAATCAACTTCCACACCAGTAGCAAAATGACAACACGAAAACCATATACTGCCACTTAAACCCTGTAAATATTTCTTTGACTCATTAAGTCACACATAGGGCTGCTAAAGAAAGAATTGCACTATAAACGTGCACATAAGTATAAAGAGAGTTGCTTGGCATTCTACTTTGTATATTTGCATCAACAAGTTGCATCGAAGCACAAAAGTGGATTCCAGACTTTAAGTACAATACAAGAAAAAGTTCAACCAAACATTCACAAGAAAAAGTGAATTGCACTATAAACGTGCACATAAGTATAAAGGAGATGCTACCATTCATATGTGTAGCAGTGAAAATATTAACTCAAGTCCTTGGATAAACTTGAGCAAAGAATTTTCTACAAAAAAACTCACAGACAGAAATTCTCTGAGTTTGGATATCAGCAAAGTAATTTCAGCTCTAAGCACCCATCCTACAATAACAATTTCTCAAGATGGAAAACACAGCATGTGATTTCCAGTCGGCATTGAAATCCTCCTGTTCACAATACAATGAAACCCAGCTATATTACTGGGAAAGGAGGGATTAGGGGGAGAGGTTTGGTCCTTAGAGGACGACTCAACTTGGGGAAAAACTTTGCTTAGTTTATTCTTCTGCCTACCAAACCAAAAACAAGAAAACTTAAAGTGAACAAATATATATAATATATATCAATATCAGACGACAAAAAAGTGTCAGGAAAAGTGACAAGATGCTAGCTTTGGCTATGAACAAACATGGAAATGCATGACCTTTACAATCAGATTTCTCTTCAGATACCATAGAGGAACTTTACTCTAACTTGACAATGCTTTAAGGGTTTCTCTTTAACAGGTTTACAAAAGTTGCTCCACTACTACCGGGTACTTAATGTAGCAACTAAAGCATGCTTCGGCCAGCTTTAGTGCGCTGATTACGAGTCTATGACCATATGGTTTCTCTTCCAGAGGATTCATTGCGACATTAGCAGTTCTGCTAGACAAATAACATAAACTGATAAACTTTCCGTACTTTGCTTCCCAAATGAGCAACCTGGGAGGAGCCGAAACCATCTTTTTTAATAGAGAGTTTCCTAAAGGACCAATAAATTAGTTTGCAATCATTATTTGATCATTTTCCCCTCACAAAATGAACTACTTAAAGCATCTCACTTCTGCAATGCACCATACATTTCAGCAATAGTTTCACACACAACAAGCTAACTCATTGAAAAACAAAAAACAACTTATACACCCCCAAAGTACCAGCATTTTAGCTAGAGTTACTTGAATCAAGCACACAAGATTAAACATTATTTAAAATAACAAAACCAAGAGAATATCAACTCAAATGTTTCCCATTTGAAAGAAAAAAAAACAAAAGACCAATTAGTATAAACAAAATTAACCAATTTCCAAGCAACTAGTTCTATTTTCAGGTCCTTATCTACACTTATACCCAAAATGGCAAAAATAACACAAAGCAAATCCAGCATTTTCTAGGGACAAAGCTAGTAGAATAAGTATAGCACTACAAATAATTCTACTGCCCAAAAAATAAAATAAAAAACCCAACATTTTTCCTCAAAACAGCAAATTCATTGAAACCCATCATTTCTGCAATCTCAGATTCAAAAACCCAGAAAGCTAAAATAAGCACTAAAGAAAAAAGTACAAGTTAATGAAATCATAGCAAAGTTTGAGTAAAGCTTGAATCTTTCTTACCTTTCTTTCATGCAAGTAGAAGAACAAATCTAAACCCAAAGAAAAAAAACACCCAACAAACAGTTTTTTTTTTTTTTTTGGTCTTGAAAACTTGGGTTTTTTGTTTTCCTTTCCTTGAAAAAGATTCTTTGATTCCTCAGATGGTAAGTCTAAAGACAACAGTTTCTCTCTCTGTTACTTTCTTTTGCATTCACATTATTATTTCGTTTTCCAGTTTTTAAGTTTTTTTTTTTTTTTTGGCAAATAATAAAAATTATATTTTGTCTGCTCTCTATTCAGACCCAAAGCAATGTACTTTTAATCACTTTATACACGTGGCACATGGCAATTTGCTATCAACTGGACAGGATGTGGGGTCCACACCATGTACTGTTTATAGGGAGTGGTGACGCTATTACTGTGATTTTGTTATCAACCGTTGGATTTGTTGAATTGGATGTTTTAGACTGTACTTGCTATGCCTTTTTTATTTCTTTTTTTTATTATTATTCAAGCTAAGTCTTTTTAAATTCAAATTTAAATAATATTTTTTATTACCATATAATTTAATAACATAGTTTATTCTCATCACACTTGTTAGTTTATTAATTTTTTAATAAAAAGTTTATATTTTTCTTGAAGTTAATTTTTCAATGCTTATATTTTTTATAATTAACAATTAAATTAAGGAAAATCAATTATATTTATATTATCACTATTTTTTTTTTGTTAATACTAATTTTAAAAGGAAAATGTTAAAGTATGAACACACAACATTATACTATATATCATTTTTTTCATTTAAATCAAGTTATGTATTTTCTTTATAACAAAATTATTTGCCCTTCGCTATTTATTTTATTGAAAAATAAATAAATTTTAATTTATAATAATATTTGAATAAAAATATGCAGATATAACAACTTGAGATAACTCGTTATTTATTTTTCATTAAGATCTCTAAAAAAAATTACATATGACAAAATTTGAATTTAATATTCAAAGCAATCCATAATAAAAAGAATAATACATTTTAATGTATTTGAACTTACATTTATTTACATTAATAATAATTTATATTAATTAAATTAAAATTTAATTGACTAATGAATTAATCTTTTAATTTTAACAACATATATAAAAAAAATGTATTAACCAATGCCTAGTAACATTTTGTTTTACCTTGGAAGTGGACCCAAATTCCAAAAAATGTAAGATGTGATTCCCAATGATTTTACTATAGGACATGTGTAGGAATGGGATCAATTGTGGAGGATAATTGTTGGGAAGAGCACAACATCACATGATTTTATTTAAATGGGTTTTCTTTTTTTTTTTCTTTTTTATATTATTATCTAATAATAAATAATATAATAATAAAAGAAATGATGTAATTGTATCATGATGTGGTATTGAATAAATCATAGGCATAGAGCATAGGCATCCTACAATTCCATGTAGGGAATTTGTGAGTAATAAGTAGATTTTGTGATTTGCCACTCAATCACTCTTCTTCTTTTTCTATTTTCTTTCTTTTTAAAACTAGAGATACCGTAGATGACCTTTTTTTTTTCCTTATAACAATATTTTTTAAAAAAATAAATATAATTTTCATGCCTAAAAGAAAAATAATTATATTAATTAAATAAATAGATAAAGAGCAGGCGGTACAGTACATAAGAATGAGAATGAGAATAATAATATATGCTTTGTAATTATGGTCAATGCTCAGTCCCCTCTTTAAACCTTAAAGTTTACTGCCATCCTTTCTTTTGTATTACATCATAATTATCAGCAAAGTTTTAATATATTTTGGATTTGTATCAATTTCATGAATTATACAAATAAAAATAAAAAATAATAGTAGATTTAGATGAACAACGCATTTATTTATGATTAGTATAAAAATAATAATAATAAAATTAAATAATATAATATAAAATAAAAAATATACTAAACGCACTGCATTCTACTACTCGACTAAATCCACTTTATATTCTCACTTGTTGAAGAAAATTTTTCATAATTTAAGAAGAAAGGCTCCCACTACATACTCCATATCACATCAATTAATAATGGTAAATTTCACTGTCTACACAGAATTTAAAAAGACTTATTCTATGATTAAACAGTATCTAAAACTATTATAAATAATATGAACCCTTTTTTCTTGTGGCTAGAATTCAAAGAACTCTATTTTGTAAATTTAAAAAAAAAAATTCATTTAAACAGTTAGTATTACTTTCTTATCTCAAACAACATAATTCTTTGGTGTTGAAAAAAAAATTAAATGAAGTAAAATATTTGATTCAAATTATCCATTTTGTGTAAACTCTAGCAAACTTATGGTAATGCATAAACCCTAGCTAGGGCAATAAATATGGTAATGCTTGTATATACACTTTCTATGACCTTGATTTCATTATAACTTTATTTCTCAAACTATATACTAAATATTAATTACTTACACCCAACATATATAAAAACATGATTATGAAGAAATTAAATGTCCTAAACAGGTAGGATATATACTTATTTTGCAAAAATATTTCTTAGTTATGGATCGGAGGCTTCCTTCTTGCTGGAGTATAGTCCATAGCTTCTAATTCATCAACATCAGGCGGTGCTCCACCTTCGTTTTCCGTCGTAACTACCCGGTCATCGAGACCCTTCTTCATTTCGCTCGGCAAACTCCGAGCTGCAAACATGAAAACATAACTTAATTAAGGACAAAAGTAATCCTCCATATATTCTAAAGGGTTTGAAGTCATAATTTTACCTATTGGAGTTGTAGAGATGAAGCAAAGAAAGATGAAAACAATAAGAAGAACATGCTTGCAAGGAACCCTAGCCATTGTCTTAAAATTAAAACACTTTACAATGTTTTTGCAAATCTCTTTTTGTTTTTCTTATATAAAAGCAAAGCTAGCAGTGGTTGCTATCTATATACGTAGACAGGTGGTGCAATAGACAAGGACACCAAGTTTTTGTGGTAAAGTCGACGTGAGTAATGTTGTCTTAATAGAGTCAACATCAATGTCTCCTACTGTCTTTGCATGATAAAGTCAGCATAAGGGCTCAATATACAACCTCTCCAACTAACCATTTAATTGCTATCTCCTAGTGATTGTTGGTGTTCTCATGGTCCAAAGCCTGAAGGAGATTTATTTAACCCATTTTACGTATGGAAATGGGATTAAAGGGTTCATTAATAAAAATGGAAACAATATAATTAGGATATTTAATTGTATAAATCTTGTGCATCATCAGTGAATAATAATATGACACGTAATTAAACATTAATCATAACTATTATAAATAATATTAATAACTCTTGGATTTAATGTTTCGAGTTTAGGGGTTTAGTATTTATTTATAAGTCTTCTATTACTTTTTTTTTGTTTTATTTAATGATTAAGTGTCATGTTATTATTCATTAATGATACATGGGACTTTTACACCGATATTGCGTCAAATATTCTCCAATTAATACATTATGACATATTTAAACATGATTAATATTACAATTTTTTTTTGTTTCTTATATGTCCGTTTTACAATCCATGTTTAGAGTTCACGACTGTCCCTTCTAATAATATCATGTCTAATGTTTGAACTTGCATTCTTTCGTTTGGAATATAATGTGTGACTTATCACTACACCCGTGTTAAGAGTAACAGAAAGAAGTTTCAAAAGATAATACTTTCTCATTCATTCACCAAAGCAGGTCACTGCATTTAATACACATGCAGACGTATGTAACCCTAACGACTTGCTGTAACTGCTCTAACAGTTTACTAACCAACTGGAATTACAAGTAACAGAAACTCTTTCTTCTAACATGCTCCCTACTTATCAACGTTCTTCAGAAAAACCTCTCACTTCATGGCATAACTTTTAGCAGACTTCGAAACTTGATGAACGTTGCTTCTGACAACGGTTTTGTTAGAACATCTGCGACTTGATCCGAGCTAGGAACATGTCCAACTTGGAACATTCCATCTGCAACCTTTTCTCTGACAAAGAATAAGTCCAACTTGACATGCTTGAATTTCGAGTGTAGGACAGGATTTTCGGCTACCGCAACTGCTGCTAAACTATCGCACCATATCAAGGCCTTGTTTTTCACTGGAACACATAACTCGGACAGTAAGGACTTTATCCAAACCATTTCTGCAGCGACATGTGCTACACTCCTGTATTCTGCTTCTGCAGTAGATCGTGAGATTACCTGGTGCTTCCTTGAGCTCCAGGAAACTGGATTTCCTCCTAGAAACACACAGAACCCCGAGGTAGATCTGCGATCATCAACATCTGAACCCCAACTAGCATCGGAGTATCCTTCAAGCAACAACTTTGAGGATCGGGTGTATTGCAATCCATAGTTTAACGTCCCTTGTAAGTACCTCAAGATTCTCTTAACAGCCTTGAAATGCACATCCAAAGGTCTGTGCATGAATTGGCACACTTTATTAACAAAGTAAGCAATTTCAGGTCTGGTTATGACCACGTACTGCAAGGCCCCAACAATGCTCCGATAATGACGTTCATCTTCAACAGGAGTTCCTGTTCCGGCTGACAAATGACACGTACTAACCATTGGTGTTGGTAAACCCTTCGATCGTTCCATCGAGGCTTTTTGGAGGAGATCAATGATGTATTTTTTCTGATTAAGAAACAGACCTCCTGGAGTATAGTGAACCTCTATTCCAAGAAAATAATTAAGCTTCCCTAGATCTTTCAAAGAAAATCGGTCATTGAGCAGGGCCACAAAATTATCTATAGCCCGAGAGTCATTTCCAGTGATGATAATATCATCAACATAGACCAACACGTACATTAACTGAGTTTCTGACCGAAGAACGAATAGTGAATTATCAGCTTTGGAGACTTCAAACTTGGAGTCTACTAAAAACTCATTCAGCTTATGAAACCAGGCTCGTGGTGCCTGTTTTAAACCGTACAATGCCTTCTGCAATTTGCAGACCAGTTCTTCACCATTTGGCCCTTGTTGCTCGAACCCTGGAGGCTGCACCATATAAATTTCCTCACTCAAATCCCTATTCAAAAAGGCGTTGTTTATATCAACCTGTCGAAGTGGCCAACCGAAGGAAACTGCCAAAGCAAGCACCACTCTGATTGTAGTTGGTTTTACCACAGGACTGAAGGTTTATTGGAAGTCAACTCCGCCTTCTTGCAAGTAGCCTTTAACGATAAGTCTACCCTTGTATCTAGTAATGGAGCCATCGGCATGTCTCTTGAGCTTAAAAATCCACTTGCACCCGACAGTACGCCGACCTTCAGGCAAAGAAACAAGCTCCCAAGTGTGATTAGCAAGCAATGCGTCGAACTCAGCTTGAGCAGCTGCTGTCCAAGCAGGACTTCGAAAAGTTCCAGTTATAGTAAGTGGCTCTTGGTCAGTCAAAACAGAAGAAAAGACCTTGGGCTTAAAGATGCCACTTTTGGAGTGAGTCTGCATGGGATGAACGTTCACACATGAAGCATCAGCGAGTGTCGAAGGAGAGGCTGTACTTGACTCAAGTTAATCACAAGACGTAGGACCATTCTGTCCACAGGAAGCAAAAACACTTGCTACCGTTGGAGAGTTAGTAGAAGGACTGCCATTAGTGGTAGGAGACGGGATGAAGGGAGAAGTATGAAGAGAAGCCTCTACTATTCTGATGGTGGAAGGATGACCAAGAGTGCCATTAGTTGTTACCAATGGAAGTACTGATGACCGACAAGCAACCCTCACAGACCCATCTTGAGATTGGGAGGAAAACCATTGCGAAATGAAAAACTGCTCTCATCAAATCTAACATGGCGAGATATAAAAATCTTACCACATTATGATAAACACTGATAACCCTTTCGATTAGAGGCATTACCAAGGAACACACAGTTCTGAGATCTAAACTGTAACTTGTGCTGTTGGAACGGTCGCAAATCCGGAAAGTAAGAACATCCAAACACCCGAAGCAAACTATAGTCAGGTCGAACTTTGTGAAGAACTTCAAATGGACTGACTTGATGTGGACCAAGAGTAGGTAGTCTGTTAGTTAAATACATTGCATGTGAAAACGCATAAAACCAAAACTTTAGATGCATGGAGGATTGAGCTAACAGTGACAAACCCATATCCACTATTTGTTTGTGTTTTCTCTCAGCTACCCCATTCTGCTCAAAGGTGTATGGACAGGTTATCCTATGTTGTATCCCAAGTCGAGAGAGCTCCTTTGTCAAAACTCTATATTCGCCCCCTCCGTCAGTTTGTATCATTTTAATAGAGTGGCCAAATTGCACATGAACCATCTAATGAAAATTTAAGAAACACCGAGCCACCTCAGACTTGTCTTTGAGAAAATAAATCCACACATATCTGCTATACATGTCAATAAAGGAAATGTAATAGGAAAAACCATTGGAAGGCATATGTGCCGGGCCCCATACATCAGATACCACAAGTTGAAATGGAGATGAATACATTGTATTTGAAGAAGAAAAAGGAAGCTTGTGAGCCTTGCCTAATTGACAGGACGTACATAGTCCAGGGAAATTACTATGTTTAAAAGGAATATTACAAGTTTGCAATATACGAGTGAGTGTGTTGTGGCAGGGATGACCAAGTCTGTTATGCCATAGAGACAAGGAGGATAGTTGAGCATTGTTCAACGACAGTGAGCTAGATTTCAGCTGAGACGTGGTCTTTGAAAGCTGGAACCTATAGATACCCTCCTACATGTGGCCCTCCAGTAGAATCAATCCTGTCTGAATGTCCTTCACAAAACACAGATTTGGATGAAACTCAAAATAAACACTGTTAACTTCAACAAATTGTCCCATAGACATTAAATTCTTGCAAACTGTTGGAACATGCAAAACATTTTGAAGACGTAGAAGTCTTGAGCCAGCCAAGAAATTAGAAGAGCCTACATTAGCTATAGGTATGGACTCACCATTGCCTAGTGTGACCTGGCTTGTACCTATGTAAGGAGAGGCAGAGATGAGATTAGACACAGTGGATGTAACATGATTTGTGGCACATGAATCAGGGTACCAGGTCTGATCATTAGCGTAAGAGGCAAGAGCTTGATGTGATAAGTGCCGAGCAACTGAGCCGCAACAATGTGCTAGAGATGAGCACGCAGAAGGAGAAGAGATAACATCATTACTTTGTACTTGATGATAGTTGACCGATGGTTGTTGACTAACACCAGAAAAATTTTCATCAAACCGATGATAGCAAGTTTGAACAAAATGACCAACCTTGCTGCACAACTGACACTGCGGCCTGGATCGGGACCAACTTCTCCTAGAACCTCGACTTCTTCCTCAAGACCAGCCTCGGCCTGAACCCCGTTGACCATTCTTGGAATCGTGAGAATAAACAGACTTGGAATGTTCTGAATTGTCTTGGTGTTTAATGACCACATTCGCTTGTAATGGAGTGTCTGCAAACAAAGCTAACTGCCTAGTCTCACAATCAAGAAGCAGATCAGTAAGCAAATCTAGGGATATCGGAGTTGCGAAAGCAAGAACTCTGATAGACTCGTATTCAACAGAAAGACTAGCCAAAATGACACTGATCTGTTCTTTCTCGGAAACCATACTACCAAAAGCTGTTAAGCTATCACTCAAAGATTTTACTTTGGACAAATACTCTTTAACAGTGAGACTACCTTTCTTGATTGAATAAAAGAGCATGTCTCATGCTAGAGATTTTAAGACTAGAAGTATTGCCAAACCTCCTTTCAGTGGTGGTCCAGATGTCAAAATTGGTTTTCGATGTTGTAAGATAAACCAAGACTTCATCAGTAACAGTCGACAGAAGCCAAGACGCTAGAAATTTATCTTGTTTATTATGAACAAGAAAGGCAGGATTCTCCACAAGATGACCGTCAGTTTCAGTAAGATAACGAGGAGGGACAGACACCGTTCCCAGGACAAATCCTTCAAGGCCATACCCTTCAAGAATCAGCAACAATTGATGTTTCCACAACAAGAAATTATGTTCAGCTAGCTTTATGGTATCATGTTTGGCAAGGTAATGGACTGTGGAGGCTGTAGGACAACCAACACGCTCCAAATGAACTGCGTCGCCTGTATCGGAGGAGTGGGGAGGTGTATCAACACCTGGTGCTGTATCCATGAACAGAAGACGATGAAGAAAAGAAAAGAAAAAAAATTTCAAGTCAAGAATTCATTGGCTCTTGATACCATGTTAAGAGTAACAGAAAGAAGTTTCAAAAGATAATACTTTCTCATTCATTCACCAAAGCAGGTCACTGCATTTAATACACATGCAGACGTACGTAACCCTAACGACTTGCTGTAACTGCTCTAACAGTTTACTAACCAACTGGAATTACAAGTAACAGAAACTCTTTCTTCTAACAACCCGATACTTATTGGTAACATTATATTTTTAATACATATATTATATTCAAATTTAAAATTTTAACACACTTAATAGTTTGGAGTATTTAGATTTAAACCACAATTTTGCTCATAAACCATACCAGTTTTCTCACTATGATATCTAAACTTTTTTTATCCTACTTTAGTACCTAAGCTATAATTTTTGGGGGTAAAATGCAATAAAAATGATAGTTAACAAAAAATTAGGTATCAAATTGAAAAATTCAACGAACAATTCATGACTTAAGCCTTAGAGGAGACATCATTAAAAATGAAATTAGATAATTTAGTTTTAAATTTTTATGATAATATGTTATCATTTGATTAATTGATAGTATATAAATTTACACATGTCAATATATCAAATATTAATTGTTACTATAATTATATAAAAATAGGAAGATCAGATCATAATCAAATATTTCTTAATTTTGTTAATATGTTGTAGGAAAGATAAATGAACTTCTCAGTTGAATAACTAAGGAACTAATCTTCATAAGCTAAAACTATTTACACCAAGAGCATCACTTAAAGCAAAATTATTTTAGTAACAAATATTTCACTAAACAATAACATATTACTTCACATAATATTTTTGTTAAAAATTTTGAATTTCCATCATTCAACAACTTTTGACTTATTGTATGGTATATTAGTCACTCTTTAAAATTTATCATTCTATTAATATAGCTTTTACTTTCATTTTCATTTTCTTGGGAACTCAAGTTGTATCAAGAAACAGAGACCAAGCAACAAGGACAGCTTCTAGCATGTCATACATTTATGTACCTAACTTTTGTGGCATGCCTAGAAAAATTATATATCAACTTTGGGTTATCTTGATTGTTATTTTGGTTAAGCATTTATATTTAATAGGGATAATATTAAAATTTTTTCAAAAGAGTCAGATTATCTTTTTTTAATGGAAATGCTGGTTAAAATATTAATGATTTAATGATGTTAGTGTGGTAATCAGTATGACAATTCATGTGTTCATTCTGATGTGGCACTATTTATCTTATATATCACGTCAATAAATAATTTAAATTTTATAAAAATATTTAAAAAAATAAAAAATTTCAAATTTCAAAACAATCTATAAAAAATTAATGTGTATTGTCATACAAACTGCCATGTTTAAAATTTTAAGCCAGAATCTCCATTAAAAACTAGCAATTCAACTTCTTTTAAAATATTGATAATCAAATTTGACTCATTTTAAAAGGTTGATAATCAAATATATACACGTATTTATCACTAACTTCATAGTTTTAACAAAGCACCAGTAAACTAAACCAGGCAATATTCTTCTCAAATTCTATCCATAATTAGCAAATTACATATATTTCATGCATAAAGTGATAAGTAAGATCACTGGAGAAAATAAATACATGTGCCTTTCTTCTCAATTTTTGTATTATTGATTTGATTACACTGTGATCTTCTCTAATTAATATAATCATGCCAAATATAAGCAACCTTACACTCTTAGTAGTTTTAATAAAGCCCCAGTAAACTAAACAAGGCAATATTCTTCTCAAATTCTATCCATAATTTGCAAATTACATATATTTCATGCAGAAAGTGATAAGAAGATCTCTGGAGAAAATAAATACATGTGCCTTTCTTCTCAATTTTTTGTATTTATTGAATTGATTACACTGCGATCTTCTCTAATTAATACAATCATGCCAAATATAAGCAACCTTACACTGTTAGTAGTTTTAATAAAGCACCAGTAAACTAAACAAGGCAATATTCTTCTCAATTCTATCCATAATTAGCAAATTACATATATTTCATGCATAAAGTGATAATTAAGAAGATCACTGGAGAAAATATATACATGTGCCTTTCTTCTCAATGTTTTTGTATTATTGAGTTGATTAGACTGTGATTTTCTCTAATTAATTTAATCATGCCTAATATAAGCAACCTTACATTAATTCTATGAAGGGAGAAAATTCGACAATGGTAGGGCAACAATCATTTTCAGATAAGGTGATCGACAATTTTATGCACGAAAATTCACGTGAATGCCTCTCAATTTTTTCTATATAATGGGTCCTCCTTTGTCTACATAATCAACCTACACTAAACATGATTTCTACTCCTAATTAAGCCTTTAAGACAAAAAAATGTATTACTTACAAATGAAAGCTACTTTATCCTTTCACAATCGAAACCTAAAATAATTTTCAAGCTATTACAAGTATATATTTTCTAATATTATGTTTATTACCGCAGATGTAACAAATGTTATGATAGTAAATTGTAATGAAATTTTCGATGGTATAATCATGAACACTGATATCTCAATTTACTTTAAACTTTAGGGCACTTAAATGTTGCATGACACATATATAAGTTTCAATTTTTAAAACCAACCAACAAGATAAGACCTATCATGCCTATTTTTCATAGGGAAGATTCTTGATTTCTATAGAAAGAAAAGAAATAATGTTATGATTTATGTTGATCCGATTCTTTTCTTTTACAATTTATTAATATTTGATATATATTCAATAAAGTTTGAGTATGACGATACAATTCCATTGTAATTGTAACTCAGCATAGTGAGAAGTAGGGACAAAGGCAAAGGGGTTGCTTTGGCCCTTCTAAAAATGGTAAATTTGCCATTTAACCCTTCGAATTTTTATAAAATTATAAGTCAATATAGTAAATTTGTATTTTTTCCCAAATAATTTATAATTTATCTTTGGCCCCTAAACTATTTTTTAATTTTGTCCCTGGTGAAAAGGTAAGCCTCTTTGCCTTGATCCAAACTGTGAATAAACAGCCAAGGCTTCAAGGTTGGTATGTCAAAGGTACAAAATAAATGTCACCGGGGCCTTCATAGTGCCTAAAATCAAGACAATGTCAATATATAAACTAGATAGAGAGACCGCGACAATTTCCCAAAGCCAATTCCCTCTCCTACCCTCCTTCACTAGGGCCAAACCCATTCTCGGTTCGCCACATGTTCACTCAAGACCTCATCGGACCGTGGAGCTTGAAAGTCGGCGTGCTAAAGTCGACATGAATTAGACACATAAAATTGCTTGACTTGAAAGAATCCTTTAAAAACAGATGATTGTTATTATGTGTGTTTGAGTGGTGGCATGGAGCCATGGTGTGGTACGATTTTGGGGGTCCATCACGTGAACCACCCGGTGGCTCGCATCTTGTAGGCTCATCTAATTGCAAGGCCTATCGAGAGCCATTTTGGATTTTTTTGATAAGTTTATAATGAAGTTTGGTACCAAACGTATTTTGCCAATTACAACAAGATTATATGATGGATTGCTTTTGATTTGTTGGATTTGGTTTTTGGGGTCAGCTTTGGATTCTTTGCAATCAACATTTTGTAGGCGTAGCCTGTTAATCTTGGATGAAATTTTGAGAGAATCAATTGACATGTTGATGCAAGAAATTAACAAAAAAGAGGTAAAAGAGAAGAACGTAATAGAGATATAGAACGGTTCACCTTGTAGGTCACAATGTAGGATCCCACAAAAACATCCCATATATTTCTTTTCTAAAGTGGATTTCACTTTTGGAGTATTCTTTCTCTTTTAACCCTTCAATCACCATAGACACTTCTTCATACTTTCTCCCCTCACTTTCATCATTGACGGCTCTTTGCCTTACAAGGGTAAACCGTTCTAGATCCCTTGACACAAGTAAGAAGTGGAGCACTCTCAATTTTTATACTCTTTGTACATTTAAAAATTAGTTTCTCTATTTTTAATTTTGGATAAACTACATCATTAGTCACTAAACTATGGGTAAGTTTTCATTTAAGCCACTAAACTATTCAAAAATTTTCATTTAAGTCACTAGACTGTTAAAATCGATGTTATATGGCTTTCTCTGTTCGCACTCTTTCACCAATCGAAAGCTCTCTTTCCTCTTCTCTTGTACAATTTTTTTCATAAAATAGCTTTGGACGTCATGAATCTGCGAACCAAAATTCAAACAACTTTTTTCTTCGATCTCCGACACTGATTGTTAGATCGACTTGGATCTAAGGTATGTTCTTTTACTTGTCGATAGGTGCTGCTCTACCATACCGATCATCGAATCGTCGCTTCAAACTCGCTAGCTAAATTTTTTTTTTTTTTAAAAAAAGAAGAAGTTAATAACCTTGTGACTTAAAATCAAAGCTTTTGAATAGTTTGGTGACTTAAAGGAAAACTTTTGAATTGTTCAGTGATCAAATTGTAACTTTTTTAATTAAGCGACCAAAACGAAAGCTTACCCATACTTTAGTGACTAATGATGTAGTTTAGTCTTTAATTTTTTATATTTAATCTCTCATTTCTTTTGATTTAACTATTAAACTTTAATTAAGAAAATCGTTACAGGACTTCTATTAAATTGAATTTTGCATTTTTTTAAATAAAAATTTACTATTAAAAATTACATATAATAAAATCTTTTTAATAATGTTATTGATTGAACTTTAATCATTAAATCAGAAGAGTAAAAATAATATAAATTCTTAAGATTAAAATTAGAGAAATTAACTTTTAAAAATATAAATAATATAAAAAGATTAAAGCACAATTAAACTTTGTTTTTTTAATAAAATTTATTGTTTAAAAATACCATTTTGAACAATTTGATCAGTTCATATATATAATATGTCAAGAGTTCAAAATCTAAAATCTTCCATCTCTTATTTGTCAAGTTCCTCCTTTACATATATAAATTATATGGCACACCCACACATAATGCATAATCTCAAATTTTAGTCTTTAATATTTATATTTTTTAGTTAAATTTAATTATTAATTTTTTTAAAATATTTAAATTATTTTTTAATATTAATTTGTTAACGATGTTGGCATGACAATCTGCGTGTTCACATATATTTCATGCTGACATAACACGATTTATCTTATATGTTACATCAATAATAATTTAAAATTTATAAAAAAATTCAGAAAAATAAAAGTTAATTTATTTTAAAAGAAAATCAGCATAGATTACATATAAATTGTCATGCAATATTTAAAAATTTAACATTTTAATTAGTATTTTGATGGTGTAATCCCTTCAAAGTTTGGCAGTTGTGAATACTGAAGGACTCTTAATGGAGGGACCGTTGCCGCAGTTTTTGCTTAACTGCAAAGAATTAGAAGTTCTTGATGTTGGTAACAACAAAATTAGCGGTGCGTTTCCCCATTGGTTGGGAACTCTTCCAAAGCTTTGAGTTCTTAAGATCTAACAAGCTCCATGGTGCCATAGTTAGCTCTAAAGCCTAAACTTCGTTCCCTATGCTGCGAATCATGGACATCTCTCACAATGAATTCATAGGCTCCTTGCCTACGAGGTTCTTCAAGAATTTGAAAGCTATGTTGAGTGTAGGTAGAAATGAATTACGGGAAGTGCAATATGTGGGACAAAAAGACTTCCACTCTCAGTGGAATGATGTCGTAAGGGTTACCACGCATGTCTTTTCCTTCTTTCTCATCTTCAATGGCTTAACCTGGCTCACAATTACTTTTGCATGTCTAAAATCCCTTCAACAATCTTGCAGTTAGCTAGTTTGACACATCTCCATTTATCCTATTATGTTCTTTCTGGTTTAGTCCCACAAGAAATACTCATTTATCCAAACTTGTTTCTCTTGATCTCTCTGGCAATGATTTGTACTTTCAAAATCTTTCTATGAAGAGATTGGTTCAAAACATGACTACTTTAAGGGATGTAATGTTCAATGGGGTAGACATGTCTCATGTTGCTCCTCTTACTCTAGCCAATTTGTCTTCTTCCTTGGTATCTCTCCATCTAGAAACGTGTTATTTGGGTGAAACTCATGGAGGAGAATTTCCGTTTGGTTTATTCCAATTACCAAACTTGCAATCAATCCAGCTATCATCTAATCCTCAAATGAGAGGTCATTTTCCCAAGTCTAATTGGACTATTCTCCTCAAATTCTTGGATGTAACAGGCACAAGATCCTCAGGAGGATTACCAAATTCTATTGGGGGTTTGAAGTTTTTGGAAGATTTGAATGTTGAAGGCACAGGAGAATTACCTGACTCCATTGGCAACCTAGTGTCACTCAAGTCCCTGTATCTAACAGGTTCTTTCGCAGGATCTATTCCAGCATCCATTGGAAACCTTACTCAAATCACTGATATCCACCTCTCCGACCAAAACTTCATTGGTGAGCTCCCCTTTTCACTTGGCAAACTTGAACATCTACTTTAACTCTTGATGGTAACAATTTCAGTGGCCAGTTACCATTTTCTTTATTCAACTTGACACAGCTTGTTTTAGTAGACTTTTCAAATAACCAACTGACGGGTCCTATTCTATTGGCAGCCACCATCTTTGAAAAGTCAAAGATGGGGGCTGTAAACAAGTTGGAAGAAATTGGCAATAGTTAGGCACCGAAAGTTTTTTTTTGGCATGGGATAATTGCAATTTTAGTCCCTATTTGCATAGGTAATTTGCAAGTTGATCCCTGAACCTCAACTATAAATAGGCCTAACCATTTCTCATTTTTCTTCATCCCACAATTTGCCATTCTCTACTTAAGGCATTGTTCTCTCTCCCTATTTGTATATTTTCACTTGTAATTTTGGAGTGAAATATATTTGGTAGTGCCCGAGGACGTAGGCGAAATTTGCCGAACCTCGTTAAAATTCTGGTGTTCTTTATTATTTATTTTTCATATCTTGTGAGTGTGATTGTAGTTATTTATTGTGCTATTAAATTACGATAGAGGGATATTCTGGCTAGGAAAGATCTGGTACTTAAGCGATCCTCGTGATCCACCTCTCTTTCCTGGGAATTGAACTCAGTGTGATTTTTCAGTACAATAATTATACTCTTTTACACGCTTCCGCACAACAATTGGTACCAGAGCTAGATTCGTACTTGGGGAGTACGATCGTTTGTGGCACTATTCACGTATACGGTACTGTTCACGTATACAGTAGTTGGGATTGAGGAGAAAAATGGCACAGGCATCGTCATCAGCAAGGACTACGGTGACCAATGCAAAATTTGAAGTAGAGAAATTTGATGGTACCAATAATTTTGGTATGTGGCAATGTGAGATCCTGGATGTCTTATGTCAGCAAGAGCTTGATATAGCCCTTGAAGTAAAACCTGACAATATGGATGACAAGGAGTGGGCCAAGATTAATAGACAAGCTTGTGGTACAATCCGTCTATGTTTGGCCAAAGAGCAGAAGTACTCTGTCATGAGGGAGACATCAGCGAAGAAATTGTGGGATACATTGGAAGAAAAGTTTCTAACGAAAAGCCTTGAAAATAGGCTTTATATGAAAAAGAAACTTTTTCGATTCACGTATGCACCCGGTATGTCGATGAATGACCATGTGAACTCATTCAATAAAATTTTAGCAGACTTGCTAAATTTGGATGAGAAATTTGGAGACGAAGACAAGGCATTATTGTTGTTGAATTCCCTTCCTGATGAATATGATCATCTTACCACCACATTGCTTCATGGGAAGGATACAATCACATTTGATGCAGTCTGTAGTGCGTTGTATAGATCTGAGACTCGAAAGAAAGATAAGAGAGATCACAGAGATACAACTGTAGAAGTCTTGACAGCAAGAGGTCGTTCAAGCAGCAGCAAGCCTGGTAGAAGGGGAAAGTCCAAAGGGAGACTCTCCAAAGATGAGTGTGCCTTTTGTCGTGAGAAAGGGCATTGGAAAAAGAATTGTCCTAAGTTACATAAGGGCAAGGCTATTTCTAATGCATGTGTAGCAGAACATGATGAGGAGTCAGACTTTAGCTTGGTTGGCATGGCAATGGCATGTCATACTGATGAGTGGATTTTGGATTCGGGATGTACTTACCATATGTGTCCTAATAAGGACTGGTTTTCTAGTCTTACAGAACTAGAAGGTGGAGTTGTTCTTATGGGCAATGACAGTGCTTGTAAGACAATGGGAATAGGTACAATCCAATTGAAGAATCACGACGGCTCAATCCAAGTCTTGTCTGATGTTCGCTACGTACCCAGCTTGAAGAAAAATCTCATCTCATTAGGGGCCTTAGAATCTAAAGGGCTCAAAATCACTTTGAGAGATGGATTACTAAAGGTAGCAACTGGGAATTTGACGGTGATGAAAGGCACAAGAAGAAATAACTTGTACTTTTTAAATGGAAGTACAGTTATTGGATCAACATCAACAGTTTCTGCGAAAGATGTAGATTCAGAGGCTACCAGGTTATGGCATATGCGTTTGGGACATGCTGGTGAAAAAGCTTTGCAGACTTTGGCGAAGCAAGGCTTGTTGAAAGGTGCAAATTCTTGCAAATTGGAATTCTGTGAACATTGTGTTCTGGGCAAGCAGACGAGGGTAAAGTTTGGTTCAGCAATTCACAATACAAAAGGAATTCTGGACTACGTTCACAGTGATGTGTGGGGACCTACCAAAGTGGCTTCTTTGGGAGGTATGCACTATTTTGTTACTTTTGTTGATGATTATTCAAGAAAAGTATGGGTGTATCTAATGAAAAGAAAAAGTGAAGTATTGGATGCATTTCTGAAATGGAAGAAGATGGTGGAAACTCAAACTGGTCGAAAGGTCAAACGACTTCGATCAGATAATGGTACTGAGTACAAAAACGATCCATTTCTTCAAGTATGTCAAGATGAGGGCATCATGCGACACTTCACTGTTCGGGATACACCACAGCAGAATGGGGTGGCAGAACGCATGAATCGAACTATACTGGAGAAAGTTCGATGTATGTTGTCCAATGCTGGATTGGGCAAGGAATTTTGGGCTGAGGCTGTTACATATGCGTGCCATCTAATTAACCGTTTGCCATCAGCTGCAATAAATGGCAAAACTCCTATGGAGATGTGGACTGGTAAATCTGCTACTGACTATGATTCTTTACATGTTTTTGGTTCCACTGCATATTATCATGTAAAAGAATCGAAGTTAGACCCAAGAGCAAAGAAAGCATTATTCTTGGGTATAACTAGTGGAGTAAAAGGATATCGTCTCTGGTGTCCAGATACAAGGAAGATTGTCTTTAGCAGAGATGTGACTTTTGATGAATCAACCATGTTAAAGGATTCACAAAAGGATGACAAAACCAGTAGTACTTTGCAGCAGGTGGAGCTTGAAAAGGTTAATGAGGATCCAGCTAATAGTGGAAGAACAAATGATGAAGAAGTTCCGACCCAAGAACTTCTACAGCAACAAGATTCAATTGCATATAGGAGGCCAAGAAGAGAGATTCGTAAGCCTGCTCGCTTTGATGATATAGTGGCCTATGCACTTCCAATTGCAGATGATGATGCTCCTTCTACTTACACAGAAGCAATAAGTAACCCTGATGGTGTAAAGTGGAAGCAAGCCATGGATGAAGAAATGCAGTCTCTTCATCAAAATAGGACTTGGGAATTGATGACACTGCCCAAGGAAAAGAAGGCAATTGGATGCAAATGGGTATATGCAAAGAAGGAAGGATTTCCTGGTAAAAATGAAATTCGGTACAAGGCTAGATTGGTAGCAAAGGGTTATGCTCAGAAAGAAGGAATAGACTACAATGAAGTGTTTTCTCCAGTTGTGAAGCATTCGTCTATTCGGATTTTGCTAGCCTTGGTTGCGCAATATGATCTTGAACTAGTTCAGCTTGATGTGAAGACCGCATTTTTACACGGTGATTTGGAAGAGGAAATCTATATGACTCAGCCAGATGGATTCAAGGTTGCTGGTAAAGAGAATTGGGTTTGCAAACTGACAAAGTCGCTTTATGGTTTGAAACAATCCCCGAGGCAGTGGTACAAGCGATTTGATCAGTTCATGAAAGGGCAAAGGTACACAAGAAGTAAATTTGACCATTGCGTGTATTTCCAGAAGCTACAAGAAGGAACTTTCATATACTTGCTCTTATATGTTGATGATATGCTAATAGCATCTAAGAGCAAAGTTGAGATTGAGAGATTGAAGACTCAACTCAATCTCGAGTTTGAAATGAAAGATCTTGGTGAAGCTAAGAAGATTCTTGGCATGGAAATATGTAGAGATAGAGCCCATGGCAGAGTTAGCTTGTCTCAGAAGCAGTATTTGAAGAAGGTACTACAGCAGTTTGGCATGAACGAGCAGACAAAACCTGTAAGTACCCCGTTGGCTTCTCATTTCAAGCTTTCTGCACAACTATCTCCTTCGACGGATACGGAACGAGAATACATGTTGCAAGTTCCGTACTCCAATGCAGTGGGTAGCTTGATGTATGCAATGGTGTGTACAAGACCCGACATTTCACAGGCAGTTAGTATAGTGAGCAGGTATATGCATAATCCTGGAAAAGGACATTGGCAAGCTGTGAAATGGATTCTACGGTATATTCAAAAGACCGTAGATTTTGGATTACTGTTCGAGCAGGATAATACACTTGGTGAAGGTGTTATTGGGTACGTTGATTCTGACTATGCCGGTGATTTGGATAAACGAAGATCAACCACCGGTTACGTGTTTATACTTGCTGGAGGACCAATCAGTTGGAAGTCTACTCTACAGTCTACTGTTGCATTGTCAACCACAGAAGCCGAGTACATGGCTGTAACAGAGGCTGTAAAGGAAGCTATTTGGTTACAAGGTATGGTTAAAACCTTGGGATTGGTTCAGGAGCATATTAACGTGTATTGTGATAGTCAAAGTGCTATTCATTTAGCAAAGAATCAAGTCTATCATGCACGTACAAAGCATATCGACGTACGATTCCATTTTGTGCGGGAAATTATTAATGAAGGGAAGATTCGCCTTCAGAAGATTAAGACTGCAGATAATCCCGCAGATATGATGACCAAGGTGGTAACAGCAACCAAGTTCGAACATTGTTTGAACTTGATCAATATCCTGCGAGTTTAACAGTTGAAGAAGGCACTATCAAGTATTGTTGGCAAAGGAAGAAAGAATTGTGTGAAGATAAGATTATCCTAATCAAATCTTCAAGGTGGAGATTATTGGCAGCCACCATCTTTGAAAAGTCAAAGATGGGGGCTGTAAACAAGTTGGAAGAAATTGGCAATAGTTAGGCACCGAAAGTTTTTTTTGGCATGGGATAATTGCAATTTTAGTCCCTATTTGCATAGGTAATTTGCAAGTTGATCCCTGAACCTCAACTATAAATAGGCCTAACCATTTCTCATTTTTCTTCATCCCACAATTTGCCATTCTCTACTTAAGGCATTGTTCTCTCTCCCTATTTGTATATTTTCACTTGTAATTTTGGAGTGAAATATATTTGGTAGTGCCCGAGGACGTAGGCGAAATTTGCCGAACCTCGTTAAAATTCTGGTGTTCTTTATTATTTATTTTTCATATCTTGTGAGTGTGATTGTAGTTATTTATTGTGCTATTAAATTACGATAGAGGGATATTCTGGCTAGGAAAGATCTGGTACTTAAGCGATCCTCGTGATCCACCTCTCTTTCCTGGGAATTGAACTCAGTGTGATTTTTCAGTACAATAATTATACTCTTTTACACGCTTCCGCACAACATATTCCAACAACCGTAAATAGCCATTCAAGCTTGATTTCTCTTAACTTAGCTTTTAACTTGCTCACCGAAACAATACCATCTTCCTTGCTTTCTATTCTCCCATCATTAGAATATCTGGATCTTATAATCAACTTGATGGCCATATTGGTGACTTTCACGTGAATAAATCACAGTTGTCCTACATTGATTTAAGTAACAAGCTCCACGGCCCAATTCCAAGGTCACACTTTGGGCTTGTGCACCTAACTGGTCTCATTCTTTCATCAAATAACATGACCGGCATTCTTGATCTAGAGATGATTTTAGAACTCAAGGAACTTAGGGATCTTGGTCTGCCGTACAACAGCTTGTCCTTGAGCCTTCCTAGTAGCAACGAAAAATTTTCCTTCCCTACTTATCTAAGTTTGTCCTCATGCAACTTAAGAGAAATCCCAACATTCTTGAAAGATTCAAAGTTTTTAGATCTTTCCAGCAGCAAATTTCAGGGGCCTCTTCCAGATTGGTTTTGGGGACTTGGAGAGGCTTCGTTGACATATCTGAAGCTTTCACATAACTTTTTGACAAGTTTCAAGGATTTTCGTGGCAGAGGTTATCTATACTTTGATATCCACTCAAATTTACTTCAAGGATCACTTCCTGATGCAGTGTTGTGGTCAGGATATGTTTTACTTTCAAACAATAAGTTGACCGGAGAGATTCCTTTTTCAATCTGCAACAACAGTGATATGACAATTCTTGACTTGTCTAATAACAGGTTGAATGGCAAAATTCCACATTGTTTGGGAAAACTCAGCTACTATTTGACGGTTTCAGATTTGTGGATGAACAACTTGCAGGGGGTAATCCCTACAAAGTTTGCTAATTGTGAAAGCTTAAGGATTCTTAGCTTGAATGGGAACCAATGGAGGGACCATTACCACATTCTTTACTTAACTGTAAAGATTTGGAAGTTCTTGATGTTGGTAACTGATGAGTTACTAAACTAACTAAAAATCAAGACACAGGCAAGCGCACCTATCGAATAATAGTATAGCTAAGATGAGTTGGGAATATCGTATCCACAAGGACTAAAAAATACTAGTAATTACTATATTTTTAAATCTAAAATTAACTAAATTAATTACCAAGGACGAAACAGAGAGTGAATTGGGAAAATATTCGAAGAAAACTAATGAGATAAGCAATCCTCAGGAAAGAATCCACCTAAACTTCACTTATTATTCTAAATCTGAATTAAACGATTTATTCACTTGTGCCTCTTTCTAATTGAAACCCCTATTGTCGCATTAACTCGATCTATGGATTCCCCTATTAGATTTGACTCTAATCCGGTAGATTTATATCGTCCTATTTCTAGGATTGCATGCAAATCCACTCAATTATGTCAGATCTACTCTTAAACAGAGACGTTTGCTCCACTAAAATAAGCACATCACACTTGAATTAATATCCTGAATTAAAGCAATGAATAAGCATACATAATTGGGAACAAGAATCAAGTATTTATTATATAATTCAGAAAATCAAATAATAAGATCTATCATAGGTTTCATCTTCCCTAGGTATCTAGGGAATTTAGTTCAGAGAAAAACATTTAAAAGTTAGAATAACAACAAGACATAAGAAGCCCAATAAAACTTCGAGGGAAATTTGAATGGAGGTCTTCAATCTTGAAGGAGATCTGCTTCTGAGTTGATTCCAATGGCATTCTTCGAGTAATTTCTTTGTTCTACTCTGCATGCCCCCTTAGGTCTTCTTCTTCTAGTGTGTATTTATAAATTTTAGAATGTTCAAAAAGCCTTAAAATTGCATTTTTCCGCGTGTTTGGGAAATAGGGAGTGATATCAACACAGGCTGGCACATGGGCGTGTGTCCAGCCCGTGTGGCTCACACGGGCGTGTGCCCAGCCCGTGTGGAAGTGCCCAAGCCGTGTAGTTCTTGAAAATAGCTATTTTTATCCGATTTTGTCTCGTTTTTTGCTCCTTTCACTTCCCTATGCTCACAGTATAGAAACATAAATGTAAAAGATTACGAGCATCAAATTCATTAATTTATGTCAAACATGGGATTAAATTATGTTATTTTATGGTTTATTAGTAACAACACAATTAGTGGTGAGTTTCCCCATTGGTTGGGAACTCTTCCAAAGCTTCGAGTTATTGTCTTAATATCTAACTAGTTCCATGGTGCCATAGTTAGCTCTAAAGCCAACACTTCGTTTTCCTATGTCGCTGTAATACCCATAATTTGCCCGGGGCCCATTAAAGCTAAACCCAAAACCAAAGCCCAATAGCCTAACCCAACCCCAAACAAAAAACAAAACAACAAAACTAAAATAACCTAGCCGCCTCACCCCATGCGCGCCACTAGCCGGTGTCTGCCACCGACCCCACACGCCGCTCTCCACTTGCCTCTGTCACCACCATGACCTACATATAGAAAAAAAGGAGCAGCCACCACAAGCAATAGCAATATTGTATTTCTTTTTATTCATCATCATTCGGCTATATAAGGAAAAACAAAAATACATTGTAGGGGGGATTTTTCGGATTCAAAAACAAAAGACATCAGAAGTAATAACAGGAATAGAAACTTTGAAGGTGGATTTTGTTCTTCCTTTCGTTTCTACTTTTTATTATTGCTGTTTTCTATTTATTTTATTATTATTTATTTTCAAACTTTCGAAACGAATAATAAGAAGGAAAGGGAGTGGAAACTCACCCCGATCGGTGACCGTTCTTCGTCTAGGCCAAGTCGGAAAAGGAGAAGGGACACCCGTTCCTTGGTGGCTCCGCCGATTTTGGCCGCATTTTAGGAGTCGTCAGTTTTAGATCTACACTCCATAGGCGTTTGGCTTAGAAAAAGTCTAAAAAAGGAGCCCGATGTTATTCGTCTCCGGTCGCCGCCTATAGCGGAGTCGCAGTCCGGATTGGCCGGAATCCGTGGCCGGAGAGTGAATGGGCAGAGGGCATAGGAGTTGAAGAAAAAGAGACCCTTTTCATTTAGAAACAATGGCAGGGGAAAAGAAGAAAAACGTTAGGATGGTTCTCTGTTTTTGTTTGAAAAAAAATAAATTTGTAAGCTTTTAAAGAATAATAAATATAATAAAAGTTATTAATTGTCAAAGTGGTGTAATTAAAAGGGGAAAAGCGCATTGACAATTTGGTTACTGGATATGCGCCTTTTCACCTTAAATGGGAAATTTATGCGGCTAGTCCCTCCTATTTGCGCCACCCTTAATTTAATCCTATACTATTTCTTTCATTTTTGCCCTAAAGTTTGTATCCCTTTTCAATTTAGTCCTACTTGTACGTTACGTTTTGGGCTTTGGAAATATTTTCTGTTTTAGTCCTTGATCATTTGTGTGCATTTTAAATTGGTCCTCGCCCTTTCTTTTTATTTCAAGTTCGCCCCGAATATGTTGTTTTTTAATTCAATTTATTCTTCTTTTGTTATTTTCACTATTTTATTATTAATTTAACTAATTTCCTTATTATTATCACTATACTATTTACTATTACTATTATTATTTTTTTATTATGGTATTATTATTATTATTATCATTATTATAACTATATTATATTATTATATTATATATAATTTTGTATCATCATTATTATTATTACTAATTTTATATTAGTATATTGTATATATTGCGTATTATTATTACTTTACTATTACTACTATACTTATATTATTATTTTATACATATTTCGTATTATCATTATTATTATTATTATTATTATTATTATTATTATTATTATTATTATTATTATTATGTTTATTATTATTATATTGTACATATTTTGTATTATTATTACTTTACTATTATTACTATACTACTTAGTATTACTATTATTATTACTATATTATTATGTTGTATATATTTTGTATCACTAATATTTTTTGTTATTATTACTATACTATTATTATTATTATTATATTATTATTATTATTATTATTACTATGTTTATATTGATATATTGTATATATTGCGTATTATTATTATTATATTATTATTATTACTACTACATTTATATTATTTATCTTGTGCATATTTTGTATTATTATTATTAGTAGTAGTAGTAATAGTATTATTATTAGTAGTAGTATTCATATTATAATGTTTATTATCCTGATTGTTACTAATTCTACCATTATTGACATTGTTTTGTTTTTTTAAAATTTCTCGTTTTGCTTTTAATATTTCTATTTTATTTCTTTGTTTTTGTTTTGACATTTTTATGATCATTTTCGTTTATGTCATTTTATGTAAATCGATAGTTTTGAGACGGTCTTGGATTCAAGGATTTAAGATATCGTGTCCTAAAGTATTGGATGTGATATTTTATTCTTTTGGAACGAGTAGATCTTGATTTTCGGTTTGAAAAACTATGAGATGATCTTGGATTCGAGGATTTAATTTATCGTGTCCTAAAGTATTGGATGTGATATTTTAATTCCTTTGGAACGAGAAAGTCTTGATTTGCAATTCGGGAAAACCATGAGATGATCTTGGGCTCGAGGATTTAAACTATCGTGTCCTAAAGTATTGGATGTGATATTTTATTCCTTCGAAACGAGAAGATCTTGGTTTAATTCAAGAAAACGCAAATATTTCTAAAAAGGGTCGAATTTTTAAATTCCTTTAAAATTTTCAAATTTCGACATGAGGACATTAATTGATCAAATCGGTACCAATTTTGGGCGTGACGAGGGTGCTAACCCTTCCTCGCACGTAACCAACTCCCGAACTCGATTTCTCAAAACTTCGCGGACCAAAAACATCGTTTTAGTAAACCAAATCGTTTTATTAAAACAAAAAGGTGATCCGATCACACCTAATAAAAGGTCGGTGACGACTCCCGTTTTTATTCGTTTTCAAAACCCAAGTCCGATTCCCGTCTCTTTTCCAAAAAGAGGATGGTTTCGACAGCTGCGAATCATGGACATCTCTCACAATGAAAATTCATAGGCTCCTTGCCTACGAGGTTCTTCAAGAATTTGAAAGCCATGTTGAGTGTGGGTAGAAATGAATTACGGGAAGTGCAATATGTGGGACAAAAAGACTTGTACTCTCAGTGGGAAGATGTGATGAGGGTTACGATGAAAGATGGAATATTGAACTGACGAGAATTCTTACCATCTTCACCACCATTGATCTTTCCAACAATAATTTCAGTGGGAAAATTCCAAGCAACATTAGAGAGCTTAAGTCACTTGAAAAGCTCAACTTTTCTCATAACAATCTTGTGGGATGTATCCCTTCATCAATTGGGCTTTTAACAAACCTGGAACGGTTAGACCTCTCTTCAAATCAACTTGCTTGTAGAATTCCGCAGAAGCTGTTGGATCTGACATTCCTTGAAGTCTTAAACCTTTCATGCAACAAACTTGAGGGACCAATCCCGGAGGGGAAGCAATTTAATACATTTTCAAACGAGTCCTATTTAGGAAACTTGGGATTATGCGGATTTTCATTGTCCAAGTTGTGCTACCAAAGTGAAACACCGCAACCTCCACAACAGAATGTTTCAGGTTCAATAATCGAATTCGGATGGCAAGTTGTATTGTTAGGGTATGGATGTGGAGTCATTTTTGGATTGATTATGGGGTATATTGTGTTTTCAATTGGGAAACCTCAATGGCTGGTGATGTTGGCTGAACAAATTCAACCCCGAAAGCTGAAACGATCAAAACTAGTGCTAGACGCCGTCTAAGAGGCAACTAGAAGCTGAGCAATTCCGAAAAATTGGTGTTTACGACCTGGTTAAAATAGGTTTTTTCTGATATATTGTTGTGTATTATTGGCTTTTTATATGTTCGGTGTCTGCATTATCTATCTTGAGCTCAGATGATTGTTGTCAGTAGAGTTCTTTGTAATGCTGTTTGGTCGCCCTCATTACTATTATATATAGACCTTGTTGTATTCTGTCTCTTGATTTTTATATGATGTATACATGGAGGACAACCTCAAGAAACTGCACAGTATATAATTGGATAATTCCAACATAAATACTAAATAATTCATCTGCTTAAGACATGCTTGTATTTCTTACCTTTCTGCTTCAACCTCCAGTAGTGATGGTTCAGTCGGGCTGTATCGACAAAGTGTTGTTTTGCTCTTTCTTGTACTTCAGTTTCAGCAATATAATTATATATATTCGATTTTGTTTTGCTGTTGTTGTGTATATTAATTTCTTTTTCTTTCCAAACCCAATTGTTTGATTACTTGATAAACAAATTTTCTGAACTTAAATTTATTTTATTAACATTATCAACCTCTGCTTCCTTTACTTATTATCTGAATGTTATCGAAGCAATAGTCTTTTTTTTTTTAAAACAAATTACATTAAACGCATCACAATCTTTATTTTATTGAAGATCTCTCAACACTTCATTCAGAGGTACATTGAAGACTTGTAAATTTTCAACATGCATAATATTGTTTTATTGCATTAAGAATTACTAGATAATCAGACTTAAATAGTCTACAATTACTCTGTTTAAAGGGTTTAGTTAAGTGGTATAGGTTTAAAAATTAAATGCAAATGTTTGATACCATGCCATGAGCAACATAGAAGAGTAAATGTCACTTACTAAATATGGACTTTGGAACATCCAAATATGCATGTTCAATCTCATAGCATGGCTTACCAATTTTGGGCTTTAATATACAGCCTTTAGCCCTTTGCCCAATTTTTATTTTACCTCCTTTCTCTTGGAAAAAAAAAATTGAAGAGATATTATATCTGTTTGGTAGTGTTGAAAATTGTATAATTTTAATTAATTTACATTAATCATTCTAATTTAGAAGCATAAATTTTTATGCATTAGGACGAAAAGTGGTCATCCCTCCTACCTTCTTTCCTCGTACCTTTCTTCCCAATCAAGCACCTTCAAATTTTATATTCTTTACATTTTTTCACCCAACCAATCACACTTAAAACAAATTATAGGAAGTTTAAATTCTCAAAATATATCATGTTTTAACAGAGCTGTGCTAGGGGCCTCAGGCCCTTAAAATGTAAAATTTAACTTTTGGCCCTTTAAATTTTACAACATTTTAGTTTAGTGAATGATAAAAGTGCACTTTGGCTCTCAAAAAAGATAAAAATTTTGATTTATTCTTTTAAAAAATATAAAAGTATAAGCTATTAAAATTATAAAATTACATTTTAACTCTTATAAAAATATACAATCTAATTTCGGAGCCCAAAAAAAATTTTCCGACCTCACCCTAGTACTCATTGTAGTGCATATGCTATTAACTCTGCTAACACATTTGGTTTGCAAAAATTGAATAGCTATGTAGTGGGAAGCATTTCGTAGTTTGATTCACTAAATAGAATAGACAAGTAATAATATTATTTGGTTTGATTAAATAAATTTATGTACATGAATATGCAAGTAATAAGTATAAAAACACATTAATATCCTTTAACTAAATAAATTACATCTTATTTATACTATTAAAATTTTATATAAATTTAAATATGACATTTAATAATAAAATATAAAAATAAATTAATAAAAAAATTTATAAATAAAGTTTTGTAAAATTTGTTATCTGTATTAATTTATTTTTATATTTAATGTTAAATATGCTCAATAAATTAAACTTGAGAAATTATTTGCAAGTATAATTAAACAAACATATTTTAAATTTAAAGGAAAATTATATAATGAAAATTTTATATGATATTTAATGTTAAAATAATTTGCTTTTAGACTGGGTATTAATATATATATTTTTAACATTTCGGATTCATTCTCTCGTCTCCCTCACCATCATCTCCTCTTTTTCACAGTCTCAATCTCACTCACTCGGCTAGATTCAAAACGCAAAAAAACAAAAACCCAAAATTCAGCCTTTTTCCGTCACCTCCACGTCGTCTGCTACCATCTATGAACACAGAACATCACCTTTCATCTCTTCCCACTTCTTTTCATCTGGAACTCAAAATCTCACCAATCTCTTCTTCACTTTTTATGTTTTCTTTTCATGCGTTGTTCTGTTGGATGATCTTTGGTATCTGTTAATCAATTTTCTTTGTTTAATTTTGGAGTTTTGGATGATTTTTTGCATGGGTAATTTGGTTAAAAAATAAATCTATTCCGGGCAATGATCGAATAACCCATTTAGAGGTGGATGTGTTGAATGTTGATTAGGGGACTTTGCTGATTAATCCCAAATTAAGCCATTTGACTGAACCAAATGCTTGGATCAGTATGGCTGGTTGAATACACCTGGAATGACTTAGTCACTATTCTTCTACGCTTAAAAAAAGTACTTCTAGTTTTAAAAATACTTTTGGAAGAAAAGCTGCGCAGAATAAGTTACTTTTGATTGGAAATTTTTGGCTTCCCTGAAGTACTTTTTAAAAGCACTTCTGAAAATGAGAAATTAAAATTTTTAATTTTTCCTCTCCCAAAAGCACTTTTAATGCTTAATTATTTTTTTACTCCTCCAATAACATAATTCTTTCTATTTTTTTTCTTGGTGCTTAATTACAAATGTGTTAAAATCATTAATTAAAAATAAAAAATATTTTTAAAATACTAATTACAAATATTTAATGGTTATATTTAAATATTTAAATGTAGTTTATATATTATAATTAAATTTTATAAGTAATTAATATTTATTACTTAAAAATATTTAAAATTTATATTTCATATATTAAAATATTAACAAGTTATATTAATTTTTTTATATTCTTACTAAAATATAATAATATTAATTAATTTAAATTTTCTTTAAATGCATATCTGTTACTTGATAATAACATGTCTAAAATGGACATTTTATTTCTCAAAAGCATTTTTTGACAGTAATGCTAAACACTCAAATTTTAAACTAAATTTTTCAAAAGTACCTCTAAAAAGTACTTTTTCACAGCACTTTTCAAAATCATTGTGAAACTAGCCCTTAGCCATTCAAGTGAACCAAACAGCACATTACTGTCTTATCTGGTGTTGACTACGATGTAAATTTTTACAGTGTCAACCATTAATGATGCCTCGGTCGTATTAAAAGAGTAATTTATTATGATTAATCAAATGCCATTTCTTTTTTTATTAACAATCCCCACAAGTTTAAGCTTTTTTTATTTGATAATCAATCATTAAGTGTCATTTAAATACTCTCAAGTGAAAGATAAATATGATATAAATAATTTAAAATATTAATTGAGAACCTAAGGGGATTTGAATATTTTTTTATTTAATTCTTGCGGAGTTATGCTTAAATATTAATCTTTAGAATCATTTTTGGATGTTGATAATTGTTATCATAATATTGGTATCTTTAGAGTTATAGTACATAATTTTAGAGATTAATTAACACTAATTTAGGTGTTTTTCCTTCTTTGCATATCTAGGTATTAGTATAAATATATTATGTAGCATAATGTATATATGCAAAAAATTAATTTTAGAAACCCTTTTCTTCTTACTCTTTACTTTTCCCTTCTTTTTTCCATAGATAATTACAACTAAAGCACTGATAATAATGTTGTCTTCTTTTTCTTTTCCTCCCTCCCTTGATTTCATATGGTATTAGAGCTTAACAACTCTCACCACCCCTACCATTCAAAAGCTTAACCTCCATCGACCTTCCAACTGAAGAATCATTGGAAAAAACTGCGCGTGTGAGCCACACATGCCTCTCTATTGATTTTACGTCACTTTCACGAGTCGACACGTGAGAGCACATGGACCACCCACCGACCACCATTTTCCTTCTCAAACCTTCTCGCCATCCATCCGCCTCTAGTGATCTTGTCTTGTATCTGATTTGACTTCATTTTCGTCTTTTTTTTGTTTTTTTTTACTTATTTTTCTCTCTTGCTATGAATCCTCCTATAAAATCCATTTCCTTGATGCTTTCTAGTTCTCTTACTATTACTACTTCTGTTAAACTTTAGGACAGTAATAATTATGTAATTTGTTGGCTGCTTCGAATTGTGGTTTATGAGAGAAGGGTATAAAAATTTCTCAATACATAAATAAATAAATAAATAAAGAAGATTTTGGAGAATTGGTTTTATTATTTCTAAAATGGAGACCGGAAAAGGTAAGAAAAAAGGTTATTATAAGCTATTGTATCTATCTTAAGTTAGTTTTTTAATATTGGTGAGGCATCATCAACGACTAGTAAAGCTTTTCTTCTCTCACATGTCATCGAACGACTTAAACAAAAAAAGGAAGTTACAGGAACGCATTGTAGTTGACACCATTCTATCTTTAGCACTGTGTATTGGTATTTCATAGAGTGGTAGAATTGTATGCTATATAGTATTATAATTTCAATTATATTCGGTAGGGACATCCCTAATTTTGATTCCTATTGTTGGTTGTTTGCAATCTATTGATTTATTTAAGTTTTACATTGCTCATTAAAGTTCAAAATAAATATAATAAATTATTTTTATGAATAAGCACATAAGCTAAATATTAAGTTTTTCGGATTAAATCTATTTAGTAAGTCATTATATATTATATGTCAAAAGATGGACATTTGAGTTTGATATTTCTAATGCAACTATTTTGTTTTGATTAATGTTTTTATTTATATTTTTTAAAATATATTTTTGTATTAAAATAGTAGTGTTGAGATCAGGGGCGTAGCTAGGAGAGCTGACCCTCATAAAAATGATAAAAATTTGATTTAACTTTTTAAAAATTATAAATATATAGACTATTAAAATGATAAAATTACAAATTTATTATCGTAAAAATTATATTTTAATTTAGGTCCCTCAATTAATTTTCTAACTTTGCCCTTGCTTGAAATGACATAACACTTTAACTAGTTATATTAGGTAATACATAACATTTAGTGAAAGATAATATTAATGTTGATAATTTTATTCTAAATATGTCTATTGAATTCTAGTTTGGTTAGTATTGATTTTATTGTTAATATAAGAATACGTGTATTTGAGTGCGCTAATGTATATTATCCGTTTATTTAAAGATTGAAAAAGAAGTATTAGTAGTAAAAGGACACAACAATAACTTGTGATACACAATTGATAGAAAAAGTTAAATGCATATCTGTAGATTACCTATTTAAAAGCTTTGCATTCCTAACCATTTTATTATTTTATTTGAACATTTTAAGATTTGTTGATAAAAATTATTGTAATAAAATTTTATAACACCTTTTCGATTCAGAAAAGTTGAAGCCCATTTCCAAGTTGTGGTAGCTTTGCAATGACATTGACTGTATCCCTAATCAACCTTCAACTTCTGCTATGATTACGGTGTAGGACTAACAATGATGCATTTTAGACTGATGGATTGGACTCTAAAGCTGTCTATCGAAATCATTTTTTTAAAAAGAGTTCGATTTTATTTTGAAAATAAAAAATAGGGAGTTGCCACTAATCTTTTTTATTTAGGTATGATCGGATCACCTCGTAATTCAATTATTTTAATAAAAGTTTAAATTTATTAAAACGGTGATTTTTTAGTCTACAAAATCCAAAAAATAGGTTCAAGAGTCGGTTACGCACGAGAAATAATTAGCACCCTCGATACGCCCAAAAATTGGTACCTAGTTGATTACTTGGTGTCTTTAGTGTCGAAGATTAAAAATTTGAAGAAATTTTAAAATACGATCCTTCGTTAAAATATCTGTAGCAGGCCCAATCTTCCCGGGCCTATTTGTCAACTAGAATAAGACCAAACAAAAATATAAAACCAAAATTATTAACAGTCCATCAGTCCATTACAGCAGCCCAACTTACAAAACAGATACAAACCCAAACTTAAAATAAATTCTGACCCAGAGGCCCAATAACAAAACAAACCCAAACGGCCCATGAGGTTTCAGAAACCTAAACCCTAAGAGCAGCTCCGCAAGCAAGTCTCCAGCCGCAATCCCAGCCAGACGTTTGGGCTACCTCGGTCCTCACAGGCGCACCACGCGCGCGTCACCATGTCTGCGCGTATGGCGCCACATCCGCGCAACAGCCTCCGTACCTGATCAAATGGTGGACGAACAGCACAGCAAACAGAAAGAAAACAAAGAAAACAATTGTATTTTTATTTTATTTTCATTTATTTCGATTTCGGCCTTTAAAAGGATTGAAACCAGCCACTGTAATTTTTTTTCACGTTTTTTTCACAGATTACGAATCAATACACAAGAAATACAAAAAAATCAAAAGCAAAAAGAAAGAACATCGAAAGGTTATTTTCAGATTTGGTTTTCTTTGGTTTTTCTTTCCCCCATCTTACGCTTTCTATTTCTTCTTTACTGCATGCGAAAGAACAAAACGAAATAAAAAGAGAAAAGAGGGATATACCTTCATAAGTGACTGTTGGAATCTCCTCCTCCATCGCAATCGGATTTTCTGGGGAGATTTCGGCGTCGAAATGGATCTGGGGTGCGAATCTAGGTTCTAGATGGGACATCTGCGCGCCACCGACCACCATTTCTGGTGGAATAATGGTGCTCGAGTGGGAATCCCTGCGGCGGCTGAGAATAGGAGCAAAAAGGAGTTTAAGGGCTAGTTTGGATGGGCGGTGTGTTTACCTCCGGTGAGGTTAAAAATAGCGGTGGCGGTGAGATTAGTTACTGTAGCGGTGAGATTGGACACTGTAGCAGTGAGATTAAAAACAGCGGTGGAGTGTGTGTTTGGATTCAAACGCAGCTGTAGCGGTGAGGTGGAAATAAAAAATGACCATTAAGGACATCATATTAGAATTGATATATAATAGTTGTTTTTAAATTATTTTACTTATGTAAAATTATTAAAGTATGTGAATTTATGAATTCATTTAATAAAATATTAAAATGTATCTTCCAATATTTTATTTTAAATATTTTAATGAATTATATAATCAATTTAAATTATTTATTAGATAAAATAAAAGTTATTTTTTATTTTTTATAGTTAAATATTTTTTATAACAAGGATAAATATTATTTTCGCAAATAGTAATATTATACTTGAATCAAATTTTGAAGTATATAACCGAATGATTTTTAATAAAAAAATATAGTAACATAAGACATAACAAATTTCATTATTACTAGAAATTAAGTTATGATACAAAATTATTTTTACAAATGTTGATTCATTAAACTATTTGCAATGGTTTCCCTTAACATTGTAATTTCAAGGTCACTTTCATTGTTAGAAGAACTTGATTCACCTCTATCAAAATCGCCTGAAGAGATTGGAACGTCGGGTATATTCTCAAATTGTCGAAAATCCTCATCATTTGACCAAGCATGTCTTCGAATGTAATTATGCAAAACCATTGTTGCAATAACTATTAAAACTTGCTTGTCGAATGAATAACTTGGAATATTAACACCCATGAGTAAGAGCATGAAATGGTATGAAACGGAATCATGATTATTTTATGGGATAATGGATACATGTTGGACAGCATAAAGCCTTGATGCTCAAAAGCTTGGACGGCAAGAAGACATGGATGGATGATTAATTATTATTATTATTATTATTATTTTAATTTCACCCTCGGCAAGAACCCGAGCCAGTTCGTATCACCCTCGACAGCTAGAAATTTCACTAAAATTTCACTTAATTCCATCACTCATACCAGCATAAAGATGCAACAAAACAACCAAGGAAGAAAAGGTAAAGAAAGTATCATTTATTTAATTAATTAAATAACATATGCAATTGTGCATTTTTAGCAAGTTTAAAACATCTTTAAACAGAGAAATTAAATGCTGAAAGTCCAGCATTTGGACAGAGGCTTTATGAATGCAATTGTGCATTTTATTAATCTTTGTCAAAACAATACCAACACGTGAAATGGCAGAATTTTGGTGAGGCTTCTTCCTTGTAATAAAACTTATGTATTCATATAGGAAATTGGTGTTCACTAGAGAATGAATCATAGAACCACTTGTATATTTATATATGTCTAAAACAAATACCAAGAAGTTGATATGGTCCAATTTTCAGTATTTTAAGGTTGTATGAGATGATTATGTTGGCCATGAATGCATTAATAGGCCCTTAAAGTTAAAGTTAATGTTATAAGTGGCTTGAAACCGAAGCTGTTCTTTTTTTTATATGCAATGAGTTATGCTACTGCAGTTTGCTTACTGTATTGATTTTGTTTAGGTGTTTGGTTTATGCATTATCATTTGCAGCTACATACTGGGTGGGGATTGAAAATGGCATTTGTGGTTGAAGATGGAAAAGGAGCTGATCAATCAATTCTAAGAGGGTCAAACACTTTTAAAAAGCTATAAAAGCTATCAAATCATTTCAACTAAACTAAGATCATTTCAACAAATTTCAAATCCTATGCAGAACTGATCTACAGGAGCTGCTTGTAGACTTTGAAGCTGAAATGCGAGTACCACCTAGATAAAGCATTTATCAACTCAGTACAGAAGGATTAAAAATATCCCTTTTAGATATTCAACAATCTGATATTTGTTAAGATCTGTGAAGTCATTTCCTAGCAAAATGTTCATGCCTCAATCTATTTTATCTGGTGTAGAAATAGAATAAGTGAAGAAACAAGGCAAACAAGGCAAAAGAAACTTTTCACATCAAAGAGAACCCAAAAAAATGCTTTTAGATCTCCAAGCAGCCAACCTCAAAGTGTTGCTACCTAACCTTATGACCAAGGCAGGAGAAAGACAATAATACCACTTTGCAATTCCTTGTTCTCTAAAAGAGCTTTTTCCTCTTCAGCAAGCCAGTATTCATAATATTTGTAATCACAACAGCTCGTCGAAAAGGAACCTGGAGACCACAATATTAAATACACAAAACATAGGAACCAAAAAGGGAAGCAGAAAGGAACAAATAGAATGCATTCATTCATATACGTAGGCACAGAGCATAATGAGCCAAAAAATTATGCAAAAATACACATACTTGATGGGTGTCTCTCCAGGGTTTTTCTGACGTGTAACATGTTCAAACTGCCATCCATTTTTGCAACAAAACTTGCAAGTTTGTCTGCAACTTTCTTCACAATAGGATCGGTTGGGGAAGGTGGTGCTGCACGTCACTTATAAAACTGATTAATACCAAGAGAATGAAGAAGAGAATGCAAATTACTCTTGTAGCAGGCAGGCGACATATTCCAAATCTTTCGTTGAACATCTCTTTCCACCAATGTTCTTTGGTACTTAAGGCATAAGCTGTATTCACGAGATGAGAAATATTCAAGAAATTTTGCTCTCTTCCTCAACCACTTTCAGTTCAGAAAAGACTTACCGCCAGATGACTTCATAAATCATAGCAGTTAATTAAGGGGACTATTTAACTCAGACACCGATAAAACATTTCTTAATGAGAAGAGAAAAGAGCAATTATTATCTAGTCCCATAACAACAAATATAGATTAGTATGTGAAATATTCACGAACTCATTCTAGTTGCAAACTTGGCATCGTATCAGACATGCAGCCTAAGCATGTAAACTCCCAAAGGACTACCAAGTCATAAAAAGCAACACAACAAGATAGATAAAAGCAGAAATTACCACCATCCACTTTTTTTATCCTTGTCCAGAGGCATCTGATAGACCCAACTTTTTCCGTTTAAGCGGTCTCTGTCATCTGAAAACTTCCCTGCAGCTTGGTCCTCCTCTTCATCATCATCTGCAGCCAACTTGAGAGGAGGTGCCACGAGCTTTGGTTTCTGCTTCAAGCTGATTGCAAGTTTGCCTTCGGAAGAAATTTGGGTGGTCTTATGTGAATCACTGGGCTTACATTCCATGGCTATTTTTTTAGGGAAAATGGCAGGTTTGGAAGCTGAAGACCCTTTTACAAATTTGGGGGGTTTAGATTCTTCTAAAGTTGCAGCCTTTTCTTTTTTCATCCTTCTGTTGTTGAAGCTGTTCAAACCTCTCCATAAAGGAACCATCATTAGCAAAAAGGCTAGATGGCACTCCTTTCTCCATGGGGAAAGAGCCAACAACACTTGCTGGATAAGTAAAGGCTCTGAGCTATTCAGATATTGCAGCGATGGGTCTTAAGGTCTGAATTTATAATAAGAGTAAGAGATGGTATTACATTTACACAAAATGTTTCACCCTTCAAATAAAACATACACACATTTGGCAAAAGCAGAATTGAGAACTAAAGAGGCACATCGATAAATTCCCAGTTCTTGGAGATAACCACTGTCTGATCAGTCAGATAAACAACACTTCAATTTGACTTTTCTCCATCCAAAAAGCCAAAGGGCAGATAAACCATTAGCATTTAGCTGGACATAATTCTTCGTAAATTAACAGCAGAGATATGAAGCATGGGTAGCATCCGATACACCCAAATAAAAAATTAAAAGCATAAAATAACAATCGAAAACCAAAATAATATCATGGGAATCCAAGCATAGCTTAGTCGAACATTTCGAAAACTTACATTGCCATATACCCCATAAGGAAACTTAGAGAAGTTGAATTGAATAATCAACAGGTCGATATGAAAAATTTGCCTACTTTTCAGAATTTGATCATATGTATAGGCCATGACATTGAAGAACAAGCTTCCATTTCCAGATTAGAATATCAAATACTTCCAAAGTAACAACAAAATGCCCTGTTTAAATACCCAGCAAAAGCTAATTTTCTTAAGGAGCAAACCCAACGAAAATCCATAACAAAATTAGTAGTAAATTAAAACAACTCACATATTTTCTAAAGCATTTTCATTTCTATCCTTTAAGAAAGACAATTCCAACCATAAACCATGTTATCACACAAGTGAATTGCTCAAAATGGTATTCAATTCATCAATCAAACAAAAAACAAAAAGGCTCAAAACCACCTTCCACCAAAACCCATCAAAGGAAACAGAAACAAAATGATAAAAGAAGTATACAATTCTAATAAAAAAAAAAACAACCTTGCCCAAAATGATAACCAAAGAAACTTTTGATCAGCAACAAAATCAGACAACAAAAATTAAACATTTTTATAACAAATTTAAACAGGAAATGGAAGAGGAAGAAAACCCAAAAAGATTTGCTTACCGACGTGAATTCTTGACAGAGAGAAACTTTTTATTGTGATGGAAGAAAGAGAGATATTGGAAATTAGAGATTGAAAGATATTCAGAATGGAATGGAATTTTTTGGGAGGATAATGTGAAAGAGAAAAAGAGAGTGGTCGGAGAGGGGATAACCAGTAGCAAAAAAGAGGGGAGACACGACTGTTTTTTCCTTCAGTAAGCGTTTTTTGTATTAAAAGTAAGGGCATTTTTGTCTGTTAAAAACTCCAACTGCAACCTCCATTTCAATTGCTGCTTTTACTCCCAGTTCAGTTTCTGCAGACCAGTGTGGTGGAGATTCATTTCCACTGAACTTCACTGCTGAACCAAACAGCACAGCAGTGCGGTGGGCAGCAAATTTTTAGGCCAACTGCACCTCACCGGCCTTCAACGTGCAACCAAAGGCAGCCTAAGTTTCTATTTCCAGTTTTTCAAAATGGTTGTATGCTGAATATAGGTTTTTTTGGTCTCTAAGTGGTCTGAAACGATACCGTTTGGAGCTTGATTCATTGGCACCAAAACGGTGCCGTGTTGGCCAATATCCAATGACCTGATTTGACCCGACCCATCTTCCCTCAGGATCCGCGCGTTTGCGATAAAGGGGTTATTTTCGCGATTAGTCCCCTGTTTCTACGTCGCTATTTGATTAGGCCCTGTGCGCTTTTATTTGCTCTTTGTAAATCAGCCTCTGTAATCCAAACGCATTTTCAATTTAGTCCTCTTAAACGCAACGTTTTCTCGACCGGGAATAATTGCTAGTTTAATCCTTGATCCTTTGAGCGCAGTCCTTTGATTCTCTTTTATTTTCGATTTTTACCTCAGATTCTTGCTTTCATTTTAATTTAGTCTTTTTTATATTCTATTTTCTTTAATTATTTTGCTATTTTGCCATTACTTAAATGTTTTTATTATTATTGTTAATATTATTATTATTGTTTTATTATATTCAAACTATTGTGTATAGTATTTTATTCATTTATTAAATTACGAGTTTCTATTGTTGTTATTAAATTATTGTTATGTATACTATTAATTTCATATTATTTATATATGTATCCTCTTTTAAATCTATATACATATATTTTATTTTAAATATATAAATATACCTAATTGTTCTTTTTGAAGATCTTATTTTAGATTATATTTATTCCAAACACCTTCACATGTCATTATTATTCATATATGTACATTATTTCTATATCAAGTTTTCTATTATTACATGTGTATTATTTAAATTGACGCATATTATTTTATGTATCATTTGCTTATTTGTTTGTTATATATTAGTCGTATTAATTTGCTTGCTATCATATGAACCCAAATTCATTCCCTTCAAATTTCATATTACTCATTAGCATAATACTTTATCCATGTATATTTTCAATGTTTGTAATCTTTTTTTTTACATTATCGCATTGAGATTCAAACTTTAACGTTTTAATTGTTATTCTAAGTAAACCAAACAAATGCATTTTGAGTCGATTTTTAAAATTGTTTATTTAAAAACTTTTTTTTTCAAAATAAGACAATATTTGTGCGTTTGGAAGGTCGGAAAATTATGCCCTAACGCACTGGGTGTCAATTTTCCGTCCAACCAAATAGCCAAATACCCTTCTTAATTGCATGTTTTGAAGATCAAAGATGATTTCGGTGTCGAGGTATAATCGTGTTATATCCTAACGTATTGGGTATGATATTTTTATTCCTTTGAAACGAGCTAATCTTGAGATTCAAATTCAACATAAATTAACCTTCTTTAAAAATGATTATATTTTATAGCTTGTTGTTAATATGATTTTTAACTTGTGTATATTTCATGATTAATGTTTATGCATCTTATCATTGTATTTTACCTCGAATTCTAACGTATTCAAGTCTCTACTAAATGTTCCATTTCGTTTAAAATGCATTTTGAGCCAAGTTTAAGATTGTGTTTTTAAATTTTTTTTTTCAAAATAAGGCAATATTTGTGCGTTTGGAAGGTCAGAAAATTATGCCCTAACGTACTGGGTGTTAATTTTCCGTCCAACCAAATAGCCAAATACCCTTCTTAATTGCATGTTTTGAAGATCGAAGATGATCTCGATGTCGAGGTATAAATGTGTTATATCCTAACGTACTGGGTATGATATTTTTATTCCTTTGAAACAAGTTAATCTTGAGATTCAATTCAAGGTTAATTAGCCTTCTTTAAAAAATTTATACCTTAAATATTTTCAAGTTTTCAACACAAGGACACTAATTAATCAATTTGGTACCAATTTTGGGCGTTGCGAGGGTGCTAACCCTTCCTCGCACGTAATCGACTCCCGAACCTGTTTTCTCGAATTTCGTAGACCAAAATATTTTTATAGGTGATCCGATCACACCTAAACAAAAAAAGGATTGGTGGCGACTCCTTATTTTTAAAGTCGATCCCCATTTTTCAAACACGATAAAAAATAGTTTCGACAATATCGCTTAATTGAATTTTTTTGAGAAAAGGGCGTATTCCACGTTAATCGAGGAAAATAATTATGTCTCGTAAGTTAAGACACAATATCTTAAATCCCCGAAACGAGAATAAACACCGAAAATTATTTATTTTGAAAGATGTTTGATTATCTCGGTTTTAGAAAGAAACCATATTCCGTAAGTTGGAACACGATCTTTTCGTAATTCCCAAAATTACTTAAAAAATTTTAAAATGTTCGTTTGTTCGGATTTATCGAGAAAGTCGAAACCCCGTAAGTTAGAAAACGGCCTTTCGAATTTTTAAAAACACGGGGTATCACTTATTTTAAAACAAAATTTTTAATGCATTGCGTAAAATGTAACGCGATTTTGTGGTGAAATGTAAAATGGGTTACGGTGTTTGCGTGCATGACAGAATAATAAGTATGTTAATGTAAATTATAATATGAAGAAAAAAATAAAATAAAAAAGCCATAAATAAAATGACAAATAATAAGAATAACAAACTAAAAATTTGAAGCTAAAGACATAATATTACATAAAGAAATAAATATGATGTAAAACAATTTAAGAATAATAATAATATTAATAATGATGATGATGTTAATATAATAATATAATACTAAAATAAATAAAAAAAACTAAAGTTTTAAAATTATATAAAAGGATATAAATAGATAAATGATAAAATAAGATAAATGTATATATATATATATATATATATATATAAATTTAGGTAAAAAATATATATAAAAATATAATAATAATAATAATAATAATAATAATAATAATAATAATAATAATATTGCAAAACTAATTAATTTAGTAATATGGTAATAAAACAAATAAGTAAATACAAAAAAAGAAAATATAATAATAATATTAAACTAATTAAATTAATAATAAAGTAGCAAAAATAACAAAGAGAGGACTAAATTGAATTTTAAACAAAAATTTGGTGCAAATTAGAAGTAAATAAAAAGGAAAAGGACCAAGTTGAACGCGTGAATAACAAGGAGGGATCAAAATGGAAAATAACCCCTACCTTCCAGAATGCACAACTTCAAGGTGGACCAAATTGAAATTGAAACAAATTATAGGGCCAAAAATTGAAAAAATAAAAAGAACTTAATTGCAAAAACATTAAAAAACGAAAGGGTTAAAGGTGCAATTAGCTCCAAAAGCAAACACGCAGATCCTAGGGCTAAATGACGTCGTTTTGGTGCCTGAAAGGCCTGCCCAAAACGACGTCATTTTGGAGGCCTATTTAAGGTAAAAATTTTAGAAAAAAACACTTTAAACCATTTCAGAAAAAAAAAAATCCCCCACACCCCTTATTTTCTCTAAAGTGGCCTGAGGTCCGGCAAGAACTCCGGTCGGTCGCCGCCGCCGTCCACCGCCATGCATGGCGACCAGAGCTCGAAAAGAAGCCCCTTTTTCATCCAATTGGAGAATATGTAAAAATCCCTTCTTTTTTTTTTTAATAATTTTGATATATATGCATGTATATAACAATTTCGACAAAAAGGAAAATAAAGAGAAAAAAAAAATACCTTAGCACCTCTTGAACTTTGTTTTTTCTTCTTCAACTGCTTATGGTTTTTTTATTGTTTATATGCTCGAATCTGTTTTTGTTGTATTCAATAGTCTCCGAAAAAAATTACAATGGTTTATCATGGCTTATATAGCCATTTTACAAAGTTTTTAATCTATTTTTATGTTTGCTATCACTTCTGCTTTTGATCTTTGTAGGTGGCAGTGGCAAGTGGAGGACGGTGCTGACATGGCGGTGGCAGACTTTGGCAGAGACTAGGGCGGCGCGCTAGGGTTCCAGAAACCCTAGTGTTTCTGAATCAGTTTAGGTTCTAGGCCTCTATTGGGCCATTAGGAATTTGGGCTGGAGTCTTGTAATTTTGGGTCTACATTTTGATATTTGTTTAGTTTTGGGTTGATTGGGTTTGATTTAGTTTTTATTTGGGCTGATGTAAATGGACTGTTTGATTATTAGACTTTGGTTTTATTATTTTTATTATTTATTTGGTTTTGTTTGAGTCTTATTGGGCCCGGACTAAATTGGCCCACTACACTGCCAATTAACATATATGAGAAGGTATTTCATCCAAATCTTTCATTTTTCTCATAGAACAAAATTATTCATATTTAGATATTATTTATATCCGACATTCACTTTGAAAAATCGAATAACATAAAAATGGACACCACATGGCTTATATAAAGTGTCGTGCTCACTCAAAATTTAGAGCAATCATGCATGTATCTACACAAGCAACCTAGTTTTAAAAGAGATCAATGATGATCGACAAGGGAATTAAGGACTTTAATTTACCCAAAAAAATCTAGTTGAAAATTTTCAAAGATATCAGATTCTGTAACAACAAAGGTATTTAAAAAGAACAATAATTATTTCTTGGAAAAACTGAACTTAGTATAAATATTTGAGTTAAGATGATATATATATATATATATATATATATCTAGCTGGATGATTATATCAAGGTATTGTGGAGACTTAATTGGATTTCAACTTTCTTAGCTTTGAACATATAATTATTGGGTATAATTTATATAGCACTTGTTGATTTGTTTATAATCTTAGTCAGCTAATTGATGATTAAAGTTGAGTATGATAAGAAAGAAGAAAATGTTTAATATCCTAAATTTTCTCCAATTACCTTAACATTTGAAAATTTAAGTTATTAAAGCTTGAATTAATTCAAGTTAAATTCTCTTTTTTCTTAAAAAAAAAAGTAATTTGTATAGTTTTTACTTTATCATTAATGGTATGATATGTTCATATATCATCGTCTTTTAATTCTAGTGATCAGAATTTGATTTTTAATTTATCCGATTGATTATTGAGTATTATTGTATAAATTTATTTATTTTAACAAATAAATCAAAACTCTTTTGATTTTTATAATTAAAAATAAATAATAAAATTGTAATTTATCCAAGGACAGTCCATTATCAAATCATTCAACAAATATACGAATGAACAAAGACCATAAGTTTTGGAGAGGAAAAGATTAGGGGAGAAAGATGGTGCAAAGTTCAAATACATTGATTATGATACTATGCTCAGTGTATTAAGAAACAATAGGTTACATTTTCCCTAAGTCCAAAAAATTAAATTAATATATTTAGATTTCATTAAAAAATATTAAGTAAAATTTTAAGTATCATCATAAATAACACGTATTTAAAAATTATAATTAGAATTGTCAATTAATATCTGAGTTCCATTGGTATGGGTATTGTTGTCAATGCAGGAGGATATGAGTTTGAGTACACCGAAGCACGTTATCTTCCTATTTATGAGTTGGAGAGGGGCTATAGGTAGTTCTAAGCATTATCTCGAAAAAAGCAAAGATGATCATAACCTATAATCTTTCAAATTCATTTGTATGTTATGAAATAAAATTTTTTTTAATACATATTAATTTCATTGATTAAACCTATAATGATAAGTTAAAAAAATCCGATATAATTTTTATTCTCACTACTATAATAATTAATTTCATTATCAATATTGTTTTTTAATCTCATTAAAATTAATATCACCATCCCTCCATATAAATTGTGAAATATTTAATTTTGATTTACATGAAATGTATGGCGAGCATCAAAGTTTTTACTACACTTCCTTCACCAACATTATACCACCCTCCTAGGTGCTAAAATTTATGTTTCTAATGGGTGACAATCTACTAGATTTGGAAAAATAATAGTTAATATAAAAATTATTTTTTATCAATTCCTTTAAAATTTTCAATTTAATTTATTTTGAGTTAAATAAAATTAATTGAAGCTAATTTCGATCGCTTTAAAAAATTTATTTTTTTCTTAGTAAAAAATGTTTGATTAATTTAGTCAAATTAACTAATTTGTTGGAATTGATCATAAGACTATAAGAATTTCTTAGAAAATTATACATAACAAATATTGGATCACTTTATTGTTATTGTGAAACATGTGAGAGTCATCACCTCCATAATGAAAGTGTTGGAGAAGATAAGAAGATATGGGTAGAAAACATTGAACATTAAGTTAGTAATAATTCACACCACATTTCAAAAGGTTAATTATTACTTGAATGAGTTTGGTTTTAAAATTGATGTTGAATTAAGTTGAAAAGAAAATTAATTGTTGGTTGGCTTCAGTCATCTCAATTCACTACCACTACTTTATAATAGTATAACATGTGACAAGATTTATTTTTTTGTTTTCTTCAAAGAGTATTGTTATAATTGGATATATTAGACATCATTGTCATGCATAAAATTACTTTACAAAATTAAAATTGAATTGATAGAATTTTTTAATTGGATAAATTAATTAATTAATATTTTTAAAAATTAGAAAAATAGTTATTGGGTTAGATGATTTATATAAGCGTGAGATAAAAAGTCCAGATAACAATGATGAGCCTGAAAGCCAGTCCTATGTGTGAGGGGCACCAAACTCTAGTGCACAGTAGGTAGGGGTGAGCAGAATCCGAATCGATTCGAAAAACTCAATAAAATTTTCAAATTTTGAATTAAATAGTTCGAGTTATTTGAGTTAATCAAGTTTTTTGGATCAACTCGAATAAAAAAATTAAGTTTTTCGGTTTAACTCGAATGTGAATCACACGATTCGAGTTATCCGAAAATCCGAATAAGAAAAGGTAAAACTACGCATTTTGTTAAAAGTTTACCTTTTCTAAAGTTAAAAGTCAAAATCATTAAGTTAAAAGTCAAAACTACGTTGTTTTGATAAATGTTTACTCATTAAGATAAACGGCAAAACCATTATATTGTTTATATGGTTAAATAATTTTATACTTCGTTTACTAGTTAAATAATTGGTTCATGTAAATGCAACATTAAGTATAAATAATAGGATTTGTTAACTCGACTCGACTCAGAAGTTTTTGACTCGATTCGATCCGAATCGAAAAAAATTCAAATTGAGTTCGGTTGCTAAAATAGGATTCGTCAACTCGACTAACTCGAAATTTTTTAACTCGACTCGATCGAATACTCACCCCTAACAGTAGGGCATGCGGTCGTCTCACAATGTTCCAAGTAAAGGGGAACTATATTTTCTATTAAATTATTATTTGATTACCTCTTTTTCAAGTAAAACTTCTATGTTATTTTCCTATAAATATGAACTGTGGGATGACCTAATTACTACAATCAATTGAGCATTGTTATTTTGTTAAAAAAATAGTGGCAATTTATTTATAAGAATAAATTATAATTTTTGAAAAGCTCAAAATTTTCAGTTTCAATAGAGAGAATTAACGTTCCCACTGAAAATTAATAAAAGTTATCATTATGTGCATTCAGTTCGTTTTATTTGAGTTCACACTCAAAGCGATACAACGTTTGAGGATAGTGAAGAAGATCAACTAGTAGAAAGTTGGGAAACGACTTAGTTCACCTCACACAAAGCATATTACTAATTCGATTAAGGGTTTATTACTATATATACCACAAGGCTCGGTTTTAAGAAAAAATTGAAACTTCCTCTGTGCCTAAAAACACTGCTTTATAAATCAATTATTCCAACTTATACCAGTTTCGACTTACTAACATACTAAATCAATTACAACCAATCTCCCCACCAAAGTAGCACATATACAATAGACTAATAAAATCCAAAATTCTGTGGAGATAACAAAGATAAGTCTTCAATGTAGATACGATCCTGTCTCTTTATTTAAAGAGATTCAATTGTTTGATCTGATTTGATCCATTTTTAAAGATATGTCTCTTCAACCAGAATTACAACCCAAAGATTTTGTTTCAAAATATTACAAACATTAAATAAATTAAGTTATATGACTTGTGCAGTGTTAACAACAATTGACACTGCACTGCTTGTGGTATTGCTACATAGCCGCCTCAACAAAACCAATAACTTATTCTCTTATTAACAAAATCAATAGGTACGGTCAACATGAATGTCCCATTATATTTTAAACAGATAAGTAACAAAATCAGTTGTAAAAGGTTTTCTAATTTCTAAATGTTCTTTGTAAATAATGCCACCCAAGTTAAATGCAAGATACATGTGAGGGCTATTTTACTAACCTAACCTAAAAAAAATTGATATTTATAAAAATAACTTTGGTTAAAAAATATTCACTAAAATTACTTAAAATGAACAGTAAAATTGGATTATAGGAGATAGATGGCCGGCACCACTTTTTTTTATTAAAAAAATAATTTTTGGGGTTTTGAATACTAAATGACTGGTACCATGTTTTTTTTATCAAAAAAAATTTAGGGTACTGGCACACTGATGGCTAGCACCCTGTATCTGATTAAAAAATATTTTTTTAGCAAAGTGGTGCAGGCCTACAAAGGGCCAAAATCACTCAACAAAAAAAAAATGAGAATATTACAACATAACCCCTCCTTGTTTTCCCATCTTTTTTATTTCCCAAGTTTAATTACATATTTTATATTTTAAAACAATATTAAACTACTTATCATGTCTTTTAATTATTATTGCATCACTCACATCATTATTAAATTTAAAAATTAATTTAAAATATATTGAACTACATATTTTATAAAATTAAAATTTTCACGATTGAATTTTCCCATCATATTTGAATTTTCATGATTTTTTAAAAAAAAATTGCTTTTATTTTGTTAAATGTAACTCATTGTTGTTAAACTCAAGTATAAATAATAAATTAAGCCTAAAAAATTATATTTATTTTTAAATGTAATGATAATTTTTTGGAGGTAGTTTTGATAATCTTATTTTAATATATTATTTAAGAAAAGTATTTTAAAACTATTTATGAATTTTAATATTGAGTTTTATAATTGTGAAAATATATTAAAATGCAAAATACAGTATCCAAAATGACAGTAATTGATACTAAACTAGTTAATTTTTAAATCAAACGTAGTTAATTTAAATTTAATTTAAATTTAATTTAAATTTAATACGCACAATTAAATTATATGTTTTTTTTTTATAAAATTAGAATATGCTTTAATGATTTTCATCTTTTATAATAGTTCAAATAAACATTGCTAAATTATTGTTTTTCTATTTTAAAAATAACGAGTAATATATTTATAAAATATGTAGTTCAATATATTTTAAATTAATTTTTAAATTTAATAATAATGTGAGTGATGCAATAATAATTAAAAAATATGATAAGTAGTTCAATATTGTTTTAAAATATAAAATATGTAATTAAACTTGGGAAATAAAAAAATGAAAAACAAGGAGGGGTTATGTTGCAATATTTCTAATTTTTTTCTTGGATGATTTTGGCCCGCACCATTTTACCCAAAAAATATTTTTTAATCAGATATAGCGGTGCCGACCAACAGTGTGCTAACACCCCAATTTTTTTTGAAAAAAATACATGATGTCGGCCATCTAGTGTCTAAAACTTAAAAAATAATTTTTAATAGAAAAAAAGTAGTGCTAGCCATCTATTTCTCATATCCCATTTTTTCTATTCATTTCAAATTATTTTAATGGTCAACTTTATAAATATCAAAAAAATTTTAAGTTAAATTAGTAAAATAGCTACATGCGAGCATTCAAAAAAGTTTTACTGGTGATCAATGAAAAGCCTTTTGACCAATAGGGGCCTGGTGAGGATTGACCTTTCTATGACAACTCTCAATGCCTGGCCTAGCCTTTCTGAATCTCTTAGCTTTTTAACGTTAAGTACACACACGGACGTGGCATTCAAATAACTCATATATTGCAAACCCACTATGCACCAAGCTTTTTGACGAAGTTGACTATTCACAATGGAGAATTGGGAGGATCTTCAATTCATTTTGGATCACTTGTTTTACGAATCTTTTCCTATTTTCATATTTAATTTGGTAGGATCGACCTTGATCGTTACTTCACAACTAATGCAAACTCATTTTGCAATTTTATTTTTATGCTATTTTTGAAAAGGGGTTGAATCCCAACTCAACCTTAAAACCTTCAATTAATCCATTGATATGTACAAAGTTTATACCATTATAAGGTTTGGTAAAAAAGGACATTGATAGATTTAGCTACTGTAGCAATTTCACATGAGTCAAGATTTAGGGGTTTTAAATGTCAATGTGAGCATATTTGTTTATTAGAAGTAAAAAGTATCATCAAGGTCCTTATATTAAGTATTATATTGTATTTTACTTTTTTTATTAAAAAATAAGTAAATTAGTCATTAAATATTAAATTAAAGAGTAAATTGATATTTTATAAAAAAAATTTATTAATTTTTACTGTTAAAGACTGACATGGCTAATAGAATAACCAAATATTTACATGTGATGTGTCACGTGTACCTCATATTGACATACAATGATTAGTTTTTAACGTTAGAAATAGATGTAATTTCTAATAAAGTGGTCAATTTACTCTTTGATTTAATGTATATGGACTATTGTCTCTTTTTTTTTAATAAAAGAGCAAAATGTAATATAATTTCAAATACAATATCTTCATTATATATACATTTATTTACAATTAAAAAATCTTTTTAATGTAATTATTAAACAAAGTCTTCATTGCCCATTGAATAATTTAATCACATTATCATAAGCTCTTTGGACAAGCCCCTACATTAGGATATATATTATAATCTATATCATCAGTCATCCCTATATTCAAATCTTTCAGTGTTAGTCAAATTAAAATTCAATTTGTATACCATTCTATTTTTGTTGGGGATAAATTTAGATCACGATATTTAATGTCTGTACTCCGGCCCCTACATTTATATATTTCTTATCAAGGTAGGGGGGACCAAAAAAAAAGGGACTTCCTTTGGTTCATTGGTCACATCAAGTATGAAAGCCAATCATGCATGCAACACATACCTGTCGATGAGCTGTTTTGGGTGTCTGTGAGGGCCGCTACCATGCATGTCTCTCTACTACTTCTTCTTACGTACAACCCATTAAGTTGTCCCTTGTCTTTAGAAATATTGGTTACATCAACAATTTGATTATATGTACTTCGTAATCTTTTTTTTGTAAGGCCATATAAATATATGCTAATTAATTCATTCATTAATAATATCATCATACACTTTTACAATTTATGGCATTCGATTCTCCTTGACTCTTTTGGGCCATTCATAAAATGATTGTTCAATCTCAACCCTATGTTTAGGCATAATAAATTTGAACATTATCTAAACATTAGAAAATAATAAAATTAAAATTATGACACGGTAAGAATATATGAATATGTAAAAGTTGAAAATAATAATTACAATATAAATATATGAATTTTTGGTATCATATATATAATATAATAAGATATATACCTATGCTTTTTTCGATTTATTTTTTATTTTTTAATTATCTTTTAATTAAATTGAAAGAAATTTAGAATGATTTAAAAGAAAATAGAATAAATAATAAATAATAAAATTATTAATAATTTTTCAAAATATGAAACGTATGAAACTTTTTTTTTTGAATAAACAGATTGGGCTTCAGTTGAATTAAAATTAAGTCAAAGTAAACAACAAAAGTAAAATAAAATGGCCCAATTAAAAGGCCCGTGAAGAAGAAGACTCCGGAAATAAAAGAAAAGGAAACCTAAAAGTAGGAGCAACCGCCCTTTCTGCCCAATCAGTGTCATTGCCAGTCTGTAATGTCAAATCCATCATTTCGCCTTTAATGGCTGAAAGCGTGAACCGAGGGATGTTTAATGCGCAACAGCTCTTTTGTTTGAAAACAGATGAGAATCATCCCTCTTCCTTGCCCTTTCTGTTCTCCTTCAATCTGGCTTCCTAGCAAAATCGATCTTCGACTGAAACTCCGCATAACTCGGGACGCCATTCACCAGGTAAACTCTTTCCCTCCTTTTCAATGTCTCAGATGCTAGAATATGGGCTAGGTTATTAGTAGATCTAGGAACAAATTCGAAGCTGACTGTTATAAACCTATTTTTCATCGTCTGTATATCATGAATGTATGAACCCACCTGAGATTTGTCAAACTCCCTCTGTTTGCATTTCTTTATTATGGTCAAAGAGTCCCCTTCAATGATAACACTCTCTCTGTTTATGTTGAGGGCGATCTGGGATGCTCGACGGCAAGCGATGGCTTCGGCGGTGAAAGCTGAATCGACGACTTTGTGAAGTTCTGTGCTTGCGAGAAGAACAGATCCACTACTATCTCGAACCACTATCCCCGAAGCTGAAATTTTAAATCTCTCAGGTGGGCTTTTCCATTTGACAGTTTCTGTAAAAATACTTTGTTTAACATTTTTGGCAGCGTCAAACTCCCTAATGTATCCGTGAATGAAACTGACTAACTCTTTGCTCGTTTTGTTTTTTCTCTCATGCACACGAGAATTCCTATCCCCCGAAATAGCCCAGAGTGTGACACAGAAAAGTCTGCAAACACTAAGAGGAAGAAGAATCATAACTCTGGTAAGCCACTCATCAAACTCTGTAAATGGGAATGTTACTAAAATAGCATCTAAAAGTTCTTCCCAAATTGTAACTGAGGCAGGGCATTCGCGGAACAGATGGTTCGTCGACTCCTCTCCTGATCCACATCGAGGGCACAAACAGTTAGTTGAAAGTTTCCTCAAAGACATATTCACCCGGGTGGCTAGATAGTTCCAGGAAATTTTCCAGATAAACATTTTAATTTTCAAGGGAATATCTATTTTCCACAGTTTGTTGTAAAAATCTCTATAGGTGTGTTGTAAAGCATAAGCTGTAGGATCAAAATCTTGTAATAGTTTATAGGAGCTACGCACTGAGAATTCACCCGATAGTTCACCCCTCCACACCATAAGATCCTCATGAGGTACCGTCGCCAAAGGGATACGGAAGATCATTTCGGCCTCAGCTTCTGAGAAGGTATTGCTTATCAGCTCTTTATTCCATTCATGCACATCACTTTTGATTAATTCTGCCACTTTAACAAATTACAAATTACCAAAATCAGGCGTTAATCTAACATTGGTAAAATTTGGAATCCATGCGTCTTCAAAACGAAAATGTTTTCACCCGTACCCACTCTCCATATCAATCCCATCTCAAGGGACGCTTTAGCAGCCCAAATGCTCTACCAGACATAAGAACTCGAGCTTCCCAAATTCGAATCACGAAAAGAAACATCTGGAAAATATTTTGCTTTGAATACACGGGCAACCAAAGAATCAGGCTTAATTAGCAATATCCATCCCTGTTTTGCTAGTAGGGCAAATTAAATTGGGCCATATTTCAGAACCCCAAGCCTCCCTCCTCTTTAGCTCTACACAAATAATCCCATTTGCACCAATGAATACCTCTCCTACCGACTCCTTTCTGCCACCAAAATCTAGCCAACTTATTCTCAATCGACTCGCACAATGTTTTAGGAAGAAGAAAACAGGACATAGCATAAGTAGGAATGGCTTGCAAAACTGATTTGATAAAAATTTCTTTCCCTCCTTGCGACAACAATCTCGTACTCCAGCTATCAATCCGCAAAGAAATCTTATCAAGTATAGACTTAAATGCCTCCTTTTTCCGTCTACCCACCATATTAGGAAGACTTAAATATTTCTCTGGATTTGTGGAACTCCTAACCCCTAGCAATGATGACACTGCCTGTAACATCCTGAAAAGGGCCTATGCATTTTCGGTTTAATTGTATGAAATGGCATGTCTTAAGTATTATGAATAAATTTTGAATATTTTTGGAAACCCGGAAATGTATGGAAAAGACTTAGAAATGAACATTTTGGAAACCTGAAAATGTATGGAAATGTTAAGTTTAAAAAAAAAAATGGAAAGTGAACATTTTTGGGAACTAGGAAATGATTTGGAAATGATTCAAAAGAGGAAAGTGAACATTTCTAGAAACTTGGAAATGTAAGGAAATGTCAAGTTTAAAGAGCCAAACGAAAATTTTTGGAAACTTAGAAATGACTTAGAAATGTCGAGTTTTAAAGTTTAAAAGAGGAAATTAAGGCAAGGTGGCCTTAAGAGAAAAAGTATGCGAAATTTGTCACACAAACAGGCTTGGAAAAGTGGTCTGAAGATGCCACTTAGGGCCTCTGGAAATGGCGCCACATGCAAGGGTGTTGGGCCTGAGTTCGAGTCACATGGGAAGCAAATAAAAGAAGTTTTATTTTTGCTTCCAGAAGCACAGAGGTGGACGGCAACAAGGCTCTTAAAAAGGGAGTTTTATTCTCTTTAAAATTCGGCTAAATAGGGATAAATGATGATTTATCTTAAGTATTTTTCTAGAGATAAATAAGGGATTTATTTATCATTATTCCCATGAGATAAATGTTGGATTAAACTCTTTTATTTTATGATAATTAAAGGATAAAGTTATCAAATAGAAGAGTGGTGGCCAAGTAAGGGACTCCTTAGATGATAATTTCGGCTATAAAAGGAAGGAAGAAGGGCTACTCATCAATTTTTCTCCTCTTCTCTCTCTGCCGAAATTCTTAGGGTTCTCTTCTCTTCTCTTTTCTTTTGTCTAGCCGAATTCCCTAGCCTCCTCTCTCTTTTATTCAAAACCAAAAACACAGTCCAACCTAGCCGAATTCTTCATAGCACCAAAAGCCGAAATTCTGCCAAAGCCGAATCTTTATTGTGACAGAAGGGTGTTGCCGATTTCATCCAAAAGGGTAAGATCAGCTATTATTTGATTTTCAATCTCTCTTTAGCCGAGATATAGGAATCTAACTCCTTTAGAATTCCATGGCCGAAATTTGGAAGGTTTTCTTCGGGATCTAGTAGTTGTCGACTACAAGGAGAAGTACAATGAAGTTTCGGGATTTCTAAGACTCAAGGTAAGTCATATGAATATTCGGCCATAGGCCATTTAAAGATGATTAAGTGTTAGAAATCAATCTAACATGTGCTTATAAGATTTTCGACAGCAGTAAGGAAGCAAGGATCTATTTCGGGATTTGAATAATCATCAAATCGGCATCAAAGGTAAGTTTTTTTTTAGAATACAAATCCTACTAGGATTTGGTATTATAGCCGAATAGGATTTATGCTAAGTAATAAGTGATAAATCAAATGTAAGGATTAAGGATCTAAGCATTAGATCAAGCTTTTCGGAATCTCAAGGAATTGCTAAGCGAATCAGGTGTGTACCCCACACTATCTTTTAATACGTTATATGGCAATATGTAATGTATGTATGTATAAGAATGTGAATATGGCTAAGTACCCTAACGTGGTACAAAGTACTCAGGTACGTTTCCTACTCCTGCTAGAATTACGAAATATGTTATATTTTAACATGTGAAAAGTGACATGAATGTGAATTTAAGTATGATATGCATGATATAAAATATATATGGGGCATTCGGGTTATATGAGAAAGGGGAAGTGAATGTGATGACTTCGGTCTTACTATCTGAATGTGGTGGCTTCGGTCACGTTATCTGAATGTGGTAACTTCAGTTACATTATCTGAATGTGGTGTCTCATGACACAATTATTTAATCTGGTGGCTATGCCACGAATTTATATGGGCGATGAGCACGTCGACTGCAGCGACTGCCTTCGATGGTGTGTAGCGGAAGGAGGGTTGACTTAGTAGTCCCCACGGTGTGCAGGTTGGTACGGGGATGTGTAGCGGATGGCATCTAGGTTTGGGTTTGGGTTGCATCATTATTTTTTCTGAATATGAATGTGCATGTGATACGTTATGGTATGCCTGATCTATTAAATTTTAGTGTTGTGTACACATTGAGTCTGTTGACTCACCCCGTTGTGGGAACATTTTTTTCAGGTGATGAACAGTGATGGACCGGGACGGTAGAACTTGTGGTGGCCATGCTCAGCTTGAAGTTTTATTCAATACGAACATTTTATTTTATTTAAATACTTAAGAATTTTATTTTGGGATTATTTGATGTAATAAGGCCATAAGGCCTTAGTTGAATTTCTTTACTTCTTTTTACTTTTATTTATTATGTTTACAAATTATTATTTATGGATCAACAAATTTATTTTAAAATAAACTCTAAGTATTTTGTCACCTGAAATAAATGGATTTCAATATAAGATAAATTGGTTTTCAACACAAGCCTAACCCAAAACATTATTTGCTTTAAAATTGCACAAGTTTTTCCTAAGGAACAAAAGAACTTTGAATCGATTTACTTGAGGAACATACCAAATCTGGTCAAAGCTCGTGTGCCGGGTTTGGGGTGTTTCAATTTGGTATCAGAGCCCAGTTTTAAACTCTCGGCCTGTGGGCTAAGGCCCAAAAATGTTTTCAAATCGAGCCCAAATGAGTTTTATGGAAGTATTTCTGAAAATAAGCAGGTTTTATGGCATGGCACCTAAGTCTCCGACCCGCAGTCCACCAGATAAGTACCCCTAACCATCTGTGTGATTATGTGAATTATAGAAGGGTAGAAAAGGAATGGAACGTAGAATAGTATGATAGGAACTTGAACTCTAGGACTAGTCTACTCAAACACAAATACATAAGACTTAAGGACCACTAAACAAACCTATGGCTAAGTCAATCGAGTTAGGGTGTGGTAACCCCTGTACTCATGTCTAGGATTGGATCCGGAAGAGCTTGGTATTTAAGCAGTCCTAGTGACTCACATCCTCTTCGCAGGAATCCTACCTGCTGCGTAGCTTCGGTTCACCCTAACCCAGAGGGCTCTGTGGGTGTGGCAACCTCTGTGCGCATGTCTAGGAATGGTTTCGGTGGGAGCTTGGTATTTAAGCAGTCCGCGTGACTCACCTCCTCTCCATTTGAATCCTGCCTGGTGCGTAGCTTTGGTTCACCTTGACCAAGAGGACTCGGTCATAGGCTAAACACAATGACTAAAACCCGAAAAGGGAACTAGCCGTGTTTTTATGGAAACCCTAATTTTAAAACTCTTAAAAATCATATTTTCTTTAATTTGTGAAAAATATCTCTAAAAAAAATTTCGAAAAATTTCTGATTACAAAAATACCCTTAGTGGTGAAATTACAAAAATGCCCTTGATTTATAAATTGATCAACCACTCAACAGTTTTTCTGAAATTTTATAAATGTTCAAAAACCCCAACTTGCAAAATACCAAAATACCTTGATTTTGGAAAAAATTACAAAATTGCCTCTAACTTACAAAATTACCAAAACGACCCTGATTTCCAAATTTTTGCAACATCACCGTTTTGGAAAGTACAATTCTCAAAAGAACCCTCCAAGTTTTGCAACTCTTGAAATATCCCCGATTTATTAAAATTTTGCAAATTTACCCTGATTTGTGGAAAAATTACCGAAATACCCCCAAGGTCCAAAATTACCGAAATACCCCCGGACTTCAAAATTTTCCAAAATACCCCGGGAATTCAAAATTTTCAAAATATTTTGTGACAAAATCACCAAGGAATTTTTCTTTTGAAAAATTACGAAAATACCCCTATAGGACAAATTACGAAAATACCCCTAGGTAGTGGAAAAACAACAACAATGAAAACTACAACGTTTCTATGAATGAACGGAAGTTCATAATTGTTTGATGGATGAATGTGTGAATGAAAAGACTGTGTGTATGTATGAATACGAAAGAACCACTTCTAAAAACTCTGTTCATAAAACTTCTTCGCGGGTAATAAGTGAAACAAGGACTAATTCATAAAACTTTTTAATCAGATCGCGACGATCGAAATGAGCTCTAGAGGACATGGCTGTCATGGACGCGGTAGAGGAAGAATGACTAGGTCAGAACCCGTTAGATCGGGTCAAGGGTCTGATAATGAGGTACCACCGCCCCCACCACTCCCAGCTATTGGTGTGGAGCAGAAAGCTCAGACGGGGGACGATGCTGTGTCACAGGCTGTGCTGCGAGTTCTGGAGTTGGTGGCTGGGGCAGGAGGAAATTCGGGAAATCGAAAGTCTGTGCCTGAACGGCTTCGAGCTAATGGAGTTGAAATGTTTCGTGGAGTATCTGGAGTGGCACCTAGTACAGCGGAGTACTGGTTGGAAGCAACTGAGCGCATCATGGATGAGCTTGATCTGACCCCTGAGGAGAAGTTGAAAGGAATGGTGGCACTGTTACTCGATGAGGCGTATCAATGGTGGTTAACTGTTCGGGATGGTGCCACAGCTGAGGATCTGACCTGGGAGTATGTTAAGGAAGCATTTCAGAAGAAATATGTGGGAACCAGGTATACTGATGAGCAAAGAAAAGCATTTCTGGGGCTGGTTCAAGGGAACAAGTCCGTTGCAAAATATGAGGCTGAATTTCTGAGATTGAGCCGGTATGCTCGAGGAGTAGTGGCAACTGAGCATGAGCGCTGTGTCCGTTTTGAGGACGGATTAAGGGATGATCTGAGATTGTTGATAGCGCCGCATCAGGAGCGGGAGTTTTCTGCTTTAGTGGAGAAGGCTAAAGTGGCTGAAGGAATCAAGGATTCTACAAAGCAGACTATGGATCGGAATAGGCCCAAAAGAAGCTTTGGATCGTCTGGGAAGGTTCAAAAGAGGCCTAGAGTTGATGGGCCGCGAAATCAGCAAGCTGGTACAGGATGGCTGTATCGTCCTTGTGATCATTGTGGAAAGAAGCACTTAGGGGAGTGCTGGAGAAAGACGGGAGGATGTTTTAAGTGTGGGTCCAAGGACCATATGCTCAAAGATTGTCCTAAGAAATCAGATGAAAGTCGACCAGCAGCTCAGAATGTTAATCAGGCTGGTAGAGGTTGACAGCAGCCTCAACGAGGTCGTGGTTCGAATAACAGAGGTAATGGTGCTGGCAGAGGACGTGGAACACAGGGCAGAGGTGCTGCTAATACTGAGGCAAGGCAGCCGGGTTTGGTTTATGCGGTTCGTCGAAAAGAGGATGGAGACGCGCCGGATGTTATAACCGGTACGTTCTTTATTTATGGCAAGCCCTATTTTGCTCTGATTGATGTGGGCTCGACCCATTCTTATGTTGCATGTAGTGTAGTGGAAACATTAGGCCTAGACTCTGAACTTTCTAATAGGCAGATGACTGTAGTAAGCCCATTAGGCCAAACTGTAGTGGTGGATAAGATCTTTCGGAATGTACCCCTAGAGATTCAGGGAGTGAACTTTCGGGCTGACTTAATGGAATTACCCTTTGGGGAGTTTGAACTCATACTTGGAATGGACTGGCTAGTAGAGCACCGAGCCGTATTGGATTGTGCGGCTAAACGTATGGAACTAAGGACTTTGGAAGATGAAGTAGTAGTGATAATCGGAGAAAGGAAAAACTACCTGTCTAACGTAGTTTCCGCATTGAAGGCAGAGAAAATGGTTAGGAAAGGGTGCAAGGCGTTTTTAGCCTTCGTAAGTGCGTTAGGTGGAAAGGAGGAAGGTGTCAGTGGAGTTAGAACTGTAAAAGATTTTGAAGATGTGTTTCCAGAGGAATTACCAGGAATACCCCCAGATAGGGAGGTGGAATTTAGAATAGATTTATTACCGGGAACGGCTCCTGTGTCAATCGCTCCATACCGAATGGCGCCGAAGGAGTTGGTTGAGCTCAAGGCTCAGATCCAAGAATTGTTGGATCGTGGGTTCATTCGACCCAGTGTGTCTCCATGGGGAGCACCAGTCCTGTTCGTAATGAAGAAGGACGGAACTATGCGTATGTGCATAGACTATCGTCAGTTGAACAAGCTGACCGTTAAGAACAAATATCCTTTGCCGATGATCGATGATTTGTTCGATCAGCTGAAGGGGGCAGCAGTATTCTCGAAGATAGACTTAAGGTCGGGATATCATCAGTTGAAGGTGAAGGAGGCAGATATCCATAAGACAGCTTTTAGGATAAGGTACGGCCATTTTGAATTTGTGGTAATGCCGTTTGGTTTGACGAACGCTCCAGCCGCATTCATGGATATGATGAACCGGGTTTTCCAACCCTACTTGGATAGGTTCTTCTTTGTGTTCATCGATGATATTTTGGTGTACTCTAAGTCTGAAGAGGAGCATGATGAGCATATACGGGTTGTGTTGGAAGTATTAAGGGAGAAGAAGCTTTATGCCAAATTCAGCAAGTGTGAATTCTGGCTTAAAGAGGTGGCATTTTTAGGGCATGTGGTATCCGCAGAGGGAATAAGAGTGGACCCTAGGAAGATCGAAGTAGTGTTGGATTGGGAACCACCTAGGTCCGTGGCTGAGATCTGAAGTTTCTTGGGTTTGGCAAGCTATTACAGAAGGGAAGGGTTCTCGCCAATAGCCGCGCCTTTGACAAAATTGCTAAGGAAGGAAGTACCCTTTGAATGGACTGATAAGCAACAGGAGAGCTTTGAAAAGCTTAAGAGAGTGTTGACGGAAGCTCCAGTGTTAATTCAGCCGGAGGCAGGAAAGGATTTTGTGGTATACTGTAACGCTTCCCACACGAGATTAGGCTGTGTCCTAATGCAAGATGGAAAAGTAATCGCTTATGCGTCTCGACAGTTAAGGCCGCATGAGGTTAACTACCCCACTCATGACTTGGAGTTGGCAGCAGTGGTTTTCGCTCTTAAGGTTTGGAGGCACTATCTTTATAGAGAAAGGTCGATAATCTACACCGACCACAAGAGCCTTAAGTATTTGTTGACTCAGAAGGAGTTGAACTTGAGGCAGCGAAGGTGGGTGGAGTTATTAAAGGATTATGATTGCTCGATAGAGTACCACCCGGGCAAGGCGAATGTGGTAGCTGATGCCCTAAGTCGGAAGGTTGTGTCGGATCTAAGGGCTATGTTCGCTCACTTAAGTTTGTATGATGATGGAAGCCTATTGGCAGAGTTGCAAGTCAAGCCCACATGGCTCAATGAGGTGAAAGAAGAACAGTTGGCTGATCAGGACCTAAGTGCTAAGTTACAGCAAGTACAGAACGGAGAATTAAAGGACTATGGCGTTAATGACGAAGGAGTATTGTGCTACAAAGGAAAAGTCTGTATGCCGAGGGACGAGGAGTTAAGACAAAGAATTCTTCGGGAGGCGCATAGTAGCCCTTATGCTATGCATCCCGGAGGCATTAAGCTGTACAGAGATCGAAGGGAACAATTTTGGTGGTCTGATTTTAAACGGGAAGTGACTGAATTCGTGGGAAAATGTCTGACGTGTCAACAAGTTAAGGCTGAACACCAAGTTCCATCGGGATTGCTTCAACTAATCGAGATTCCACAATGGAAGTAGGAGAGAATTACCACGGACTTCGTTAGTGGGCTTCCCCTTACGCCTACTAAGAAGGACTCGGTATGGGTGATAGTAGACCGTTTGACCAAGTCCGCACACTTCATCCCGGTAAGAGTTGACTATTCTCTCCAGAAGTTAGCCAAGTTATATGTGGCGGAAATTGTAAGGTTACATGGAGTGCCGGTGTCAATTATTTCGGATAGAGACCCAAGGTTTACGTCTCGGTTTTGGAGGGCACTTCATCAAGCTTTAGGCACTAAGTTAGACTTCACTACGGCTTTTCATCCACAATCAGACGGGCAGTCTGAACGGGTTATACAAGTGTTGGAGGATATGTTGAGAGGCTGTGTGATGGATTTCCGAGGAAGTTGGGAAGATTATTTGCCTTTAGCTGAGTTCACCTACAACAACAGCTATCAGGCTAGCATTCGGATGGCACCATATGAAGCATTATATGGTCGAAAGTGTCGAACTCCTACTTGTTGCACTGAGTTAGGAGAACGTCGAGTTTTGGGTCCAGAATTAGTGGCAGAAACTGAAGAAAAGGTTGAGATAATCAGGGCACGGTTAAAGGAAGCCTCTGATAGGCAGAAGTCGTACGCAGATCTTAAGAGGAAGGAAATAGAGTTTGAAGTGGGAGACCAAGTATTTCTGAAAGTTTCGCCTTGGAAGAAGGTGATGAGATTTGGTCGCAAAGGGAAGTTAAGCCCAAGGTTTATAGGGCCCTATCGAGTACTGAAGCGAGTTGGGCCAGTGGCATACCAATTGGAGCTGCCACTAGAGTTGCAGCAGATGCACGACGTATTCCATGTATCCATGCTACGTCGTTATCGATCCGATCCGTCTCATGTGGTACCAGTTGAAGAAGTGGAGCTAAGGCCAGACTTATCCTACGAGGAAGAGCCGATTCAGATATTGGAACGTGATGTGAAAGTGTTACGGAGGAAGTCAGTTCCTCTAGTCAAAGTGTTATGGCGCAATCATGGATCGGAAGAAGCTTCGTGGGAACCAGAAGAGACAATGCGACAGCAATACCCTCAATTATTTTAGATAGGAAATTTCGAGGACGAAATTATTTTAAGGGGGGTAGAACAGTAACATCCTGAAAAGGGCCTATGCATTTTCGGTTTAATTGTATGAAATGACATGTCTTAAGTATTATGAATAAATTTTGAATATTTTTGGAAACCCAGAAATGTATGGAAAAGGCTTAGAAATGAACATTTTGGAAACCTGAAAATGTATGGAAATGTTAAGTTTAAAAAAAAATGGAAAGTGAACATTTTTGGGAACTAGGAAATGATTTGGAAATGATTCAAAAGAGGAAAGTGAACATTTCTAGAAACTTGGAAATGTAAGGAAATGTCAAGTTTAAAGAGCCAAACGAAAATTTTTGGAAACTTAGAAATGACTTAGAAATGTTGAGTTTTAAAGTTTAAAAGAGGAAATTAAGGCAAGGTGGCATTAAGAGAAAAAGTATGCGAAATTTGTCACACAAACAGGCTTGGAAAAGTGGCCTGAAGATGCCACTTAGGGCCTCTGGAAATGGCGCCACATGCAAGGGTGTTGGGCCTGAGTTCGAGTCACATGGGGAGCAAATAAAAGAAGTTTTATTTTTGCTTCCAGAAGCACAGAGGTGGACGGCAACAAGGCTCTTAAAAAGGGAGTTTTATTCTCTTTAAAATTCGGCTAAATAGGGATAAATGATGATTTATCTTAAGTATTTTTCTAGAGATAAATAAGGGATTTATTTATCATTATTCCCATGAGATAAATGTTGGATTAAACTCTTTTATTTTATGATAATTAAAGGATAAAGTTATCAAATAGAAGAGTGGTGGCCAAGTAAGGGACTCCTTAGATGATAATTTCGGCTATAAAAGGAAGGAAGAAGGGCTACTCATCAATTTTTCTCCTCTTCTCTCTCTGCCGAAATTCTTAGGGTTCTCTTCTCTTCTATTTCTTTTGTCTAGCCGAATTCCCTAGCCTCCTCTCTCTTTTATTCAAAACCAAAAACACAGTCCAAACTAGCCGAATTCTTCATAGCACCAAAAGCCGAAATTCTGCCAAAGCCGAATCTTTGTTGTGACAGAAGGGTGTTGCCGATTTCATCCAAAAAGGTAAGATCAGCTATTATTTGATTTTCAATCTCTCTTTAGCCGAAATATAGGAATCTAACTCCTTTAGAATTCCATGGCCGAAATTTGGAAGGTTTTCTTCGGGATCTAGTAGTTGTCGACTACAAGGAGAAGTACAACGAAGTTTCGGGATTTCTAAGACTCAAGGTAAGTCATATGAATATTCGGCCATAGGCCATTTAAAGATGATTAAGTGTCAGAGATCAATCTAACATGTGCTTATAAGATTTTCGACAGCAGTAAGGAAGCAAGGATCTATTTCGGGATTTGAATAATCATCAAATCGGCATCAAAGGTAAGTTTTTTTTAGAATACAAATCCTACTAGGATTTGGTATTATAGCCGAATAGGATTTATGCTAAGTAATAAGTGATAAATCAAATGTAGGGATTAAGGATCTAAGCATTAGATCAAGCTTTTTGGAATCTCAAGGAATTGCTAAGCGAATCAGGTGTGCACCCCACACTATCTTTTAATACGTTATATGGCAATATGTAATGTATGTATGTATAAGAATGTGAATATGGCTAAGTACCCTAACGTGGTACAAAGTACTCAGGTACGTTTCCTACTCCTGCTAGGATTACGAAATATGTTATATTTTAACATGTGAAAAGTGACATGAATGTGAATTTAAGTATGATATGCATGATATAAAATATATATAGGGCATTCGAGTTATATGAGAAAGGGGAAGTGAATGTGATGACTTCGGTCTCACTATCTGAATGTGGTGGCTTCGGTCACGTTATCTGAATGTGGTAACTTCGGTTGCATTATCTGAATGTGGTAACTTCGGTTACATTATCTGAATGTGGTGTCTCATGACACAATTATTTAATCTGGTGGCTATGCCACGAATTTATATGGGCGATGAGCACGTCGACTGCAGCGAATGCCTTTGATGGTGTGTAGCGGAAGGAGGGTTGACTTAGTAGTCCCCACGGTGTGCAGGTTGGTACGGGGATGTGTAGCGGATGGCATCTAGGTTTGGGTTTGGGTTGCATCATTATTTTATCTGTATATGAATGTGCATGTGATACGTTATGGTATGCCTCATCTATTAAATTTTAGTGTTGTGTACACATTGAGTCTGTTGACTCACCCCGTTGTGGGAACATTTTTTTCAGGTGATGAACAGTGATGGACCGGGACGGTAGAACTTGTGGTGGCCATGCTCAGCTTGAAGTTTTATTCAATACGGACATTTTATTTTATTTAAATACTTAAGAATTTTATTTTGGGATTATTTGATGTAATAAGGCCATAAGGCCTTAGTTGAATTTCTTTACTTCTTTTTACTTTTATTTATTATGTTTACAAATTATTATTTATGGATCAACAAATTTATTTTAAAATAAACTCTAAGTATTTTGTCACTTGAAATAAATGGATTTCAATATAAGATAAATTGGTTTTCAACACAAGCCTAACCCAAAACATTATTTGCTTTAAAATTGCACAAGTTTTTCCTAAGGAACAAAAGAACTTTGAATCGGTTTACTTGAGGAACATACCAAATCTGGTCAAAGCTCGTGAGCCGGGTTTGGGGTGTTTCACTGCCTCCTTTGCTCTGCTGAAGTGTTTGAACTATAAAAAATAGTTGATTTGTTAAAATTGACACACTGCCCAGAACAAGATTCATATTCTTCCAAAATGTCTTTCAAATTTCTTGCTCCTTGTTCGGTTGCTTCTCCAAACATCATGCAATCATCCGCAAACATTAAATGGGATAACTTTGGCCCTCTCCTGCTAACCCTTGCCCCCTTGACCAAACCCGCCCGATTTGCCATCCTCATTAAAGAAGAAAGACCTTCGCTACAGATAAGAAAAAGAAAAGGGCTTAATGGATCACCTTGTCTGAGCCCCCTTGTTGGTTGGAAAACCTTGCCCCTATAGCCATTAATGTTAACAACATAAGAGACTGAAGTTATGCATTTCATGATTAAACCCACCCATTCATGTGCAAACCCCATCTTTAGCATCATTTCCTTCACAAAATTACTCATAGCTCCTCACAACCTATAATTAAGAGGATAATGCGCTTACATTGGCAACAATGCCCATGCTAACCGAGCTAAAACTCAATTGGCGTAATTGATAAGGTTTTAAATTTAAATTTTTTTAAAAGTATTTTTTAAATTTAATAAATAATTAAAATTAAAATAACACACTATACAAGTGACGAAATTTCCTTTTTTTTATGTAACTTATATTTTTTAAAAGATAATTTTTATAAATAAAAATTAATACAAATAAAATAGAAAAAGGAAATTTTTAAAAAATAAATTTTATATATAGGGAAGGATACACTTATACAGTATAAAAATTAAAATAGTTTTACATATTTTTGTAAGTATTTATATGATCAATATTTTAATGGTTCAACCATTATATTTTATGGTCTATTCATGTAAACCATGCAAATCAAATTTGATATAAATTTAAAATTTTGTACTATTTGTTTTGTGTAAAAAAATTCCAACAATTGAATATATATTAATAAATAGAGTATTTTAGATCAATATGAAGAAGATATCGAACTAGTTAACATGCTCAAACTTCCATTGACCTATTTCCTGCAGTAATTGATGGATACGACTGATAAGAGTTGAAAAAGATGTCAAAGTGAATGCTTAATAGCCTAAATAACCTCCATGTTATTTGTTCGAATCAATACTTTATCACAACACCTGTGTTGTAATAGAAGCAATCCATCTAAAATACCCTAAAGCTCAGTATTGAAAACAAAGCATTGACCCAACCGTCTATTAAACCCAAGAACCCACCTCCTTTGATCATCCCTAAGCACTTCCTCTATAGCAACATCTCCGAAGACAACCTTAGCTGCACCATCTGAAAAAAGGTGGGTCCAATTATTTGTCCTATATGAAGTCCTCCGTGAACTCGGCCACCTATTAAAGTTTATTTTATGGGTAGAGTTATACTATAAGGCCCAACTGAACGAACCTTTGATTATTTCATCAACACTCCATACCTTTCTTTTAAATATGAAAAGATATTTGTTTTTCCATATACACCATTCGATTAAGCCCAATAAACACGCCCATCCCTCAAAAAAAACCTTTAGTGATTACCCAAGTTGGATGTAAGCGACTATTGCAAATTTCTAAAAAGAAACATATCTACTTGTCAATTGGAGTATTCCGTATCTAGACATCTCTAGCCGCTTAACAATCCCTAATGGCATGTAATACATCTGTCGAAACCATTTTAAGTTTTGAAAAAAAACGGGGATCGACTTTAAAAACAAAAATTGAGTCGCCACCAATCCCTTTTTGCTTAGGTGTGATCGAATCACCTTATAAAACATTTTATTTCAAAACATTGATTTTGGCCTACGAAATTCAAGAAAACGGGTTCGGGAGTCAGTTATGTACGAGGAAGGATTAGCACCCTCGTAACACCCAAAATTGGTACCGAATTGATTAGTTATTGTCCTAATGTCGAAAATTCGAAAAGATTTGAAAACATGATTTCTTTAAAAACTTGAACAATTTGAGTTGGAACTTGAGATTCCTTTGTTCCAAAAGAATACAAACATCACATCCAGCACGTTAGAACGTGATGTTTTAAACCCTCGTAGCCAACATCATCTCATGATTTACAAAATTCATTAAAAGGATATTTAGTTATTTAGTCAAACGGAAAATCGAAACCTAGCACGTCAGGGCACTATTTCCCGAAAATCCAAACACAAATCATTGCCTTATTTAAGAAAAACTTTTGGATAAAATGTAGTAATTAAAGGAGATAGATATTTTTAAGCAAAGATTTAAAAAAAATAACATTAAGTTATTACAAAAAGTGCAATTTACTAAAGTTACAGGTCATATTAACAATTGGCACTAACATAAACAATTAAGTAAAAGAATGACAAGCAATAATAATAATGTTAAGGTAAACAAAGATAATGGATTTAAATTTTTTTTTAAAAAAAATGAACAATCAAAATAAAAAAAATATAGAGTAGATAATAGCAATTTTAAAAGAATCTATGAAAAAATTAAAAAAAATTATTCACAAGATTAAATTCATGTATAAAAAAATAATAATATAAGGTAAATAATATACTCAAAACAATTAATGAATATTATAACAATTTTTAAAAAAATTAAAAAAATATATAAAAATGATATGGATAAATAAAAAAAGTTAAAAAAATGCATAAGTCAACCTAACTCCCGCAATATGAGGATTTAACGAAATTCCTCCACCAAAATCTAACTCGAATGGAAGCAACTCAAAAAGAAACGAAGATGAGCGAAGAACAAAATAAGAACAAGCCACAAAGAATAAGAACGCAAAAGAGAGAGAAATTTGAGTGAATGCTCTCAAGAATTTTTATTACTCCAAACTCATGTGTGTTTTATAATGAAGGGAGAGGCCTCTATTTATAGTTGAGCCTCCCCAAATCCAACGATACAGATCAATTACATCAACGACTAATATTAAAAGGCATCTACAAATTAAATCTCTAAGATTACAAAATCATATCTTCTAAGATTGCGTACCATATCTTCTAGGATTGCATATCATATCTAAGATTGCATATCCTTGAAGATTGTGTTACCATATATGTCAAGCTTGTAGATGGACCTTCAATCTTTTCAAGTAATGGGCCATTCCGATCGGGCCAAATGATATATTTTGGACTGGACTTGGACTTTGTTTTATTATTTTGGGTTTATTATTTTTTGTATGGGCCCGGGCTAAATTGGCCTATTACAGTTTCCCCTCTTTGCTCATTGTCGTGTAACGAGAATGGAGCAAAGACTATAAAAGGACCAATTTTGCCCGGTCATGCCGAGCCTTAACCTCTTGATCCTCATCTTCTTCAAGTAGTCTCTAACCCAATTGCAACTTCAAAGAGATTGAATCTGTAGCTTTAATCTTATTCTACTGCAACTTCAGGGAGATAAAACCTGCTTTTGTAGATTTAATCCATCTTACTGTAACTTCAGGAAAGTGAGACTAGTATCTTTGATCTTGCTTCAATGCAATATTCAGGAAAACAAGATCTGCTATTTTCAATTTGCTCCGCTGCAAACTCAGGGAGGCAAGCTAATATCTTCCATCTGCTTCCTGCAACTTCAGGAAGATAAGATCTGCTGTCTTCAGTCTGCTCCGTTGTAACTTCAGGGAGGCAGGCTAATATCTTCGATCTGCTTCCTTGCTACCCCAGGGAGATAAGGCTGGTGGCTAAAATCTGCTCCCTTGCTACCTCGGAAAGATAAGATTCACCGTCTTTGATTTGCTCCACTGCTATCTCAGGGAGATAAAATCTACAATCTTTAGTCTGCTCCCTTGCTACATCAGAAAGATAAGACTAGTGGCTTAAGTCTGCTCCCTGCTACCTCGGGAAGATAAGACTGCAAACTTCAACCTGCTCCTTTGCTACCTCAGGGAGATAAGGCTGGTGGCTAAAATTTGCTCCCCTACTACCTCGGGAAGATAAGATTCGCCGTCTTCGATTTTCTCCACTGCTATCTCAGGGAGACAAAATCTACAATCTTTAGTCTGCTCCCTTGCTACATTAGGAAGATAAGACTTGTATCTTCAACTTACTTCACCGCAACTTCAGTGAAATAAGGTTGGTGACTTGAATCTACTCCCTTGATACCTCGGGAAGATAAGATTCGCCAAATTTGATCTGCTCCACTACTGCTTAAGGAGATAAGATCTATAAATTCACCGATATTGCTACACCGTCCTCTAAGGGACATGTCTTGTAGACTCGGTTCCATATATTTATGCCAAATGACCAGGATGCTATGATCAGAATGAGTCAAATGCTTCTAGCCACATGTGTTATGAACGACATTTGCATGAATGTAGAATGTCCTGAGAATGATCCCATTTTTTTAAATGTATAATGATTAGAATGCAATGATCGAAATGAATATAATGCTCCTAACTAAATGATATTAAGGATGATATTTGCATGAATACGGAATGTCATGAGAATGATCTCCTTTTTTTTTATGTACAACGATTAGGATACAATGATCGGAATGAATCAGATGCTCCTAACTGGAAGTGTATGAATGATATTTACATGCATGAGAATGATCCCTTTGTAATGTTTGGGTTGTCATTGCTCATAGTTCATCAAGGTTCTATCACTGATGCGCTGCCATGCTTTCTCATTCAGCTGGTATCTTTGACAGAAAACCCAAAGAAACAATCATATTCTGCTCAGCAAGCTTACCCCGCTGTAATTTCAGAGTCCCTTCCACTATACCCTTTGGGACATAAGGTTTGTAGCCCCCACTGCAACTTCAGGAGAATAACATTTGGTTTCTTCCATCCATCCTGCTACCATTCAGAGGTATAGAATTCGTATCATCTTCAATTAATTTGATTTGTTACACCATTCCTTGGGTGTAATGACTAGATGTATGTGCCTGAAATTTGCAGGGTATCATTTTTCTTTTCCAAGAATGATCCCCTTTTACACTTGGGTTGACATTGCTCGTCATTTGTCAAAATGGTATCACCGACGGAATGTCTTATCCAATAAAAATCTGAAGAGATAATATTTTCAACCCTTAAGTTTGGTGAGTTCTAAATAATAGTCCTGTTTCAGATTCTTATATTATTTAGAAGCTTCCAGAGTAATATGCAAAACTCCTTTTATGAAAGTATTATTAGTCCATTAATCGTTATTTCAATATAAAATGCTTGAAAAAGATAACAACAATGGACGAGAAAGAAATTAATCAGAAGTATAGCTCGAAACAAATAAGTTAATCAGAGATAACCAATACAATAAAAGAAAATTGATTGGGGTGTATCTTGAAAAGAATAAAGTAATCAAAGATAGCCAAGGACATTAAGGAAAATTGATTGCGGTGTATCTTGAAAAGAATAAAGTAATCAAAGATAGCAAATTCAAAAATGAGTAAGATAGAAGCTAGGTGCCTCAGATATCGCAGCTTGAGCTTCTCTGTACAAACTTCTTGAGGACCATTTGGAGCTCAATACGTGTTTAGAGGATCAGGAGTACATTGTCAACGCCCCAAGACGTAGCATACTTCCTCATTGTTAATTCAGGCATAGTAAGACTATCACATGCCCTATCTTTGATCAAAATTTGAGCCGCCCTTTTCGGGTTTTCGGCTCAAAAACCCCTTTGGTCTCAAAGCGCCTTTTGCGGGTTTTCACCTTGGCCTTTCCCCTTTTAGGTAAAATATTTCTTGACTGAACCTAAATTCACCGAATTGGGCAAGTCTTTGCCATCCATCTCAGTCAATATCAATGCTCTTCTAGAACAGGCCTTCTTTACAACATAAGATCCTTCCCAATTTGGCATCTGCTTTCCTCTAAAATCCTTTTTGTATAAGAAAGATCTTTTTCAACATTAGGTTCCCCTCGGGGAATTCTCTAGGATGAACCTCTTTGTCGTAAGCTTGCATCATCTGACCGCGATGGATAACTTTTAACCTTTTCTTCGATTAGGTTCAATTAGCAAAAATGCTTCCATTCCATAAACCAATGGGTAAGACGTTGCCCCGGCAAAAGTCCTGGCCAACGTTCGATAGAAGATAAATAGTAAGTTCTTTATGCCAATCTTTACAAGTCTCGGTAATCTTTTCTACAATCCTTGTTTTTTTTGCTGCCTTTGTTGCTCTATGATATGGCGTATGATCTTTGAACAGACTACAAACTTTTTAACTTTGTCCTTCTTGGCATTCTTTGTCGGCGCTTGATCTCTTTTTTTTAATTGAATGACTTCGACCTTGTAACATTGGCATATGAAGCTACTTCCACCCTCTTAGTGAAGTAAACGACGACCACGACGATGAATCGATATTGCTAAAAGCTTTTGACGAGATTGGCCCCATCACATCCATGCCCCACATATGGAAAATTTGTGAAGACTGGAGAAGGCACATGAAACTTGTCTCCTTAAATACGGCATAGCTGATACCATCCCCTTCTATGTAGATTAACAGTACCTAAACCTCATGATTAGCTTGACTATTGTAAAACCATTCACATGTTCTCTAAACACCCTTATGGACCTCTTTTAAGATTTTACCAAGCGTGTCTTGATATGATCGTGCGAAAACATATTTGAATTCTTAAAAATAACTCAATGATGTCCTATTTTATTTCTATGGTAAGCTGGGCTTCGATCTTCACCTCTTTTTTAGGCTCATAATATCCACTGACCCTTTGTGGAGTAAAGTCTGTTTTTCATCTTGTTCCACCATTCTTAACAAATCAGAAGATATGTTACAATCTCTGTCATCTTTAAAGTCCTAAGGTCCTTCTAGACACATATCTTACTCGAAAGGAGACTTTGAGTCAGTAATAGCATTGCTCACATCATTGATATCTGGAGACCTATTGCAGGTTCGAAAGAATATTCCAAAGAATAAATGATTCAAAGAATGATCATTTATATGGTCATGAATAAAAAATGAAAGAATACTTGAAAGAAAGTCCAAAGAACAAATAAAGGAAAAAAAACTAAGAATAATTGTTTGTACAGTATGAAATGGAAAAAATAAAAGAATATTTGCTCCAAAAGATGCATTTTATTGAAATAAAAATTCAGACACGGGCCTATTTCACAAAAGGATTCTTATTGCCTCTAGGCTTAAGACAACAAGCGCGTTTTGAATATTACTCTAGATTAATCTTAAAAATACAAGATCCCTTCCACAGTTCCATTGTTTAAAATCTTCCCAAGTATGTAAGGGCTTGGAAACTTTGTTCCATGATTCCTTCTCCGCTATATCTAAATCAAGATTAGCAGGGTTATCTCTTGGGTTAGATTCCAAGCCAACTTGGAAATTCATGGGTACCCTAGTATCAGCCTGACCTTGTTGAGGCCTAATTGCAACAGATGGCTTTTGAGAATACACCTCAGTTGTATCTGTACACGTGGTGGGGTAAAACCTGGAGGATAGTCTTCATTATCCTTGTCCATTACCCCATTCAGTAGCTGAGTCATTTGAGCCACCATATTTCTTTGGGCTTCCATCATTTGTTCCCTCATATCTTGCTGGATCTTTACCAATTGCTCTTGCAGCTAGTCTTGCATGTCTCTTTGGAACTGTTCGAGTCCTTGATCCATTTTTATTTTGTCTTAGCACGTGCACCGTAACGGTGTTTTAGTTTCTAGATTAATCTTCTCTCTTTCTCTTTTTCCTAAAATAACTTTAACTAATTAGGGTCCATCTATGGATTTTAATGCATATTATGCAATGCAGATGCAGATGCAGATGCATGGAATGAATGCAAAAGAAAGAGAGGCGTTGACTTTGAATTCAATTCCATTAGAAAAACTTCTCTAGAAAGCAAATTTCTTTTGATCTCTGAAATCAGAGCTTTAAAAATTTATAAAAGAATGATCGAACCTGGAGACTAACTCTGACAACGATTAAAGGCAAGTGTACCTATCGAACAATAGTAGAGCTTAGGCAAGACCGGATTATTGAACCCAAAGGAACGAAAAGTACTAATACTAACTTTCTTTTTATTATTTAGCCTTAAAAACAAAGTGAAGTTGCTTTTAAACTAAATTGACGAAGACTAAGCTAAGAACACAAAAACGAAAAGAACGATTTGGAAAATAACTTGAAGAAAAACTCAATTGATCACGGGGATACCCTCAGGAAGAATCCACCTAGACTTCAGTTGTTATTTAACCCTAAACCATATGATTTCTTTACTTAGCTTGATCCGTAGGACTCCCTAACCTATTAAACCCTCTCTCGAGGCGAAAAACGTCTAACCCTAGGTTAATTAGTGGAACTCTCATTCGCTTATAATAACCCCCTAGAATAGCAGTAAATCGGTCAATGGACTCCCATATTAGGTTTCACCCTAATCCGGCAAAATCTCGTAACCCTATCTCTAGGCGTTCGATCAACTCCGCTTAATTATGTTAGATCTACTCTTAGCCAGGGTCTATTCCTCCTCCACCTAAGCACATCAGAATTGGATTAAGCAACATAATTAAGAACAAACTAAGTAATTCATCATATAACTTAAAAACCAAATAATAAGATTCGTCTAGGTTTCATCCCCTTCAGGTATCTGAGAGGTTTAGTTCATAATGGATAAAGAAAACATCGCAAGAGACATTAGGGTTTAAGGAAATCATGTAAGACCATGTCAAGACATGGCATTGATAAGTTACTATAAGGCAAAGGTCCCATGTAAGACCATGCCAAGGCATGGCATTGGTGAATTTATAAGGCAAAGGTCCCATGTAAGACCATGCCAAGGCATGGCATTGGTGAGTTCACAAGGCAAGGATACCACGTAAGACCATGTCAAGACATGGTAATGGTTAAGTTTCATAAGGAAAGGTACCCGCGTATCCTTAGTATTCCAAAGTGGTTCAACGGGAATATTCCAAGAGTAAACCAAAGTAAAGGTAAGACAAGTTCAAGCTAAAAAGGTAAGGTAAGATAAATTCATGTTAAAAGGGTAAGGTAAGATAAATTCATGTTAAAAGGCAAGGTAAGAATACAAGTTTAAGTATATTGAGTTAAAAACTTAAGTGATCTTAATAAGAAAAGAATAAGATAATTCATTAAGAATGTTGTTATCTATTTACATGTAAACTTACTAAGCTTTATGCTTACTCCCATTCTTTATTTTTTTTATATAGTATTGCAAGCCAACTCGGGGATCGAAAGGACGTCGGAGATCGTTACACACTATCAAAGGACTATATTGGTATTTTGTGACTCGAACGTTTTAAGTTATGGCATGTATAGGGACTTAGCCATTTTATGTGTGTGACCTTATGATATGGCTTATTATGGACTTGTAAATGCTTGGCAATGAATAGCCATTAAAATGGTTAATTAAGAACATGTTTTGGATATTATGAAATGCCTAGTTGATAGTTATTTTAAAGAAATTATGTAATTATATGCAGGGGAATAGTTGGACAGCAGCACTGACGTGATTTTGAAAAATCACCAAAAATAGTAGAAATTGAATTAGATTGTTCATGAGATATAGAATTAAATCGTATTGAGTCTATTTTCATATAAAGAAAACGGTGTAGGAAAAAGAGTTGTATATTATAAGATAATTAATTTTTAGTGAAGAGAGGTCAGAACTGTCAAACTGTGTAACAGGGGAGACTTTAACTAATAAACTGTACTAATTGGCCACACCAAAAATTCTGGAAAAATTATAGTAGGAAGATATATGAGTCTAGTTTCAGGGAAAATTTACGGATCTAGATTTCGAGTTTCGTAACTCGAGTTATAATTAATTTAGTGAACATGACGCAGACGGACAGTTTCAATTTTTATGCCCAGAACTAGTAAGTTAAGTCTAGTAATGCCTCGTGCTCGACTCCGGCAACGGTCTCGGGTAAGGGGTGTTACACATACGAAATCCCTAAAACCCCCTGAAGGAATTTAAGGAAAATTCTGCCGTCTTGAGTATAACTCTGGCTTCTTAGGATGGATCAACTGGCTATCTTCGCGTTATTCCCTAACTCTGACCTTCTCGACTTGGCTCCTTGGCCTAGCTTTTACGCCTTTTCAAAGGTGGTACTTAGGGGATATATATAGGCTCTTGGAATGCGATTCTTTCTCCCTAAGTATCCTTTTCTGACTAAAATTATTCTTTCCAGCGACAGAGGCACGGCCATGGCACACGCCCGTATGGATCGCGTTCAAACCGTGTTCAAACTTTTAATTTGAGGCACGACCGTGTAAGGCGGAGTTGAGGCCATGCTCTAGGTGATCGTTGAGGCGCGGCCATGTCAATTTCGTACTAATGCCCATTTACTCCGTTTTGGGCCCGTTTTGAGTTCTTTTCATCCTCGGGTGCTTTCCTGGTTATAAGACATGAAAAGAAAGGATTACAAGCACCTTTTTATATAAATCAAGGAATAAATAATCGAAAAGCATATTAAATGTGGGTTAAAATATGTTGCAATTACGGTTTATCAAATACCCCCACACTTAAGCTTTTGCTTGTCCTCAAGCAAAATTTTCAACTTACAATTAAAACGAACTTTCCATGATCTACAATCTTTATCAACAATGCCTTATCATAATTCATAGATAATTCATACATGGATAATTCAATTTAAAGAGTCCTACAGAATTAAATGAGATAAGTCATGAGTTTGTACCTCGAAAACATAGGTGTCTCCCCTTATTTAAATAACTACCTTTTTAATTCAAAATCGACAAGGATTGATGTCCTCACTAAGGATTCACTCAAATCACCCTAAAGTGTTTAAGGTTCAGGAAAAGATCACTCATAAGTCGTACCTGAAAAGTTAATCCCATAGGCTTGCCTGAAAATTAAATCTCCACCACTGTAATATAAGATGATAAACAGATCAAAAGGTCTTTGTTAGGGTTGTAACGGGGCTAGGGTTAAAGGTGTGGTTACAGGCTGAAATTAGAGGGTTAGAATCGAGATTGAATTGATGAGTACCTACTTAAACATACTGAAATATCATCAACTGAAAAGTAATAAACCTACTAATACGAGCTTCTCTTTTGAGAATAGATTTTGATTGTGTAAGCTCACTTTTTATAGTACTAAAATTTGAATACTTTGATTTTTTTTTAAGAACAAACTAAATAATACAAGATCGATTTAACTATTAGAATCATAAACTTAGGTAACTTGATCAACTCAATTCTCGATTTAGGGGTAGTCAAAAGAAAGGGTGAATACAAAGAGGCTTTGGGTTAATATTAGTAGGTGAGTCAATAAAAAGGATTGTTAGGATCAACGGGGTTCACTAGGGGTTATTTGTTAAGGGTAGGCTATTTAGTGGTGTAAGTGGGTTAAAACCTAGGTGCCTTTATCATTTCTGTAATATCAACTCAAAAAGTGTGGTCTCGACTTGCATAAACGAGGCAAATTCTAGAATAACAGTTCATGGTAGACACACTCATAATCAAAGAATGAGCACGAAAAAGAATGTATGCTTTATAAGGTTCAAAATCTTACAAAAATCATGGGTGTTTTGACATCATCCTTGTAAATTTCAAATTTCAAAGTAGTACTCAAATTTAGGTCAACAACCTAGCAAAATTTTAATTCTTGAAAGAGAGACTTATCAAGCTGAATTCTCTAGTATTCTTTAAATTTAAACATTAATGTACAATTAACTGACTTATTCTAAAACATGTCAATAAAAATCACAAATCATTAGAAATTTCATCCTAATTAGTAATATGAAAACTTTGCATAAAAATAAGACTAAATCAGGGATTTGAGAATAATGAAAAATGTTTGGTACTGTTATTCCACTTTTACCCTCAGGGATTTGAGAATAATGAAAAAAGTTAGGCATTTTTACCCCCCACACTTAAGATGTACATTGTCTTCAATGTACAAAGATAAATAATATATTTATTTTTATAGAAATCAAAAGTGAGGGTGTGAGGTACTCCCTGAATTATTGGACGGGTTCGGCGGAGGATGTGGTGAATAGGCGAAGGCGTCGGTATGGTGGTGGTTTTGGTTTCCAAGCACTGCGCTAGATGAAGAAATTGGGGAACTCGTGAAGGATTAGCCAGGGGTTATTAAGACATCATTAAACTAAGCTAAATATAAAATTAAAAACAAGAAAGAAAAAGGAAAGGATACTAAGAAGGAAAACGAAAATAAAAGAAAAGAAGAATGGACCGAAGAGTCCTTATTGAAGGATGGTTCGCAAGGTGGGTACGACTTCTAGGGCTGTGGAGGTGGTGGCGGTGGTGAGAGTGGTGTGGTTATCGTGGTGGTCGGCGTGATTCCCTAGCAGCCTGACGAACTTGACACTAAGAAACTAAAAGAAAATTAAACGAAAAGAGCAGTAGAGAAGTTTGGATAAGGAAAATAAAGGAGAAGAGAAACAAAAAGAAAAAATAAATTGGTCTCAAAGACTCTTGGCTTGGTGATTAGTCGAAGCTGCCGGCATGAACTCATGATGATCATTCTCCATTGAGGAGCCTATACTTGGCTTCTTTCGCTTCTTCAACATGATTTTGTGTGGCTCAAGGGTGTTAAAGATTTATGAAGTGAAAAAATTGAGAAGTAGAAAAAAAAAAGAAAAGAAACTGAAGATGAAACCAGATGAGAGGAAGGGGAAGAGCTGTGGGGTTTAAATAGTATTGAAATCCTGGAATGTTCACACGCTCGTGGTGTAAGGCGTTTCGATTAACACGGCCGCTTCGCACGGCCGTGTTTGGTAGCCCATGCTTGTGTTTCAGCCCACCATGCCCGTGTTTGTGAAGTCAGTAGGTGGGCACGGTTGGACCGCACGGGCGTGCTCTGCCCGTGGTGTGCAAGTCAGTAGCTTCACACGGTTTAGGGGCACGGCTGTGCCTTTCTGTCGATGTCCGTGGGAAGGGTGGTTGGATCCGTGACGTTGAGGGGATGGTTGGACTGACTTACACGGCCCCTGCTCTGTCAGTATGGTGGTTTCGGTGGTCCACACGGCCACGGACACGGCCGTGTGTAAGGCCGTATGATCGGGAATTTATGCACTTTTGGTTAGTTAAAAAGAAAAGAAAGAAAGAAAACTGAAAATAAAATTGAAAGAAAAATATGGTTAGAGCTCGGGTTGCCTCCCGAGAAGCGCTCGTTTATAGTCTTAAGCTAGACTTTCCTCGTAAAATATTTTAGGGAGGTTTGAAGGTTTGAATATCTTCCCTCATGTTTAAATTTCCTTGACAAAGTTGGGGTTGAAGAGCGGTTACCTTGAAATTGTCAAATATTGGATTACTTACCTCTACTATTCCGTGTGGGAAGATATCTTGTACCTTAAGAAGAATTTCTTCCTTTGCCCTCAGGTCTGTTGTAGTGATGTGAGGATCGGCTTTGTCTAATAGTACCTGGTCTCTTATTTTGAAGTGGTATGATGTCCCTAAGAGCTCTTCTGGTGGTTCTTCTGGTTTTACTTCGTGTGGATCTGACTCTTCTTTGACCTGTATCTTCTGCTCCTCTACCCTAAGGCTTCGTTCCTTGTGTGACTCTATTTTGTTGACTTGGGGTCTATGAGTTGGCTCAGGTTCTAGGCTTTGTGATGTTTCCTGCGATGAAAGTTGAACAATTTGATTATTATTTGAAGTGACTTTCTTACCTTCATCGATTGTTGTCCTGGCCGAGTCAAGAGCTTGAAGACTGATTGATTCATCACCTACACAAAGTATAAGTTCTTCTGTGGCAACATCAATTTTTGTCCTGGCAGTTGCTAAGAAGGGTCTTCCTAGAATTAGGGGGATTGAATTATCCTCATCCATGTCTAAAACAACAAAGTGTACTGGGAAAACAAATTTATCGATTTTGACCAAAACATCTTCGATAATGCCCCTAGGAATTCTAACAGTTTTATCAACTAATTGAATGCTCATCCTAGTTTGTTTGGGCTTCCCTAGACCTAGTCGTTTAAACAACGTATAAGGCATGATATTGATGCTTGCCCCTAAATCAGCTTAGGCGTTATCAACACTTAGTCTACCAATTAAACAAGGAATAGTAAAACTCCCTGGATCTTTTTGTTTCTGTGGTAGTTTATTCTGTAGCATTGCTGAGCATACTGCGTTCAATTCCACATGTGGCTCTTCGTCTAGTTTGCTTTTATTGGTCAAGAGCTGTCTTAAAAATTTCCTCGAGTCTGACATCTGGAAAAGAGCTTCAAGAAGGGGTAAGTTAATATGTAATTTCTTTAGAAGTTTAAGAAACTTACCGAACTGTTCCTCTGAATCGTCTCTTTTTATGGCTTCTGGATAAGGTATACGAGGTTGGTACTCTTTGATTACCGATTTTGGCTTTTCTTGTGTTACCTCTGTTTTACCTTCGTCTGCCTTATTTTCTGGCTTTGGTTCAGGTTCACCTAACCCCTTACTGTCCTGAACTGTGATGGCTTGAATTTGCTCTTTAGGGTTAATCTCGGTGTTACTCGGTAGACGTCCTTGCTGTCGTTCTGACATCAGCTTTGCGAGTTGTTCGACTACATTAGTGACTTCTTTGACTGACTTAGTAATTTCCCCGAGTCGGCTCTTATTGCTTTTAATTGTTCTCTCAGTTTCTTGGATGCGTTTCTCTGTGTCTGCTGAGAATTTTGTCATCATCTCCTCGAGGGTCGGTTTCTTCTCTTATGGATAAGGCCGATTTTGGAAGTTGTGAGGAGGTTGTTGCCTTTGATTTCCTTGATTTCCTTGATTTCCTTGACCTCCCCACGAAAAATTTGGGTGGTTCCTCCAACCTGGATTGTAAGTGTTACTATAAGGATTATTAGTGGATCAGAAATTATTACCTAAATAGTTCATCTGGTCGCTCTCTGCTTCTGGTTGGTAGGGTGGGTACTCAGGATTCGCCACAGTTCCACTTGCGTCGCACTGCATGACTGGATGTACCTGCGAAGAACACAAACTATCAAGCTTTTTATTCATCATCTCTAGCTGTGTTGATAGCATGGTCACTGCATCGATGTTGAAAAATCCTGCTGATTTTGTTGGTTTGTTTCTTGAAGCCTGCAACTGATAATTATTCAGTGACATCTCCTCAATGAACTCGTAGGCTGCTTCTGGAGTTTTGTTGTTCAGAGTTCCACCGGCTGCTTAGTCAATCAGTTGCCTTATTGAGGGGTTTACACCGTTGTAGAAGGTTTGGACTTGTAGCCACAAGGGTAAGCCATGGTGTGGGCACCTCCTCAAGAGATCCTTAAATCTCTCCCATGCATCGTATAGTGTTTCTAAATCCATCTGCACAAAAGAAGAGATATCATTCCGTAATTTAGCCGTTTTGGCCGGTGGAAAATATTTCATTAAAAACTTTTCGGTCATTTGATCCCATGTAGTGATTGACCCTCGTTGTAACGAGTTTAACCACTGTTTAGCTTTATTTCTCAATGAAAATGGAAATAATCGAAGATGTATGGCATCATCAGAAACGGCATTTATTTTGAAGGTATCACAGAACTCTAAAAAATTAGCTATATGCGTGTTTGGATCTTCGTCCTGCAAACCATCAAATTGAACAAACTGTTGAATCATTTGTATTGTGTTAGGCTTTAATTCAAAATTGTTAGCAGATATAGCAGGCCTAACAATACTCGATTCTGCTCCTGTTAAATGCGGTTTCGCATAATCAAACATTGTACGTGGAGTATTATTTTCCCCCACATCGCGTGGTGGTGGGTTGTTTTCGTCAATCCCTTCAGTAGGATTGGATCTGCCTTCTTCCTCTATTTCTGTGTAATCTAAGGCTCGGCTGGTTTCTCGACGATTCCTACAAGCGGTGGCTTCGATTTCACTGTCGTATACCAAAGGTCCTCTTGGGTTCCTTCTAGTCATAAACTAGAAGTACCTGCTAGGAAAAGAAAGAAAGAAAATTTCAGCAAAAAGTAAAAATAGAAATAAAAACAAAAATAAATTGTGAAAAATAAAAATTATGGCTAAAGTAATAAAAATAGAGTTTTCTTAATATTTTAGTTCCCCGGCAACGGCGCCAAAAACTTGATCGCTGAAATCAGAGCTTTAAAAATTTATAAAAGGATGATCGAACCTGGAGACTAACTCTGACAACGATTAAAGGCAAGTGTACCTATCGAACAGTAGTATAGCTTAGGCAAGACCGGATTATCGAACCCAAAGGAACTAAAAGCACTAATACTAACTTTCTTTTTATTATTTAGCCTTAAAACAGAGTGAAGTTACTTTTAAACTAAATTGACGAAGACTAAGCTAAGAACACAAAAACGAAAAGAACGATTTGGAAAATAACTTGAAGAAAAACTCAATTGATCATGACAATACCCTCAGGAAGAATCCACCTAGACTTCACTTGTTATTTAACCCTAAACCATATGATTTCTTTACTTAGCTTGATCCGTAGGACTCCCTAACCTATATTAAACCCTCTCTCGAGGCGAATAACGTCTAACCCTAGGTTAATTAGTGGAACTCTCGTTCGCTTATAATAACCCTCTAGAATAGCAGTAAATCGATTAATGGACTCTCATATTAGGTTTCACCCTAATCCGGCAAAATCTCGTAACCATACCTCTAGGCGTTCGATCAACTTCTCTTAATTATGTTAGATCTACTCTTAGGCAGGGTCTATTCCTCCTCCACCTAAGCATATTAGATTTAGATTAAGCAACATAATCAAGATCAAACTAAGTAATTCATCATATAACTTAAAAACCAAATAACAAGATTCGTCTAGGTTTCATCCCCTTCAGGTATCTGAGATGTTTAGTTCATAATGAATAAAGAAAACATCGCAAGAGAAAAGATAAAACAAAACATAAGAAATCCCTAAAACCCCCTGAAGGAATTGAAGGAGAATTTCACCGTCTTGAGTATAACTCTGGCTTCTTGGGATGGATCAACTGGCTATCTTCGCGTTATTCCCTAACTCTGACCTTCTCGGCTTGGCTCATTGGCCTAGCTTTTACACCTTTTCAAAGGTGGTACTTAGGGGATATATATAGGCTCTTGGAATACGATGCTTTCTCCCTAAGTATCCTTTTCCGACTAAAATTATTCTTTCCAGCGACAGAGGCACGGCCATGGCACACGCCCGTATGGATCGCGTTCAAACCGTGTTCGGACTTTTAATTTGAGGCAAGGTCGTGTGAGGCGGAGTTGAGGCCGTGCTCTAGGTGATCGTTGAGGCACGGCCGTGTGGACTTTAGGCCAGGCCTTGTCAATTTCGTACTAAGGCCCATTTACTCCATTTTGGGCCCGTTTTCAGTTCTTTTCATCCTCGGGTGCTTTCCTGGTTATTAGACATGAAAAGAAAGGATTACAAGCACCTTTTTATATAAATCAAGGAATAAATCATCGAAAAGCATATTAAATGTGGGTTAAAATATGTTGCAATTATGTTTTATCATCTTAACATATAACGGATTACATATGCAGCCTTGCCCTCATATTCCAAGCCAAACATCAATCCCCTTTTTCGCAAAGGTCAAATCTTGCAAACTTCTAATAGATGCCTCCACTAGCTCCTTTTTGCTTGATCTGGGCCGCGACTCACTGCTCACTTATTTCCATAATGCTCGTTAGCCTCTTCAAGAAAGCCGAAACGTGGTGATTCTCGAATAGTCTTTGTCAGCTTGAATCATTGGGCAATAAAGTCTTGTATTCCTTCACGGACTATCAGCCTTCTCTCGTTGTGTTTACTTGGACCATATTCAGACGACCGTATTATAATCCACGTTATCAAGAAATCCATTTTCTCATGACAAACTCTTCTATTTAGTAATCGAATTTGAATCAACACCTCTTTTCTATGATGTGGATGCAATGCAATAAAAACAAAAGAGAATGTGTTAGCACAAGAGAAATAGCAAAATAGGGCACCTATCTAGGTGACCACTAGGGTTTGGCATAGTTCTACCTAGTGTTGGCTCTTAAGGATCACTATATGTGGCTTAGTTCTAAAGGGAGGGTACCTGAACCAACAGATCCCTCAATCCTCACCAATTATAGGATCATATGGATCGAGTTCAGTTCAGGGGAATACATCTTCCTATGGCCATGCGGAGGTGAAAACCTCACGAAGGCATAGTTTCTCACTCCCACTTAAAAGGAGTGACCACAACGGTCGTGCAATATGATGCGGGAATATCCTACAAGACTCAAACCACCACAAACATATGACACGGTATAAACTCATGCGGTGAAAGAATCAAAATCAAATTTTGATTTTCGATAAAAAGACAAAAAATAATCAATTGGATAAATCACAACAAGTCAGTATCATATAAAATTCAAGGCAAATGACAAATAATCAAGGACCTACCTAGGTGATTGCTAGGGTTCGGCGTAGTTCTACCTAGGGTAAGCTCTTAGGGCTTTCTACATGCGGCGTGGTTCTAAAGTAGAGGTACCTGAACTGGCAGATTCCTTGATCCTCACCCATTATAGGCTCATACGGACCAAGTTCAGTTCAGGGGAATACATTTCCCTATGGCTGTACGGAGATGAAAATCTTACAAAGACATAGGTACGGATGTATCCCGAAAGCGATTCACTATCCTGTACGGAGGTGAAAACCTCAAGAAGGAGTAGCTTCTCGCTCCCACTTAAAATTGTGTGACCACAATGGTCATGCAATGTAATGCAGACATGCTTTTCAATATTAAAACAACATGCAATAAAAAGGATCATAATTTTTCAAATCGAATTTTCAGATTTAGACAAAAGGACAGGAAATAATTAATTTTACGACTTGACTCTCTTATTGGTCCCCAGTGGAGTAGCCAAGCTATCGAAGCCATTTTTAAGTTTTGAAAAAAATGGGGATCGACATTAAAAACGAAAATGGAGTCGCCACCAATCCCTTTTTGCTTAGGTGTGATCGGATCACCTTATTAAACATTTTATTTCAAAACATTGATTTTGGCCTACGAAATTCAAGAAAACAGGTTCAGGAGTCGGTTACGTATGAGGAAGGATTAACACCCTCGTAACGCCCAAAATTGGTACCGGATTGATTAGTTATTGTCCTAATGTCAAAAATTCGAAAAGATTTGAAAACATGATTTCTTTAAAAACTTGAACAATTTGAGTTGGAACTTGAGATTCCTTTGTTCCGAAAGAATACAAACATCACATCCAGCACGTTAGGACATAATGTTGTAAACCCTCGTAGCCAACATCATCTCATGATTTACAAAATTCATTAAAAGGATATTTAGTCAAACGGAAAATCGAAACACAGCACGTTAGGGCACTATTTCCCGAATTTCTAAACACAAAACATTGCCTTATTTAAGAAAAACTTTTGGATAAAATGTAGTAATTAAAGGAGATAGATATTTTTAAACAAAGATTTTTAAAAAAATAACATTAAGTTATTACAAAAAGTGCAATTTACTAAAGTTACAGGTCATATTAACAATTAGCACTAACATAAACAATTAAGTAAAAGAATGACAAGCAATAATAATAATGTTAAGGTAAACAAAGATAATGGATTTAAATTTTTTTTAAAAAAATGAACAATCAAAATAAAAAAATATAGAGTAGATAATAGCAATTTTAAAAGAATCTATGAAAAAAATTTAAAAAAAATTTATTCACAAGATTAAATTCATGTATAAAAAAATAATAATATAAGGTAAATAATATACTCAAAACAATTAATGAATATTATAACAATTTAAAAAAATAAAAAAAAGTATAAAAATGATATGGATAAATAAAAAAAGTTTAAAAAAAGCGCAGAAGTCAACCTAACTCTTGCAATATGAGGATTCAACAAAATTCCTCCACCAAAATCTAACTCGAACGGAAGCAACGCAAAAAGAAACGAAGTTGAGCGAAGAACAAAATAAGAACAAGCCACAAAAAAATAAGAACGCAAAAGAGAGAGAAATTTGAGTGAATGCTCTCAAGAATTTTTATTACTCCAAACTCATGTGTGTTTTATATTGAAGGGAGAGGCCTCTATTTATAGTTGAGCCTCCCCAAATCCAACGGTACAGATCAATTACATCAACGGTTAAGATTAAAAGGTATCTACAAATTAAATCTCTAAGATTACAAAATCATATCTTCTAAGATTGCATACCATATCTTCTAGGATTGCATATCATATCTAAGATTTGCATATCATATCTAAGATTGCATATCCTTGAAGATTGTGTTCCCATATACGTCAAGCTTGTAGATGGACCTTCAATCTTTTCAAGTAATGGGCCATTCTGATCGGGCCAAATGATATATTTTGGACTGGACTTGGACTTTATTTTATTATTTTGGGTTTATTATTTTTTGTATGGGCCCGGGTTAAATTGGCCTATTACAACATCCTCTGAGGCAAGATCACAAACCGTACAACGCTCCTCCTTCTCAATGTCACGTCTCACCCTTTCCACCTGAGTGAGTAACCGTTGTTTGAGAGCTAGCCATATGAACATCATTACCCTCTGAGGTCTCGAGTATTAATTGCTAGGCCAAAGTCCATACTTACTCTCATTGATGCCACGAATTCTCCCTGAGCATGTTGCAAGCACTTTTAATAGAGAGCCAAACTGAATCAGTGTTCGCCTATGCAATTCTATCAGTTCCTGCTGAAGAAAGAGGAGGAGTGATACTAACAATACATCTAATAATATCCTTTGATAGCCAAACCCTAAAAAGATCCAAATTCCATAATCCATCTTCTGTGACTATATCTCTAAAAAGACAATCCATGTCAAGCTTCGCTTGAGAAGGGATTCTATTAGCCAATGGACCAATTTTCGACAACCAATTATCCCTCAAACATCGAATACTATTTCCATTACCAACAGACCAGAAGATATTATCTCGGTGCAAGGGTCAAATCCTAGAGAGAGATTTCCAAAGGAGATAACACTTACCACGAGTTATGTGATTAGGTATATCTTCCTTAATACCATATTTTGATCTGAGCACACGGACCCATAAGGGACTAGTGTTAGCCACGATATTGAAACCCAATTTCAACATGAAGGAATTATTATTGTTCCTCATCTGACAAAATTCGAGACCACCATAAGCCTTAGGTTGATAGACCACCTGCCAGTTAACTAAAGAAATCTTCTTATTCCCCCTTAACACGCCCAAATAAATTGTCGCACCAAGCATTCTATCTCCTTACAAAGTTTTTGTGGGACACTTAAAGCCTGCAAGAAAAAAATTAGAATTGAAAGTAGAACTAATTTGGCCAGAATAACTCTACCAGCAAAAGACAATTGCCTCGCATCCCATCTCTATAATTTGCTTCTAACCTTGTCCACAACAAACCCCAACGAACTATTAGTGATTCTACCATGAAAAAGAGGAATTCCTAAGTACTTGCCAAGGCTTTGAACTTTACGGAACCCAAGGATATCACACAATCTATCACCATCTTCTTTGTTTACCCCTTTAGAAAAGAAGACATTCATTTTATGAGCATTAACCTGATGACCAGAGAAGGCACAAAAATCATCCAGAGTTTCTTTAATCAACCTTGCCTGTTGAATATCAGCATGACAAAAAATGATCAGATCATCTGCAAAGAATAAGTGTGAAAGCGTCGGAACATTACACGATAACCGAATAGGGCGCCATAGACCGGAGTTAATACTAGAGAAAATGCTATGCCCAAGCCATTCCATGCATAAAATGAAAAGATAAGGTGACAAAGGACACTCCTGTCTAACCCCTCTTGCAGGCCTGAATTTCGTAGATGACACTCCATCCCATAAAATCTGCATAGTGTAGTTTGTTATAGTGGACATAATAACATTACTAAGGAAATTAGGGACACTTGTCGCTTGAAGAGAAGCCTTAATAACATCTAACCTTGTCATATGTCTTTTCCAAATCTATCTTTATAGTCATCCACCTTCTATTCTTCTGTTTACTTTGTATGGAATGAATCACTTCTTGGGCAATAATAATGTTATCTATTATGTTGCGTCCTGCAATAAACCCTACTTGCTTAGGAGCGATAATTTTGGGGAAGACCACTTTAAAGCAATTAGCTATGATCTTCATTACCAACTTGTAAAGAATGGAGCATAGACTTATTAGTCTGAATTGCCCAAAACCCTCAAGGTTTGAAACTTTTGGTAACAAAACTATCATCGCATTGTTTAACTCCTGATCAATGGTATGACCCGAAAGACCTTTTGCACCTTCTTACAAACAGCCCCACCAATCGAACCCCACTTATTCTAGAAGAAGAGTGCAAGAAACCCATCACTACCTGGTGCTTTTATTGTACAAATTTAAAAGGAGTAAAAATACATATTCTACATTTTTCTTTTCAAAGAAGTTAACTTTATTAATTATGTATGGTTATGTTAAATATAGTAAAGTTTCTAATTTTAATAGGTTTTGGAATTGATTTTAATTTTTGAATTTGGTTCGCAATTTAATTTTTTAAATAATTTTTGGACTAACAAAATAAAGAGTTTAATTCATTATAATTCATGCTAAATGAATTTTATTATAAACATATATTCTTTAAAAGTTAAATTGTGAAACAAAATTTAAAAAATTAAATTTTATTATATTATAATTTATGCTAATTAGATTTTATTATAAGAATTTTCATGCTAATTAAATTTTATTATAATAAGGATTGGGTTTTAAAATTTAAAAAAAAAAACCGAAAACATTTAGTATAAATAGATTTCATCAATAAAAAGTTGATAGAATCATTAAATGTATATAGCATATAATACTAATAACAATAGTAATTTAAGACATTATTTTTATTGATTTACAAAATATAAAATAATATAAATTTATTTATAATATCAATCATGAAATTAAATTTATACAAAACTAAAATAATTTTGATATATTAATTGATATATCAAATTAAGCCGTGCGGATAAAAAAACTAATTTATCATATACATTACATAAAAGAGATAGAGGTGGGCAAAAAATTTATCCATCGTCCTAAATTAAATGATGGTCACAAACTATGTATGATTATTTATTTCAAGTCAAGAATTGAAATATCATTGTAATTAATGACCAATAATGAAGCAACTTTCAATTTCGTGTCCCTTTTTTCTCTAATGTGGATTTTTCATGTGTTTTGACAATACATTACCAATCAATTTTACTAGATATAGAGTTCTAAAATTAAAAAAAAAAAACAAATTTAATCGTATTTTATACGTAAACTACGCAATTCTACGTGGAGTAATTGGGTCCATACCAAGTTTTAAAGTCATAAAAATTCAATTTCAAACCAATAGAATATATAGCTATAACTAGAGGCGAAGACACGAGTAGATAGTAGTCTTGGCCTCCTCTCTCAGAATGATAAATTTGTTATTGAGATCCTTCAAATTTTGTCAAAATCATAAATTAGCATAATAATAAATTTATATTTTTATCTCCTAAAAATTTATAATTTATTTTTACCCCTCTTAAAGTCACTCTTAAAATAACCTGAAAAGCAACATCTTTACCTCACTTCAAATCAGACTTTTCATACACGTATTTTCTCCATTATCATCTTTAACCTCATGAAAAAACAGTGTGAAAGAGCATCCCGAGATATAACTTCGAGGACTTTTAAATTTTTCGATCTTGTAGATAGTAGATACTCAATCACACAACTTAATCCAATCTTCAACCATCTTAGCATATAGAGGCATCAACAATCGATTTCTTCAAAATATCAACAATGACAGGAGATATTTTTTCTGCTTTCTTGCACTGGAAAAACTGACCCAAGAATGAATAGTCGTTTTCTAGTATGATTACAGTTAATTATTAGACGTGCACATAAGAATTTCTTCAATTTTTTTCATTAAAGTTGAGGGTTACTTCAATCGATTTGTGTGACAGCAATGGATATCCAAATGGGAGCCAAAAGGGCCCATCCCTATTTAATTCCACAAAGAAAAATATATTTCTTATATTTTTATATCTAATAATTGTTCAACTTTTTACATATAAATTATGATCAAACATTTTTTTGCACTAAAAAGTTCAGATAATTCAAGATTTGAACCGACCATTTCCATAGAATGCTATATAATATTAAAAAGTTTAAATTAATGCTTTTAAACACTGAGTTTTCTAGATTTCTAATCATTAAAAGGAGGACCAACATTTTAAAAGCATGCTTGATATTTTTCCATGCGTATTATAACACGTTTCTTATAAAATTATTTACCAGAAAATATTCAGATACAAGCTTGATGATTATCTAATTATTATTAATCACAATTGATTGAGTTTTAATTTGGTTGTTGTCAGTACGGTAATATATAGATTCGATTGTGCTAAAGTATATTAATCTCCTATTTAACGATTAAAAAGAAATTATGAACAGTTTTAAGCATCGTATCAAAAAAATATATATGATAATAATAATATATAACGATATTATTGTTAAAAATTATTATTAATGAGAGAATATATGATTATTATAAATAGAATTTCCATTTCGGATTTACTTCAACCAAATATATTTGATGGTAATTCAATTTTTTAAGTACATATCGCACATTTTATATGGGATTAGGTATGAATATTTACTCAAATTTGAGAGTATATTCTTTTAAATGAATTTTTAAATAAAGGAAAAAATATAACGACATCAAATGTGGCCGACAGCGAAAGGTACAGACGAGATAAAGCCACGTAATGTAATAAAGAACGTGGCGCTCGCACGGATCCACGCGTTTTATACAAATGGAGAGGATTTAATTTATTGTTATTTCTATTGGAAATACCCAAAAAGTGTTTTTCATTTTGATATTTTTTATTTTAGAGAATTCTGCCAAATGTTGATGGATCAAATTCATCTGGGATTTCCTTTTCTTTTTTTTCTTTTTTCTTTTTTTTTTTGCATTCGAATAATCTGAATTATTATTTATTAATTTAATTTAAGTTTAATTATAAAAATACAGGGCAAGTAAAAATTGTGAAAAGGTAATAAGAAAAAATTTCAAATCACAAGTTAATCCAACCTATAAATAAATAGGATTTAGACTTAATGGTCAACCTTTCATTTCGTTATTGTTTTTCTAGGACAAAAAGGATAAATGTAATTGACTAAATATGAATATAGCAAATGAATGCTGTATCACATTGCACATGCTTTGTTTTTCACTTTTAACATTTTTCCCCTTCTAGGCATCTTTGAATGTTTATTCATAGCCCACTGCTCGCCTAATTATTATATTCTCTGCTATGGAAGCTTGAAATTTATATTTTTCCTTTTTTTTTTATTGAAATAACATTATTGTGGTAGATAATAATAATAATAATAATAATAAGTAAATATGCATACTCATGTACGGATTCCTACCTAACAAATATAGCTTTTATTATCATAAAAGATTCTAATGTTACACTACCATTACTCACTTTCTGGAGAGGGTAAAACTTATATGAATACTACTAGTATATTAGTTTTAATATAATTTTAATTGTTGAGGTAAGGTTTGTTGCAGTGAGTTGAGTGGAATTTGGTAGTGTTCATTGCAATCCATCACGAATATAATGAACTTACTTGTCATATTTGAGTTAGAAATTTAATGAAGCAAAATTTTTGAACTAGTTATTGTGCTGATATTTTGAAGATATTATGTTTCATTTATGAAAATCGATCCATGGCCATTGAAGATTGGATTAGATTCGAGTGAATCAAGACAACCCTTGTTTTGTAAAGAATTGGTTGAGATTGTGATATTGATTTTGGAAGGTCATATCTTCATCAAGTTATGCTTTTATTAAATGAATTGTAATAGTTATTTTAAAAGAGTTGCCATGTATTCATTCAATTAGCATATTAGCGAGCCAAGATTGATATATGTTAAGAGACTTATCTAAGTTACGTATGAGAGCATATTCAAAGCACTTAAATTTGTTAATTGAGAAATTGTTTTGTGTGAGAAAACTGAATTGTAAACCTTTAGTGTTTACTTCCTAAATTTTTAAGGGGAGAATTTACAGGTGAGTCTTTTAGCCTTTAGGTACAAAAGTGATATTTCTATACTTGGGGAGTGATAGAGTGTGATTCATTTATTATATTGTGAATTAAAAATAGTGGAATTACTCACTAAGCTAGGCTCCGCAGACATAGGGAAACCGAATTGCATTAACAAACTTTGGTGTTATTTGTGTTTTCGTTTTCACAGTTTTTCATAATGCCAAGCTGCAGTGGCCACTGCAATCAAGTACTTCCATTAACTGTTGTGTTGTCACACTCGAATTTGTTAAATCCTAAATTATTCGGGAAAGTTTTGAATTAAATTGAAAAGTTTTCTACTCTGGTGGATCCTTTTTGTAAATAAATGTTTTTGGCGAGCTATTGAGTAAAAGTTGAATTTCAACTTTAGTCCGATTACTTAAGAACTAGATAGTTCTTAGTGAGAGACAAAATGATTAATATTATTCTAGGTGGTCGTTGATTTGGTATTGATGAAGGATGTGTGAGAGGATTATATATATATATAGGAGAGGTGTTAATCTCCAAGATTGCTCTTTCATTTTTTTTGTTCCTTCTTCATCTTTCCTCTGGTTTGTCATAGAAGAGAGAATGCTTTAGGAGCATTGGTGCATGGAGGATGAAATGGAGGTTTGAGGTTTAGAAACCGAAAAATTCGTAAGCTGGTAAGCTTCTAAACCCTTCTGTGCTAACGGATATAAGAAAAGGAAATAAGGTTGAGGATTTTATTTACCTATCGAATCTGTTCTATTAATTATTTAAATGGCCTCTATATGAGAGAACAGTATGCTTCTTATGATGATAAAGTATGCTTCAATGAAATCTTCCATTTCCAAGTAGTCAAAAATAGGTCAACTGCAATCAAGTAAGGTATGGAAATTCATTAAGTTCTTTGGAACTTATTTGTATTATTATGTATTGCAGGTAACTTAGGAATTGTAAGAGTTAGAGAAGGGATTAGGCCAGAGTTCGTTGTGCAACGACAACTTTGTTTTTTAGTTGTAACTTGCATACAGCGGGAGACCCAGAGGCAGAGTCTCAAGGTTTTTGTTGTAAATGAAATTAAGTGAACTTTTTAATAGGTTAAGGTTTACCAAGTAATATTTTTGTATATTAAATTAAAGTTTTATTAACGACATAAATTCTTGGAAATTTTTTAATGTACTTAGTGACAGTATCAAATATTCTTGTCTTCATTCTTTTATTATTGTGGTTATTAATATTAAAAGTATAAGTCAAAGTTCGGACCCGGCAATCAATTTGGGTATGGCGTTACATGTGTTATTCAGTAAATGAAAATTGTAGGTAGCGACACAAATAATAATGAAAATCATACATTTTCTTGGTGTTGGAAACAAAACCCTAAAATGTGATTTATTTTTTTAGTAATTCTTTAGATGTTATTTTAAAGTGCTAAATATTAATTTTAATTTATATATAACTATAACACTAATTAATGTATTATTTGATAAATTGAAATATTAAGTGCTGAAAAAATAATTGTTGAGCTATAAAATTTGTTTGATATATTTCTTAAAATTAATTAAAAACGATAATTAAATTGTTTGATAAATATAGAGTTTAAATTATAAAAAATATTTTATTTTTTATCGTTAATTTTTAAGCATTTCATCTTATTCTAAACAAACAAAAAAAAATATTTTAAATGTAAAATTTTTATAGGATAATATAATATTAAAAATAAATAAATAAAATGGAATTAATTGAAAATATTATCCATTAAATGATAAGTAGCTCTTATATACTTATTATTTTTCACACTTTTTTTGTAAAAGAATTATCGAATTATTTTAATTGTGAATTATCAAACATGTGTAACCAATACCTAAATAAAAATTAATCTAAAATAATAAGTGTAATTTAATATAAATTAAAAAATAATTAATTGATAATAACTATTACACTAACAATGAAAATATTATTATATAATTATTTAATCTGATATAAACATAAATGTATATATTAATTTTATATTAAGATTTAATAGAAATATTATCAATAAAATAAATATTATCATATTTAAAATAAAATCATATTTATAGATTTAATTTTTATTAACTATAAAAAAATTATTTTAATATGATTAAGTACTATCATATTTTAAAAATATTCTTAATTTACTCAATTATATTCAATAATTTTATGGATTTACAATTTTATTAATTAATAATATATTATGCTTTTTTTTAGAATTTTTAAAATATTTTGACCAAATTAATTAATTTCGCATTAATATATTATGATATTTATTAATATCACTTCTATTATTATCACACAATAATACTAATAAATTATTTTTAATATCAGTTTAGTAATATCATTAACAATAAAGGGTATCTTTTTCAATTAAAAAGTTTTTTTAAACTCGTACTTATATCCATACTAGCTTCTAATGTCACCTGTGTTATATGTGAATTTATGTATTTAATATTTAATTAGTTTTTTAATTATTGTATTTTTAATTACAACAATTAGCATAAAAAAATATTTTTTATTTGAATTTTTAATATAATTAAAATATATTACCTTATCAATTCAAGTATTATAATAAAAAAATTCAAATAATAATTAAAGCATTTTTTAGCATATTCAATATACAATTTATTTTTAATTTATGTCATTAGCACAACATACATTATTCAAAATAATATAATTAAGATGTTTAAAATTTTATTCGAGCAATAGCTCTATTTTACATCAACAAAATTGACACAACTTTTTACATCAAAATTTTTAAAATAATAACTGTAAAATATAATTATAATTATCACACTTTAATTTTTTCCTATATGTTATGTTTAGAATTTTATTTAAGTGATAATTCTATTTTACATCAGCCCAACTTTTTAACTAATAATTGTAGATTAATTCTAATTGTTTTTTAATGTATAAGTATTACAATTTTTATTAAATTATAATTATTTTTAAATAAAATTTAGTAATATGATAGAAATAAATGATATTCGTCAGTTTAAACTCGTGCTTTTATGTAGATTATAATTTATAAATAATTCAAAACAATCGATTTGGTAGTAAGAGTATAATGATATTCAAACAATAGAATAACATGCTTTTTGAAAACTTTTAAGACATAAATACTTTTTGAAGGACAAACCTTGGTCGATTAGAAGCTTACTTTCATTGGTGTTGCCTAATTTGTCAATATCAAGGTTCAATGACATGGACAAATAATAGACATGCACTAATAATAGGACTAAGAATACTATACCAAAATTGACTGTTAAAGTGGTTGATTAAACATTTGCCTAAAAAACACAACATGTACTTGATTAAACAAATTAGAATTAATTTGCATAGGGAGATGAATTTGAAACATTAAGATGTCATCTCCCAACTGTATCCATGTGATTTAAATTATTGTGTAGAAGCTGAAATTCCATCGTCAAACAAACACTATTCCTCTTTAAACAAAATGGTTTGGTATTATTTTTGTGGAAGTTTTGTTTTTTTAATTTTCTAAGTGTTTAAAAACGTAGAATCGATTAATAAAGTGAAGAATATCTCATCGAAATTTAAAAAAAAAAAAAAAACAAATCATCGCATTGTACATGTTTGGCCTCAAACCTTAAATTTAAAGTTTATAGGACGAGAATGCTATCATTTGGGTTAGAGCATAGATTTGAGTTCAATCATGTCAATCATGATTCACTTTCTCAAACAACTAATAAAACGCTTTCATTCAATGATTTTATTGAAACTTTGTAGATTTCTATCCACGAAATCAACCTCCCAATTCTAAATTTATTATTCAAGAATTATTTTTGGTAGCAATTAGCTAGATATTTGGTTTAATAACAAATGTATATACATATTCTATTTTGACTTTTCGAGAAAAAAAAGTATAAATATTATCTATTTAAGTAACAAGTTCCTCCTTCCTCAAAAAACGAATTGCTATTAATTAAGCTTGTTTTTGTAAATATGCAAATTCACTTTTAACTATAAATTCTAAATGAATGGATACTACAAATATTTAGATTTTCTTTTTATTCTTTATATTTATTTTATAGTTCACGTTCGAAGTTCGTGACTGTTTTTTTAATAATGTTACTTTCAAAATTCAAACTTACATTCTATCCTTAAAAGTGTAAAATACTTTACCACTGGACTCAACAGTTATTAGTGGACTTAAATGAAGACATATTTTGACTTTTTAATATGAAGATTTCTTATTAAATATTGGAAACAAAATGAAAAAAATTTAAGAAGTAAAAATAAAACCGTCTGCAATTATGAAATCAAATTAGATCGTAAGGATTGTTTGGATATCAAACTTTAAATTGATGTTAATTGGAGAACTCAACATAAATTTTTTCACTTCACCTATATTTCAGTCAACAAACATCCGAATATAGATAGTGCTACACATACTCAAGATAGATATCCGCATCGTCATTGAACTAAACGTTTGAGATGCCAAATTATTAACTTGTAATGAATGATTAATTAGTATCAATAATTATTAATTTTGATATGGATATTGTTGAATACAAGAATAAAAAGAAATAGTTTGTAGATATTTTCTATTTATTTATCTGTTTATACATACACGATGATGTAAATATATGAAATGTTATCAATGTCTTGACATTATTAAAAGAGATTAGGCATTGGGTATTTACTTATCCGGATTCAAGTTTCATCATGGATTATGGTCATACATGAGTCTTCAATTTTACTATGCACAATTGTCACGTGTGTTTTGTTTGGTTATACTCTGAACCTTAATCTATTTTGCTTTATATTAATTTAATTCTACTAATTTGTAATTGCTTGATTATGCATTTATAATTGTATTGCTACTACATCAAAATAGATTTTCTATGGTTTTTTTCACTAGAGTAGTATGTAGTGTTTGTAATAGCATATAGCAATGTTTATATACGTCCCCAAATACTAGATAGAAAGCCAGATAGTTTTGAAGGTCACAACATTTCTTATAAAAATACATGTGTTGAGGCAGTTATGAATGTGTTGAGGCAGTTATGAGAGCAGTGATGCAGAACAGTTACAACTGCACTCGGCACTTCTCAAATTTTATAGCTTAGCTTTATTTTGAATTGATAATCTTTTGAAACAAAAACATTTGGTCCATAACCTTATATGATATTTTGGAAGTGTGTTGGCCCAATTAAGATCGGTCATTTGAAGCAACAAATTATTGCAAATTAGATTAAATTGGATCAAGCAAATCAGATTTTCTAATCTAAGGAGATTGGATCGACTGACTTCAAAAATTAATTTTGAATATCTCTAAATATCCTAGACTTTATGAGGATATTCTTGATGCTACTTTAGGGAGATTGTATTATGATTGATCTCAATGTTAGCAAGTCCAAAAAGGATTTATATTCAAGACTTGCATAAGAATTATATATAGAGTGAGTTTTGGCATTTATTATGTTCTTTAGAAATTATTTTTGTGAGTGCATTTTGTGCAAGAAAAATAAGTGAATCACTTGGTTTTATAAATTATTTAAGGGGAAAATTTAGATTTTTAGTGCAAAGATAAGGTTGTAATATCAGTGTGTGATAGGACCTAAATCATCGTTTTGTACGATGTTGAAAATAGTAGATTTTATCTGTGGGTAAAATCTATAGGCATAGGAAAATCAAACTTGTAAACAATTGTTTTGGGTCTTTGTTTCCTTTTTGCAATTGCATCCAATATGTAAAACTACTCCTTGTTAACTACTCACTCGATTTCTATAATAATCACTGATCTCTTTATAACTGCTCACTCTATTCTTGTAATAATCAGTTCATCTCTTTCAAGATGTAATTATATTTGTAAACTTTAAAAAAAAAAATCTATAATAGATCAAAGTAAGAGTAAATGTTTATCATACATAAAATATTCTCGTGTAACATTAAATGTTGATGCGTTTATTTTGAGAGTAAAAAATTTGTTTAAATAAAGACTTTCATTATTTATATGAACTAATTTTTCAAATGGAGAATAGTTGAATAAAGTTTTTTTTCTAATTATGGAATTAGGAATTTCTAGTGATTTAACAAAATTGTTTAATAATGGTATGTACTTGGACTAATTTTTCAAACCTTTTTTTTTTAAATATGATGACCAAATTTTAATAAATTAAAATAGAGAAATTAACTTTTCAGTTTTCATAGTAGAGTGAAACTTAGAATTAATCTTTTTTTTTTCATTTTAAAATAATTAAATTATTAATATAATCTTAATAAAAATAAATTATTTATTTTAGAATTTGGTCCATGAATCATAATACTCAGTAATCATATTTTGGTTAATAAATTTAAATTTAATACCATAGCAATTAAGAAAACAAAAAATATTAAATGTAATACCTTATAACATTATACCGATTTTCATGTGAATGTCCTTGCAATAAAGTTAGAAGGGCCTAGACGCTTGCAGTTGCATGCCCCCACAATGATAAATTATGTGAATTTGTTTATCTTTTCGAACTAGATTTGCAACACGTGACATAATAATATTGATAATTTTTTTAATAAATATCGACATAATTAATTCATGACTTAAAAAAAAACAATTTTTTTTTTAAATTGTTAATGAACAAATTAAAATTTAAAAATGGAAATGAAAATGACATATCATATAAATATCATAGATGATATACATCAAAGAGAAAACAACTTTAAAATATATTTGTTTTCCGATGAAATTTCAAGAATAATTTCGCATTATTTTTTTATACAAAAGACGAATATGCAAAAGTGAATTTCCAACTCTTCTCATCGGAAAATATCTCGCCAACAATATCCATGCCAATTAAGACTTAGATAAGACTTAATCGATATTTATTTTTATTTTCAATGAAATTTTCTTAAACATATATTAATTTAGGGTCATATCATTAAACTAAAAATATGTTTTTATTAATTAGTTATATTTAATACTTAATCTTAAAATTAAAATATCAAAACATATTAACAAGTCCTACAATTTTATTGTAATTTATATTTATTTAAATTATATTTATATTTTTAAAGGTGTTTTTACAAACACCACGAACTTTAGATCCTCTCAAACCAGACCCTCACAATTATATAGAGAGTAGGTCCTATGGAGAATCAAACCTGATATAATTGTACCCTCCAACTTTTTTTAAATAAACAAGTGAAATTGTAGCAATGTTTTCATTATAGTCCATGAATTTTGAAAAAGTAGTAAAGAATATACAACATAAACTTATCTCCTTACCTATAACTTAAGTTCAATGAATTTACCTACCAACTATAATTTCATTATATTTTAATATAGAAAAGAAATTAAAAGGAAACAAATTGATATCATAAGTGGTTCATTGAAATTGAATTTGATTCTTTTTAATAAAATATTTTAAGTGAATGGAGAATTTAAGAATTTAAAATATTGATTATAAACAATTGAAAAGGATTGGCAGGTCAAATCAGGAGTTGGTTAGAGTATTGATTGAGAAATGGGTATTGAACTGGTTGGCTGACGAATTAGTATGAATCAGTTGAATCGGGTAATTGAATTAAAATTTTTTATATTTTATGATTTTTTAAATAATTTATTTAATTAAATCGGACGAATTAATTTTGACCAATTCATCCATTTGTCTGGTTCTAAAAATCTTGACTATAAGTACAATCATAAATAATTCAATCTATTATAAAGTATGATCATATTGATAACCGGAATGTATCTCGACTTACTTTATAAGAATCCTAAATAGAATCTAAACATGGTATGAATCAAGGATGTTTGAACCAAACTAAATTAACTGGTTGAACTGCTTGGACCGAGAACCAACCGAGATATTATTTCTAAAAAGGATTTTGAACCAGTTAGATCGACAGTCGATTAAAAAGCTAGTTGAACAAATAATTAATTGATTGAACTGATTTTTTTTAAATAAATTTTTAATTGAACCAATTAGACTAATTAAACCACCAAACTCGTAACTTGACCAATTCCAATTCGATTTAAAAACATAGTAAATCTCCAAAAACCTCAAAATAACATTAACAATCACATTGGAATATAAGATGGTACGAAACGAAATCGGATTTTGTAATAAAATTAGGTGACTGGTGTTGACTAGACTGCTTTTTCAGTGTGAAGCCCGTATGGCCGACCTAAGCATGTTAGGAAGTAAAAATAAATGTCAAAAAGCAATGTATCTTATCTATTATTTTTTAAAAGAAAATAAAAAATTAATTAAATATAAAACATTTGTTTCTTATCTCCAAGAATTCTCACTTCCTCTATTCCTATAAATAGCCAAGCAAAACCCAAAGCCTTTTGTTCATGTACCCTTCATTGCAAACCTCTTATCAATCTCAATATCCATCCATACCCCCACATTGAATAACATAAACAACTGACAATGGTGGTGGTGTCAAAACCAGCAATTGAACAGTTCTCTCCTTACCTGAAAAACAACAAACCAACCGCATTGTTCACTCAAATCCCACTTGTAGACCTCTCAAAACCTGATTCAAAACACCAAATAATCAAAGCTTGTGAAGAGTTTGGGTTCTTCAAGGTGATCAATCATGGGGTTCCAATGGAATCCATTTCCATGTTGGAATCCGAAGCTACCAAGTTCTTCAGTTTACCACTTTGTGAGAAACAAAAAACAGGACAACCTCAACCTTATGGTTATGGTCATAAAAGGATTGGTACACACGGTGATGTTGGCTGGGTTGAGTATCTTCTTTTGACTACTAATCAAGACCCCAGTCTCCATAGCTTCCAAACTTTCAGGTCTGCAAAACAGAACACTAAAAGAAATGGGAATTCTTTTTGTTTTTTGGGGGTGTTTCAATTTTATTAATTGTTTTTCTTTTTCAGGGTGGCTTTGAATAACTATATGAAATCAGTAAAGAAAATGGCATGTGAGATACTTGAAATGATGGCTGATGGGTTGAAGATACAACCCAGGAATGTGTTAAGCAAGCTGTTGATGGATGAAGAGAGTGACTCTGTTTTCAGGGTGAATCATTACCCACCATGCCCTAATGTTCAACCTTTGAGTGGTAATGGGAATGGCAATGGGGATGTGATTGGATTTGGTGAACACACTGACCCACAAATTATCTCAGTGTTGAGATCTAACAACACTTCTGGTCTTCAAATCTCTCTAAGAGAAGGAAGCTGGATTTCAGTGCCACCTGACCAAACCTCATTTTTCATCAATGTTGGTGACTCCTTACAGGTATGGTAAATATAAAAATACCTTGAAAATATTATCGTACTCTTGTATCAGATTGCATTAAAATTTTCATTTAGTTAAAAATTGGTTTCTAAAAATTAATACAAACTTCCATAATATTTTTACCTCTGCTAGAAAAATGAGAAATCCCTATTTCATTGATTCTTTTTACAAGAAAAAGAACTAATTGGAATATTCTTTTTGAATTGTTTTCATCACTTGAATATCTGTCATATCTCACTTACATATTACAGTCCCCACTTAAATAAATTTTTTTCTCCCTTTCTTGGGTACACAAAACAGTTTAGTTGTAAGCTTCCAAACCCAAAAAGCACAAAGGGAAATCAACTTTTTGGGATCATCATTTTATTTAGATTTGAAACTTTGGGTCAGTTCTTGAATTTTCTGTAATGGATGTTTGTTTTTGCAGGTAATGACCAATGGAAGGTTTAAAAGTGTAAAACATAGGGTGGTGACCAACAGTGTGAAATCAAGGCTATCAATGATTTATTTTGGTGGACCACCATTGAGTGAGAAAATAGCACCTTTGCCATCTTTGATGAGAGGTGATCAACAAAGCTTATATAAAGAATTTACTTGGTTCGAGTACAAAAAATCTGCTTATAATTCCAGATTGGCAGATAATAGGCTCATTCACTTTGAAAAAATTGCTGCTTCTTAATCTCTTTTTTATTTTTCACTTTTGAGTAGATTTTTTTTTTTTACTTCAAATAAAAAATAGGATTAGGAAAAAGTTTGTAGTATCAAAAACGCTTGTGTGATCTTTAGGTAGCTCTTTTCCTTTGTACTTTTTTTTTTTTCTTAATTTGTTTCAACTCAATGTAACTATCCTTCTTGTTAATATACTACAAATTTTCATCCCATCATGGATACTATTTAATATAACATGAAACATTATCAATTCGAAATACAACAAGGATACACAGGTTACTTATCATTTATAGGTTGAGTTAGAGCTGTTTTTATATAATGCTTAAAATTATCCATAACCTTTCTTCAACTCATAAATTGGAAGATAATGTGTTTTAGCGCATTTGAACCTACGTTCTCCTATATTGATAACAACACTCATACTGATTAAATTAAGACTCAATCGAAAAATGAGGAATAATAAATAAATACGTACCTATATCCAAATTTGGGTGGTCAAATTATACTACATTTTTTCATGTAATTCCCTATAAAACCATTACCAAAGATTGTTGCTACAAGTCTGAACTACAATTGGCATAAACCAGATTTTTTCTTTAAATAAACAATCAATTTTACTTCAATTATAAAAGGAATTGTAGTGGTCAAAATGTACTGTCTTGCTACATCCTATTAAAGAATTTAAATAAAACACCATGGAATATACTATAGAATATAGATTGACCATGGAACTTGTTGGTCCATTTAATTCCATTAAAACCGAATAATAAAAATATTTATCTTTCTTTTTTAATATTTATTTTAATCAATGAGATTAGATTGTTAATATTGAATTAAAATATAATTGAGATGCATATTTTTGTAATTATTAAAAATAGTTAATATTTGAATATATATTTAAAGAAAATGATTAAAAGTAAAAAAGGATGGGACCATTAATAAAAGGAAGAAGCAGAAACCGGTACTGCTATCAAGGCGGCCCAACCGAAAACTGTGTGCACAGAGTGTGAGTCAGATTGTCTAAAGATTATGACACTACCAACAGTTTTTTCAATAATTCCTTTTTTTTTCAATAATTATAGATAGAATGTTTTAAAAAGGTTTATACGAGTAAATTAAGCCTTAACTTGATTGATATCAGTATTATTATCAGTGTAGGAGAACATGGATTTAAGTATGTTGAAGCGCATTATCATACTATTTAAGGATTGGAGAGGGGTTATAGATAGTTCCAGGTATTGTTTCAAAAAATTATAAAATTTTTTTATTTAGGTATTTTTTTTGTCAAAGGGGATATTTAAAGTTTTATTTTGTTACCACTCGTTAAATTCAATTAAAAAAATCTCTGAACAAATCAAATTACAACACATAGCTTTTTAATTAAATAAAAATATTTAGATACTTAAATGAGAAAGGTTGTATAATTTGGTACCTAAATGAGAAAATTTGCATAATTTAAGGGATAGATATTGGCCATGAGTTTTAAAGCTGATCCATAACTAAGACGAGGATCAAACTTTTAACCACTAATTAAAGTAAGAGAGACCCTTACCATGTCACCTACCTCCCGTGATTCATTTACTTAAATTTTTTTTTTAATCTACATGTGAAATACTTTCTATTAAGAGGTACAAGATCCCCGCATCTCACAATTTGTTGCAATTTTGCTTGCTCCATCTAAGGTTAGAATTTTATATGAGAATTTTGAATTCAATTGTTTAGAAAAAGTAATTGGGATAAGTGATTGTTGAGCTGAACCCATATGATAAAATCAGTGTGTAATAAAAATGAATTTACTAAGATTTATAATTTTACCAAAAGCTTGAGACTAAAATATGTTAAAGGAAGTAAACTTGTAAAGACAAAATTCTATAACAAGAACAATATAATAAAAATTGTTTGTTGATAATTTTATATTTTATCAACTAAATATTTGGATTTTATATTCCAATCAAATAAATAGTAATGCCATATTCTACTTGTAATCTTATATTCTTGTAATTTTATTACGAAACATAATCTAAAAGTTTACGAAAAAAATGCAAATGAAGCACATGTGTAGGGAGTGTAACCATTGTGCTGACATGCTCGTAGGCTGAGGGAGCGGTTTTGTTCATCCCTTCGTTACAAGTTTTTGTTTATTCGTAAGTCAACTTAATTGAAATTTGAAAAGATTTGAATAAAAAGATTAAAGACGTTTCAAATATGAGTTGGGCATATCTAATACAAACCCTAAGGAATGAGGTAATTCAAAGAGCAAAAAATCCATATCCCAACCTGTTAAATCTTCTTCAACCAAGCGGTCTACTGTTTATTTCTTCACCTCGTCATCAACAACAATAACATCAAGAGAACCGAATCTTTCTTCGTCGGCTTTCTTCACCTGATGTTATTGTTGTTGATGACGAGGTGAAGAAGAAAACAGTAGACCGCTTGGTTGAAAAAGATTTAACAGGTCAGGATATGGATTTTTTGCTCTTTGAATTACCTCCTTCCATGGGTTGAAAAGACGGATGAAGATAAAAAGAAGCAACTCTTAATGTTGGGAGAGGTAAAAAGGGTGAGGATTCTCTGTTCATGTGCCTTGGTAAACGATCTATCCTCACCTTTTTTACTTTTCCTAGCATTAAAAGTTGCTTTCAAATTACCCACGTGAAGTTTTAAAGCATAGATTGGATATGATTAGGGGTGAAAAGGCAGCTGCTTTAGAGGAGAAATGGAGGAAATTGCAAGTTGTTCTTGGAGAGGAATGATTTGATAATGGAACAAGCTAAGTTGATGTTAGAATCTTATAAGTCCCAAGAAGCATAAAGTAGCTCTCTTGTTCATTGTTAAGACATTTTCTAGGATTTGCATAATCTGTAACTTTTGGTGTTTCCGTTAGTCTTTAATTCCAGTTTCCCTAATGTACTTGTTTTTATTACAATATGCTTCAAGAATGGCCAAATCAAGCTCTACAAATCAAATGAAACATAGCTAAATTTGAATGAAATAGGACATAGATGATGGAACCTTGGTTTTTTTACAGAGTGGTTCAACAAATGCTCCCCATAAAATAACACAACATATTAAAAGATCATCCTTAAATAACATTACATTGCATACTACGATATGGCAGCCGACAACCGACTGCATCGAATCGGAACACATGGACCAACAAAAACTGAAATGGTGAGTAACCATTTCACAATAATATGCCACTTTGTCGTCTTTCAAGTTTTATTTCTGGCTCTTCTTTTTCCATAAGTCTCCGAACATTTTAATCCCAGAGCCTTTGCGTTTTCCGCTTCCGAAACCATCGTCTATATCATCAGCTAAACCTGGTGATCCGACATAACCAGCAAATCCACCAGCTGGTGTCTCAAACACGCCATTGAAATGCTTATCCATTGAGCTACACCGGTTTGAAATCCTCCCGTTCATTTCCACGCCACCGGAAAGAATAGCTGCTGCGGCATCTGCTGCCTTTCTCCATTGTTCTGTTTGTACCCTTAGCTTCTTCATTTCAGCTTCCAATGCCCCCTTTTGTTCTTCCACTGATTGAAGCTTTTCCTTCAATTGAGCTGTATTTGTTTTGCTTGCTTCCAGCTCCTCCCCTACTTGGCCCAACTTCAATGCCATTTCTTCTTCCTTAACTTTAGCACTCAAAATGTTCGAGTTCGCTTCGTTGAGCTGCTTTTTCATGTCCTTGTTCTCTTGAGTGAACACAACAAGCTCCTTTTCTTTTTCTTCCAGCTTGGACTTCAGCATATTGATCTCATCATTTTTCAAAGCCAAGTCTTGGAAAAATTGTTTCTCCAGCTCGGATTCTGCTGGTGGTGCACTCGATATCTCTATTGCATTGGTTTTCTCATCTACTTGATCGACTTCTTCGGTTTCCACCTTAGGCTCAATTGCTGTTTTTTCCACTGTGACTTCAAACACATCAGTTTCTTGTTGGTTATCTTCAGAAACTTCATCTCTGATGCTACAATCGGATTTCTTAGAATCTCGAGTTCTTTTTGGAGAAACCTTCTCATTAACTTCAACAGTTTCCCGAGCTTTAGGCTTCTTGGTCTTATTTTCCAGCTCTTGTTGCGCTTCTTTCTTTGCAGCTTCTGCTGAAGCCAACTGGTCTTTGAGACTCTTCAGCTCTTCTTGTGCTTGCCCCAGTTGAGATTCTAAATCTGCAATACGAGTGCCAAGCTTCTTTTGGTTCAATGGATCAGATTGTGGAGCACCTCTTGGTGAACGACGATCTCCAAGCTTAGGACTACTACGATCAGTAATGGGTCGATGATGCAAAGGGTCTGAATCAGAACTCGATGGCCTAACCTGATGCGTCCCTCGAGGAGATTGCCTTTGTGGCATGTCCGAGCCCCTAGTCCTCATAAAAACACAAACATGTCACGTCAGGAAAAACAACAAACATGTAACACAAGCAAATCATGTCATTTTGCTTGAATGCCAAGATTATTCTACATACATGGAACTTTCCATTTCAATAAAAAGTATTAAAAACCCGAAAACATACTAGATTTAACAGTACTAAAACACAAACAACTATATTCATTAGTTCATGGCAGATTAGATTCTCACCTTGATCTTGGCATCTTGCCACTTCCAATATTGAAGAAGTTTGTGAAGAGAAAACAGAGCTAATTAGTCAAAAACTTGTGACCTGCAAAACTTAAAGTACACCAAAGAAAAAAGTGAGAATGGCATATATAAATATACAATATATATGTATATATATAAGAACACTTCGATCCACCATTGCAGAGCCTTGCATTTGATTATATATAAGAACAATATATATGTATATATATATAACAACACCTTGGACTACCATATATATGAGGTGGGCACCTGCATTTGATTATGGTGTACAAAACCATGTAATGGAGGCAGATTTGAAATCAACTTTCTTTTTCAATTATTTAAGGCAAGTGTATGGCTTTTGACTTTGACTTCTGGGGTTAAAAATCTCTAAGTAAAGAGTGATATAATATTTTCACCACAATGTAAAACCTGAATTAAATGAGGCAAATAGTGGCAATGCTACAATGGCAATTTTATAATCCTGGGGCTCTCAAGTTTTTGGTTTGGGGAGTTAAATCCTCAAACTTGTCTCTAAGATTCCTTCCATTTAAAGCTATAAACCATTGTCAAGTTCAGTTTTTCCCCCTTCAAGATCCCACTTTGGGTTGCACAAATGATCCTCTATAAATAAATAAATATATATATATATATACACACAGTTGTAGCAGCATTGGGCAGATGAGAAAAAATGAGACAATGCAAAGGCCATTTAAGATTATATCATTATCATCATCTAGTTTTAATTTGTTAGCAATTGAGTATCCACATAATTTTTTCAATACTGCTTGGTCAATTCCCATACTTGCAGAAGGCTTATCATACCTTTGTTCTAATACATATATAGATATAAAAAGAAATGGGGAAAACCCTAATAACAAATGAATTCAAGTATCAGATAGCAAACTTGTAAAGATCTTCTGCATAATATTTTTTTCCCACAGATAAAAGTAGAAAGTCATCCTAGTAGTCAAACCAAACCACATATAATCAAAGCACTATCAAACAAAAAACATATCCTCTAAAAATGAAAAGAGATAAAAAAAATCCCAAAAATAGTTTTCACTTTTCCAGTCCCCCATGTCTTTTGATTCCTCATATATATTTTTCATGGTTATTCTCACTAGCTTTTCTAGGGCAGTGCAAAAAAGCCCTTTTTTCACTCTCTATGTATATGTATATGCGCACCATTATATGGACAGTTAACCATGCATAAAAAATATGCATTTATAAACATTCCAAGGGTATTTTAGTAAATTTGAGTAAGCTAAATTGTGGTGTATGATTAAAGGGATGGAAGCTAGGCATGCGTTGCCTCGCCTGTCAGGGTTTTCCGAGTCAAAATCAATGTACGCGCCACCATGGGGCGTGATGGTGAGGTCAAGAAAAATGCAAATCTAAATATTACAAAAGTAATAATAGGGTTTTGAAAATATTTGGCTTATTATGCAGACAATCAGACACAGTTCTTACTTGTTTGCTGCAAATTAGAAGAATTAACTCAAAAAATATTAAAACAATCATAATCTTAAAAAATAATAATAAACTTCAAAGCACTCTGCAGCAGAAGCCATGCAGTGGTTAGCTAATAGAACAACTTTGTGGATCAGATGAAGTAGAACCCAGTTTTCATGTTGAAGATGAAGTTGAACCCAGTTTTCACAAGCTAATGCATGTTTTCCATAGCAAAGAAATTAAGGGTTTTAAATCGCATAAAATGTGAAACTAGACTATGCAAGCTTCATAGCTGGCATTAAAACATACATGATAAAACCTTTCTTCTCATAAGAAACAAAAAACAAGAAATAATGAAGAAGAAGAAGAAGAAGAAGAAGAAGAAGAAGAAGGGATTATATATATCTTACCTTATAAAAGAAAGTAGATGATAGCCATGAGAAAGCTTTTTGAGTACCGAAATGCAAGGCAATGAATGAAAAATAAAATAAAAAAAGGGGGAAAATGAAGCAGGATGGGGAGAGAAAGAGAATTTCAAAAGTTTGAATAAAAGCTGCAAATGGAGAAGTGGCATATACTACTCCATTAATAACATTTCATGAAAAAAATATTTGATAATTTTGAATTTGAAATACTAAAGCTACAATTTTTCTTCTATTATTGTCATAAGTATAAAAAAGGGAAAGGACAAGAGTGTAAATTTGGGGAAAAGATAGATAGTAAATTAGAAATAGAATCTCGGAAATCCAAACTGTATCTTCAACTCTTGTCTTTTTGTCTCTTTTCAAATCTTCAAACCTTTTTTTCCTTTTTCTTGTATAACTGTGCATGCACATGTATTTTCATTATTAATCAACCATCCATTTCAATTTTTCTTTTTTTGTGTGTGTTTAAATTATTTAATATATTATGTTCATTTTTGTATTATTTTTTACATTTTTAATTTCTTTTTTGTATTTTATTTATATTGTGAATGGCATTCACATGGCAATCTATATGTATATTTTTTTTATTCATTTTGAGGTGATTTAATAAATAACGCGTAAGTTTAAGAGTTAAAAAATGTGAAAAATTAAATGAATAACTAAAATATTTTTTTTATAAAGTTGATGGGTCAAATAAGTCATTATATTTTTTAAAATTATATATAAAGATTTTATCTGAATATATGAAAATAAGAAAAAAAAGAATTAAGCATTGCATTTAATACAATAATATTTTTTATTATTTTAAATAATTCATTAATTGATTATGAAATGTACTTAATTGTGAACAAAACCCTTTATTATGCAAAGTAGAACAATATTAATTGAAAAAGAATAACATAATTACACAATGTAAGATGAATCAACTTTATGATTAATTTTTATATAATTTTGTTAATGTATTTTTTAAAATATTGCTATTATAGATTCTGATTATATATGTTCTTTTTGAGAAAATATTTAGAATTACCCATAATCCTTCATCAACTTGTAAATAAGAGGATAATTCGTTTCAGCTCATTTGAGCCCACATTGACAATTATATCTTAATTAACTCTAGAAATGTACTAAGGGCTCTCTTTAACAAAAAAAAAAGAAAATAAAATATTTTTATAGTATATCAAAATCACGTCAACTTATTTTTAATAATTAATAATGTTTTTTTTATATTTTAAATTGGCAGTTTTCCTTTCAATATTAAAAATAGAAAATAAAATAAATTAATAATTTTTTTTACTTGATCGTAAAATCCAAATAGAAAACTGCAAAAGCAGTGACATTTGTTGAATGAATTATCCATTTATATGCAACTTGTTCAAAAATAGTACCAAAGTTTAAGAGAAAAACTTAAAATCCTTGCATTGAATTTGTCTTTAGACTGTTATTTTCAAATAATCCAAATTGTGTGCATGCAGGTTCATGCAAATCAGTTTTATTTATTAAATTTGTTCTTTTGCTCTCTTTTCAGCTCTCATTCCAACATAAAAATAATTCAATATGATTTAATTTTCTTGGAATTGAAGGCTATTTTCTTTCACTTACCCTACCTTTTTTTTTTTTTGTCAGATTTCCCTCTCTAATTAGCCAATTTAATTCAAAGTTAACCAAAATTTTAATGAATCCATGGAGTTAATGAGAATAAATGGTATGAGAAGGCGAAAAGGGAAAGCTAAAATAATATAAATAAAGCAAGCATTGATTAGAATAGTGTGGTAGATGAGTGATGGTGGAAGATGCAATTATGCAATAAAACAAGTATTAAATATAGTCGATAAATAGCATAGGATATTGATGTACTCTCTTTGGGTGGACTTTATTTATATTCATATTTGCTATGAATAAATGCGCTAAAACATCAATGATAATATGCTATATTTTTGGTGAAAATTAAATATAACTCAAGTCTGAAGAATTGACCCATTCAATTTACGCGCCTAAAGGAATGAATAATACAAGGCAATTCATGAAAACAACCATCATTCAGCATTAAAAGTATTAAAAATTAGATTTTATTTTATTTATTTTTAAAATAAACATATTAATTTTTATATCTCATACTACATCATTCCTTAACAATAAAAATAGATACAATTTTTAACAAAAAGATCAATTTATTTTTAATTTTACATACAATAACAATAAAAATACATGACGTGGCGACATATTCCTCAATTTTCTCAACTTCCTTCTTTCAATTAAATTCTGAACTAGTCTCTAGTTAATTTAGGGATATTTTAATTATAAAAGCTATGAATTTCAACCTATAAAAAGGCTATAGTTACCCTAGGTTTTTACATAGAAAATAACACAATTAAGAGAGGATTATGTGTTTCAGTTTGAAGGGTTTTTTTAGGGTTTCGTGTTTTTTTTTTACTCTCTCCATTTTGTACTTTTCTCTTATTAGTTAAATCTCATTTTATCTATAATTTTTTATCTTTTTTAGAGGAGTTTTTTCACATAAAATTTGTGTGTTTGGTATTTTCAATTTCTTCATTATTAATATTATTAGTTGCTTACACGGGTTTTTTCCAACATAATATAAAGGGCTTTCATATTACTTTTATTCGCACAATATATTTTCATAAGTTTAAATATTACATTTTTTTAAAGAAAAAAATTAAATTCGAACTTTAAAAATGATATTCATAATTGAAAAATATAATTATGAATCTAATTGAGAAAGTTGAATTCTTTTTACCATATCTATTCATACTTATATCTTTAATTTTATTTTTTTTACATATTTATCTCATTGATTAAAACTACATATTAATCATCTTAATGTAGGCTCGAATAATGAAAAGTTTGCTTGCTATAGGTTCAACCTAGTTCCATTTGAATTTTGATAGACACAAAAAAAATTTCTATTAGTCCATTTGAATCACACAAAGTAATTTAATGAAAATATAATTATTAAGGTAGTAATTTTTTAGATGTGTTTGGTTAATAGAATGTAATTACATCGTAATTTCTTATATCATGTGGTAGTATAATTTGTAATTACACAATTACATAATTTATAATTTTAAAAAATGTTAATGACTATAAAAAATTATTAGTATGATAAAAACAATTTCTAAACAAGTAACAAATATTAAAATCAAATTATTATATGTATTATATTAGTATAAAAAGTAGTTTATAGTACGATTACATAAATAAGTATATTATTTTGATAATATAGCATGAACACATAAATAAGTTTTGTTCATACATAATCATAACTTTTTTTTATAAATAAATATATTATAATACTTTTATGGACCGTAATTTTAGAAATTCTTGAAGATTTAAATGATATTTTTTTGTATAACTTTATAAAATACATAAATTATTTTTATAATATAATTTTTTTTCTATAACTATCCCAAACACTAATATATGTTCATGATTATAATAATTTTTATAACTTTCATAAAATTAATTTTTTAATTGGATTTAGGTGTAATTAAATGCGTGTACAGTGGAGAAGCCAGGGGGTTGGCATGGGCCCCGGCCCCCCTAAAAGGTAAAATTTCTATTTTGGCCCTTGAAATTTTTTAAAAATTTTAATTAGTAAAGGTAAAATTGCACTTTGGCCCCCACTAAAATTATAAAAATTTGATTTAATCCTTTACAAATTAGAAAGATATAAACTATAAAAAATTAAAAATTCATCCGGCCCCCCTAAAAAGTTATACTGGCTTCGCCCCTGTGCGTGTACTCTAATTTTCACCCTCCCCTTAAAAATTGAAAAGTGTAATTGTGGTCTCTCTTTGAAAACAAACGTACATTATGATTATAATTAATTAGCAAGAGGGCTTATTGGTGGGAAAAAATATTTGTGTATAAGTTGAATTCATAATATAATATCTTAATTACGCTTAATTCTGGTATTTATATTTTTTTGTTATTTAAATTTGACAATTAAGTTTATTTTGATTCTTTATACTTGGAATATATAACAGTTTGATAACATGACATTTTGATCGCTTCACATCACCGACCCAACTGTTTCATTATAGTAGATCTTATCAAATCTTTTACTTTTCTGCTACATTTTCAAAAAAAGAGACGTTCCATTTCTTTCACTCTGAAAATCTCAGGTGCTTCTTCTCTATGTCTTTCGGTCTGAAAATCTATGGCACTTCTTCTCATTGTCTTTTAGGCTGGAAATCTAAGGCGCTGCTTCTCTATTGCACACCAGACAAAACTTGGGATACCTCCTTCCAGGTAATAGCCTTCACCCTGTTTTAATGCCTCTTTTGCAATAAAATGGGCGAATATGTTTTCTGACTTTGGAATAAAATGAAAACTGAGTTATTGAATGTGAGTCTTTGTGCTTTGAATATCTCTAATGAGTGCTTCAATAATCGATCTGTCACATTTTGCATTTTGGCACTTTGTTATTACCGTTCTTGAGTCACCTATTATTTCTAGAACATTAAAACCCATAGAAATCCCTAATATTGTGGCATGTAATCCTGCATGTGCCTCCGCCGCAAACGGAAATGCAACATTGGAGTGAAGAACTGACTTGGATGCCAAGATTTTACCCCCCACATATCGTACTACCAGCCCTGAAGCAGATCTGAAGGATTGTTGATCAAAAGCCGCATCAAAGTAAATAGCCACATTCACCCTCTGCTCATCTTGTTTCGGTCATCTGCCTGCTTCTATTGTTAAAACTTTATCCTCTATTCCTTTTAACTCTGAGATATAACTGAAAATTTGTTTAGAGATATCCCAGCTAGTTGCATTTTTGTTTTTGTAGATTAAATTGTTTCTGCTTGTCCAGATTATCCAAAGCCCGCAAAAAAAGAGGCGACACTGCTTGTTTGTCCCTTGACTAAAAACCCAGGTGAGCCATTCCCATGTGATTTGAGCGCTACTATTAAATACCCATAAAAAATCTAAAAGTATTCATACTTCAATCATTGTAGGGCACTGTCGGAGAACGTGATCGATGGCTTCCTCATTCTGATGACACCTAGGACACCGATCTTCAACAACCACTCTTTTCAACTTAGAAATCATCGTGGACTGACTTCGCCAAAAGGATCTACATGACTTTTCGAGCAATATCTGAATGGAAGGTATTGACAATTAATTCAGTCTTCCACGTTCTATTTTCTTCATCAATTAAGTCCGACACTAACTCTGTATTTTCATTGCTGCTTTGATTTTGTATCTTGTCTTCTTCATTGCCCAACACCCAAAGATCTATCCAAACCGAGATACGATCCCCCTTGCCAACCCTCCAACATAACCCTTTCTCCAGAAGTCCTTTTGTTGACCAGACACTCTTCCAGGTAAGTGAATGTAAGTTTCCTAAAGGAGCATTTAAGAAATTCAAATTCGGATAATACTTAGCTTTCGAAACTCGGGCTAGCAAAGAATTGGGATAATTAATAAGACGCCAACCTTGTTAGCTAATAATGTGATATTAAATTTATCGAGTTTTCGAAAACTGAGACCTCCAGCTTCTTTTAACGAACAAATGTCCTTCCAGGCACACCAATGTATACCTTTTTTCCAACAAAATTTAGCAATTATACCCTCCAAATCGGCACATAAAGACTTGGGAACCAAAAAACAATCCATTGAATAAGTTGGAATATATTGTAGAACAGCTTTGATAAATACCACCTTACCCCCTTGAGAAAGGTATTTGATACTCCAATTATCAATTCTTTGCTGTAGTCTATCCTTCAAATTCTGAAAAGACGATTTCTTTTTTCTACCCACCAAATTAGGAAAACCTAGATACCGTTCTGGATCATTTGAGCTACGTACTCCAAGCACTCTAGTTATTATTCTTTTGATCTCCTCCTGCGTATTAGTGCTGAAAAAAATAGTAGATTTTGAATAGTTAACACTTTGACCAGAACAGATTCCATATTCTTGTAGAATCTGCTTTAGTGAATTTGCTCCTCTTTCAGTAGCTTCCCCAAACAAAACGCAGTCATCTGCGAAAAGTAGATGTGAAACCTGCGGACCACTTCTACTTGCTTTAAATCCTCTAATTGTTTTTCCTTGCATTTCTAGCCTCATAAGACTAAATAAACCTTTTCCACAAAATAAAAATAAAAACAAGCTCAAAGGATCTCTTTGTCTTAATCCTCTAGGAAAAAGGTTTCTCCAATATAACCATTTAAGAACACCGAATACGACACCGTCTTAACGCATTTCATTAACGAAGCAACCCATTCCCAATCAAATCTCAATTTCTTAATTACTTCTTCCACAAAATTCCATTCAACCCTGTCGTACGCTTTGCTTATATCCAATTTCACCGCCATAAATCCTTTTTCCCCCCTCTTGTGTTTTAAGGTGTGTCGGAGTTCATAGGCTAGCAAAACATTATCAGAAATCAGTCTTTTTGGTACAAAAGCACTTTGTGTTAAATCAATGCATTTATCCATCACAATTCGAAGACGATTGGCAATAACTTTAGCCATCAATTTGTAAAGCACATTGCACAAGCTGATCGGCCTAAATTGAGTTATATTCGAAGGATTTGAAATTTTTGGAATTAACACAATGTTAGTCTTATTGATTAAGCTAGTATCCATACATTCATTCAGCCGATTAAGACAAAAGGATGTAATATCTTCCCCAATAATTGACCAACACTTCTGATAGAATAACGCCGGGAACCCATCATCTCATGGTGCTTTTGTAGGACCCATTTCTGCTAGTGCCTTCCGGATCTCCTCCTTCGTGTATCTCGCCTTGGGTTTTGAATTATCCTCATAAAAAACGCACCAATTAACTCTTGACAGAATATGGTCATAATTTCCCCTTCTTTCAGCGGAAAAAAAATGTTGAAAATACGATCTGGCTATCTCTTTCATTTTCCCGATTTCATCCGTTTTCATCCCCTCATCAAATTGCATTTTACAAATAAAATTTCTCTTTCGTTTCTATGTTTCTTGTTTGTGAAAAAATGTAGTATTTTTCTCTCCAAATTTAAGCCAATTAACTCATGCCCGCTGTTCCCAGTAACTCTCATCCTTTTAAATCTCGAAATTGAATTGAATTTTTGTATCAATAAGATCCGCCAAAGTTTTATCATTTCTCTCAGCTTCCAGCAATTCAACCAGCTTTGAAGTTAACACCTCTTTTTTCTCTTTTCTGCTATGTTGGATCTGGTTAGCCCATCTCTTCAAACCTCTCTTAACACCTTCTAGCTTATTCAATAAATCTCCTTCAGAGTTTTCCCAGATATTTCTAACCTCAATAATAAAGGACTCCTCCAAAATCCACCATGCTTCAAATTTGAAACTTCTATGAATTTGCTCCTGATCCTCCCTTTTTGTAATAATAAATAATGGACAATGATCTAAAAATGAGTGAGGAAGATGTTGAAGTTGAAATTCAGGAAATAGAGAGAACCAATCAGCAATTGTGACTCCCCTATCTAACCGTTCTTGAATATTTGTTTTTGGCAAATTCCCCATTTCCAAGTAAACCAATTTCCAGTAAATCTCATATCCATCAGATTGCACTCCTCCAACCCTTACGAAAAGCTTCCATTATTCCCTCCTCTCTTGGTAAGCTTCCCTTATTTTCGAAGCCATACAACATTTCATTAAAGTCCCCACATACTATCCATAGGAGCTCTCCAACATTACCTAGTTGTCTTAAAAGATTCCACGCTTCATCTCTATCTTATGAATAAGTGCCAGACCATCACTTGAAAATGAATAAAAATATGTTAATTTTTCAGTTATATAATCTTAGAGTGTTACATACAATTTTCTAATAATCGGAACAGTGGTTGAACCAATCAGACCACTAGTTATTGATTCAGTCAATTTGATTAGTTCAACTATTAGACCATTAATTAATTAATTAATTAAAAATTCATAACAATTAAAAAATATTAAACTTGTTCAACTATTGGTTCTTGTCCCAGTTTTCGATTTTTACTGGTTTCGAGCAATTTTCAATTCAATCGGTTCAACCCTTTTGTTTGGACCAGTATACTGGTCGATTCTTGATCCAATTGGTCTGACCAACCAATCCAATCATGTTCCAAGAACACTGGCTATATTATCAAATCTTGATAAAATTCAAGTTGATGAACAAAAACCAAAATAAATCTAGTTATCAACTTCAAAAACTAAAATTTATATTATCTCCAATGAGCAATAATAAGAGAGAAGAGAAAAATGTAAAGTAGAAGATAATATTTCTTTTCTTAGATATCATATGTACGGAAGTTTTATTTATAAGGCTTCTTAATATCTTCATAAAATGCATAATCAAAGTAGATAAAAATTTTCTAAAAATGAATTACATAATTTATTTTCTCTTTTTTCAGAAAAATCCCAATTTTTGGATATGGCTGTCCACAACTCAACATAAAAGAGTTGTCAATTTTTGCTGTTGGTCCAGAAGTAAAGACAGAATTGTAGGAAAACTAAAAAGAAAATGAAAGATTGATTCTTTTAAGATAAACAAAGTGAAAATCATAAAATAAAAGAATTTTTTATTATTATCATGTAACCGATCGAATCTCTTTTGTCCTAAAGAAGATTAAACAGGTAAATTGAATGATGTAATAAATAAATAAACCAAATGAATAATTACACCTATTCTTAAAAAAATTATTTATTAAAAATGTAACTTTTATAGTTAAAATTTTGGTTTTTTTTTTTTTGACAAGAAAGAAAAGAATTATACTAGTATGAACCAACTTTTTATATTTTTATATATATAAAATTGTAATAAACAAAAAAAAATGAAGTGGATCAACTACATATCCTAAACCCAACGTGGGATTGAATATACAAAACAAACTCTTCAAATACATCATTTAAATTTAAAATAGTAATTGTCGATTGAGTCTTAGCTCAGTTAATATTGATACTGTTATTAGTTTAAGAGGATATGAGTTCAAGTGTCCTTCAACATATTATCTTCTTATATAAGGGTTGAGGAGGGATTATGCCTAGTTCTAGGCATTATATCACAAAACAAAATAAAAATTAAAACATAAAACAAAGATAACTTTAACTTAATATGTCAAAATCTATAAAAGTTCTCACATTGATCAATTTATAATGAAAAAAATCGTAAAACTATTAAACATCTAAAAAATAAAAATTGATCTTGTTAGAGATTGTGTGATCTGTATCCTGTCACTTGTTGAACAAATAAATACAGTGGCAAAATAAGGAGATCTGGGGGGTAAAAGACCAAGGGCCGTAGCCCGCCACAAATCTCCATTAAGCACAAAACTGGTCCGCCCCCGCGGTATGAACCATACAGCACAAATTGAATCTATATAGAATTATTATTCTTCTATTTGACTTTGATTAGAACATGGTTTTTAACCCTTAAATAAATATAGTTAAAACTATCATTCGAGATTTATTATAACAAATCTTAATTAAATTAGTATTATTATTATTATTGTTGTAAAATATAAATTGTTATTTTATTTTTCTCTGTTCTCCTTTTATATTCGCTCCTACTTTTCCTTTTCACCCACTCAACAAAAGAGGGGAAAAAAAAAGTGAAGGATTCATGAGGGAGAGCACATCTACAATCCGCCCGTGTATCTTACTTTTGTATATATTTATAAATGTACACACACAACTTTTCACTAAGTAATTGACTTATTTGTGATTTCTAACTTTTCTGCTATAATATTAATTACACCTAACAATATAAAATACATGCATATATCAAAATTTATATAATATTAATAATATATATATATATATATATATATATATAATCAATTATTATATTTTGATTAATCTGTTAGGGAAGCATTTGGGAGAAAATTGACCATGATGAGTGTTTATTTCTCTATGTCCCCTTAAAGTAGCTCATCAATATATATATATAAGGCACTATCCACTGATGTGATAAATTAGAGGTAATTAGGCGCCATTCATGGCAAAAATTTAAATACGTGTGCTTGCCACTTGCATGGTCTTATCCTACCCACCCATATCTTTTGGAGGTATCTGATACATGTGCAACCTTTAAGGAGGTAACATGTCGCCACGCATGGCATCTAATTACCTCTAACACTTATTATAAAATTATTGTTCTTAATTGTTAAACGTTTGACTTTAATTTAGATAAAAAAAATCATCTTAAATTAAACATCTTAACCAATTATTATTACAGAAAAAAAGGTTAAATCACACAGTAAGTATATTAAAAAAAATTAAAATTTGAAAAAGAAAGTGATAGTTAAAGAGAGTCAAAATTATGATGAGATGATGGATGGTCCCAAAAAGCCACTAAATAACATATTAGAGGTTTGAATTTTTCCTTGTCTCATTAAATCTAAAATCCAATAATTATATGATTGTTGTAATATTCAAATTAAAGATGGAATGTAGGTCGATGTGGTCCTTAATATATATATATATATATGAAAAGAAAAATAAGAGGCCAAGACATGACAAAGCATGTGAAATCAAATACAAGTAGATGAGGTTTCCTTGTGTGAAGGAAAGACAATGCATGTGAAATTTAATTATTTTTTCATATTTTTTCAACTACTCTTTTGGGCAAAGGACCCCAAACCCATTCAATTTTTAATGTTGTGCCCCACAGTTGACCATTTTTATCTCATATTTATATACATCCAACTGTGAACATGTTATTTGTTATTTAATCATAAATATTAGACCTGTCTAGGAATCAGATAGTTTTAAGCTAGGTTTGAATAAAGATTTTAAAAATTGAATTTGCTTTGATCAAATTATATTTAATAATGAAATATTTTAATTTGGTTTAATTATAATTATACAAAATTTGTTACATCTTGCTATGATTGTCGGAATGATCAAGCACTCAAGCGGTATGAATAAACTCTCTGAACAAACATTTCATAAGAGTTTCTCGACTTGCAACTTGCTTGACAAGTAGACCTAGCTATTAATGAACACATTACGTCTCAATCACCGTGTCACATTTGAGATAATCTAGGGCACATCATAATGTTACTCTACCTAAATCTATGCATCTGATAAAAAAACTTGACAAGTGATGCCTCGAGATAAGAGATAACAAGTATATATGGCCGAGGGCCTAAGGATGAGACCAAGCACTTTTTCTTTTTCATATATATGAAATAAAAAAAGATTAATTAGCAAAATAAATGGGATTGTAGACTAATTAGTGAAATAGTTGAAGTCGGCACCTCTAGGTGCTGTCTTCTATATATCTATATTTAGGCTCAAATGAAAAATTAAAATGGACCATTTGTGATATTATTCCTTTCTTTTAGTTGAGAGTAAGAGTTTCTATGCTTTGGACTAAAAGTGAAATAATATCACAAATAGTCCCTCACAAATTATCAAATTTTCAATATAAATCTTTTAGAAAAGAATAAATTAATAAAATAAATGGCATATTTACTTGTTCTCACCAAATTGTTGGCTTGAAACCTATTAATATTGTATTTAAACTGAAAAGAAAAAAGTTGAAACTAACTAAAATTAATTATTATGAAAGTTTGATAAGATATGGTGACTATTTATGATATTTTCCCTTTTTTCATTTGAGCTCAAAAGATATACATAGAAGATGGCAACTGAAGGTGCCGACTTTAACCATTTCACTAACTAATCTACAACCCCGTCTATTTTGCTAATTAATCTTTTTATTTCATATATATGGGGAAAATAGCCTGTGACCAAGCTTCCTACACCTCCTCTCTTCCCCGCCTACCTCAAGCCACATCTTCTCCTTCCCTCCTTCCTTCCTTCCTTCCTATTACTCCGACTGCTCTATTGGCAACTCTCCACCCTGTCCTAAACAGAGTGAACCACTCATCTCTACCATCTATCCATTCTTGTATCAACAACTAATATAAAATCATTTAAATATTTTTTGTCTTCGAAAAATGGGCCATCAAGCCCATTTTCAATCAAATTGGTAAAAATAGATTCATAATATGATTATGTTTCTAGGATATGAACATGCTAAAAAAAAAAGATCCAAAACATTATGAATTGGATAAAGAAACAATCATTCATTTGCTACAATGATCTGTTTACTTTTTCCTATCATCTATATGTATGGAGTGAATTGTGTGAAGACAAGAAAGGATCATCGATACATTGACCTTTAAACTGGGTTGTTAAGGAGCTAAAAGTACAATTTGTCCCAGTTCCAGACTTGGGTAGCACCATGGCCAGAATCATCTGTTTGAGAAAGATGATCGCTCATAGCTTGACCGTGGTCCAACGCCGCTTGTCAAAGTTCTACCTTCGGCCAGAGATAGAGCCATAGCCAGCATCATCTGCTCCTCGTAGCTTTCAGGAACAATGGATTCAGAGACATTATAAAAACAGTCCCTTATTTCATCTTCTTGTGGTGGTATCATAGAGATCCCAGAAGCATCTCCCGGAACATCAGAGCTTGCATGGCTAGTCCCTGCTTTGGCTACTTCTGGTCCAAGATCTACGTCCCATTCCCCTTCATCTCTTGCTGGTGTCATCCCACCATCAGCTAACATGTCAACCGGACTTTGTGCAGAAGGATAGGTCTCAGCAACTTGGTCCAACCTATTACAACAAAACCTGCTGCTGCTGGGAAGCATATGGAATGCTGGCAAATTTACATTATCATTGGGAGAAGATTCTCCAGTCATCTGCTGCCACTCAGTTAGGCCAGCTACCGCACAAACATGACCAGCAGAAGCAGATGATGATGAACCAGCCACTGTTGTCATAGCAGGAGAGATATAACGATATCCTGAAACATGTTGGACTAAAGAAGCAGCATCTCTGCAGCTAGAATTTCTCTGTCCACAGTTCTCCTATACCATTTCGGTTCAAAGAATCAACAGTCAGATGGGACCAAATTTATGAAAATGAAATCAAGTCTGTGATATGGTCCAGTAAAATGGACATGCTATGCAAAAAACAAGATTAAACATTTTTATGAGTTATTACAAGCTTTTTTCACTTTTTTTTCCTGTTAACTCAAATTCACATGAATTTCTCACCATTGCATGCATGCTAGTACAATAGACACTTAGGTGCTATAAAAATAACAAAGTTCTACCATCGTCTTAAACTAAATCAGTGCCTAACTTAATAATTACAGGCAATATATTATGGATGACAGATTTAGGACTGCAAAATAAAAATACTGAAGAACAAAGACGGAACAGAAATCCAAAGAAAGCAATATATAAAAGTACATTTTCAATGCAGTCTTTCAACCTCCTCTTCCTTTAACAACTAAAAGTAACTTTCCATGAAAGAATAGCAATACACAAATGCACACTTTGTTTAAACTAACAAGTATGGGTTTTCTTACAGCCGCTAAATGCTTGAATTCTACAATTAGTTTCATAGATATAACTTACCAAGTTCAAAAAATATACCTGAATTGACTGCCAAATTGCTTCCGTGACCATTATGTCCTCAAGATCTATGTCAAACTCGTCCCTGAAATTTTAGGATTTGATACAAGATAGTCATAAAGATTCAATCAGATTCTTCCCGGAACATGAGTTCAACAAAGAACAAACATTTTTAGGCCCGAGAGAGAGTGTGTGGTACTTGTGCATTGTTAAACAACATAATGTCTTATCGTTTTTGTTCAAAAGCAAATAAGACAAGTTTGCCACAATGGAATGTACCCAGCATCATATCAGTTCTTAATACCTTTCACTTTTTGCCACAAACCTTTCATAGAAAACAGGATTGTAATAACAAACTATGAAACTACGAAAATATGAATTGTTGGCTTCATTCTTTTTACACCAACAGAAAATTTCGGTGCATTCAAAAAACAAATGAAGAGGTTTACTGCTATGTACTGTAATTATTTTTGTAGATAATAGAACTTTCAGTTACCAACTAAGAAGGATTTACTTCTTTACACCAGGTTCGAGTAACAAAGTTCAGTGCATCCATTGACTACTTTGCACTGTCCAAGATCGATGAGCAGATTTCCTCCCCACAAAAGAAATAGGTACAACAGCAAAAATAAATACGTCATATTTCTCAGCACATAGAGTTAAGAGGTATGGATCATATTGCGCCACTGTACTCTAATATGGACAAGACCCTCACTCAGTAATCTAAGTAAAATTAATTTCTTTTATAGTTTCACCCATATCCTCTTTGAAATTCTTCTCATGACAATAATATCTTCCATTATTATCAATCACAAGTTCACATGAAGGCAATTCTAGGACTCCTCTTTATCTGTTCAAAGGTCATTTAACCTGTTCCCAACAGGTCTAACCCTCATCCTTTAAACACTCATTCATACTCTCTTCTTTCCTTGTATGCCAAGCATATAATGTAATAATTTGATCTCAAAACCACTGGTGAATGGAGCGGATATTTTTCATTTGACCTAAACCATGTTTTAAATAAGAGACAGGATTGGTGAAGGACTGGAATCTACTAGAAACCATTGAAAGTTGAAACAAAGGTTTCATTTCAACACTAAAGATTTGACCTCCAAATCCACTTTCAGATTAGCTCCTTCAGCTCTTTTTTTGCCATGGCCTTGCAACTCCAGAAAGAAAAACAGTAATAGCTGAGTAAGGAGTACAATTTTACTCTTTGAAGAAATCTAGCAAAAACATACATTATACTCTCACCTGAATAAAACTTGAAAGAGAAACACTAAGAACAATCTTTCTACACGAGTTCCATAATTTGATTATAAAGTAAATAAACTAATGCGGACATGAATTAACAACTATACTCTACGCCCCCCCCCCCCCCCCCTTTTCATAAGCATGAATAGTGAATTCTATGTAAGGAAGTAAAGCTACAAAAAAACCTCTGCCTACCTGTTTGACCTAGGATTTAAAGGTTGTTTAATCATCAAGGCAGGTTGTGAATCTTGAAAAGAAACTACTTCCTCCGCACCAGAGGAACGAGCTGCAAATAAGAAGAAAAATAAAGGGAAAAAAAATCCAAGATAGTACAATGTTAGAAGGAATGAAGAATCAATATAAGTGGAAAACAGAATCACAATATAACGGTACCTGCAACCGAACTGTTTTGAACTTCTCCTGGTGCAACACCAGTTGAAGTACCCGATTCTCGTCTTTTCTGCATTCTTTCTTCTTCATCCTGAAGTTCTTGCTGCCTCATTCTAAGTTGTGCTTCTAAGACACGTTGTTCTTCCTGCTCAATTCAAACACAAAAAATAAATCCATTTTCTATCTAATGAAAACCATAGGAGGATTTTACACCTTTCTTGTTTGCTTGGGAGAGAGAAGGTGGTCTTACAATTTGCTCCATCCCTTTTTCTTCTTTTGTTTTCACACCTCGATACTCCACAGCATAGTTTGGGGTTTTGCAGAATGGACACCTCAAAAGTCAAAGAACACAAACATCGGTATACAAGTACATAGACAACTAATCAAATTGAAATGTTTTGTAGTCAATGTCATTAATGTGAAGGATACTGTGTAGGACGAGCCGAATTAGGATTCTTCATCTGCAGAAAACATTCTGGTTCAAAAAAAAAGTGTCAAAATTTCAATCAGCAGTATCACTAAGTATCAATCAGAAAAATCACTGATGGTTTACCTGTACAAATACTTTTCCTGCAACATCTTGATCTGTTGAGACTCGGATAATACTGCAATGAATGGAAAAAAAAAAATCACATGCAGTCACTAATAAAGCAAAAGGATGAAAGATCATAAAATTTACGATATGAGAGGAAACATAACTACAGAAAGCCAATGATATAAATGCATACCAAAAAGCAAATTGGGCATTCTTCAAGATCAGAACAACACTCTTCATCCCCGGGATAACATGGAGCGAGCTTGTAATCAAGTATCAGCTTTCTCAGCTTCTTAATATCTACATCTATATCAATATCCAACCCTTGCGGCCGTGTATACCTCTCGTCCACCACTTGCCTCTTCCTTCCCAATTTATTGCCCATCAATAATTTATATATAATTCGTGTTCCAAAAATTGTTCTCTTCCCTTCTTCTCCTTTTACTTATTATTATTAGATTTACTCTTAAAATTCTCCTGAACCAAAGCCAACCAAATAACAACACATTTTTGTTTTGATTATTTGGTACGCTCAAAATATCAAACACTTCATGAACAAATAATCAAAATTGATAACAGTTCACTACTTAATATTATGCCACAAAGGATCCTGCAAATGCAGCTAAATAATGCTTAAAAATTAAACATAGAAACAAATTAATAATTTCTAAAACAAAATGATTCCAAAATGTGAATTCACTAAGGGAGAGAACCCTAATTATTGGATTACTAAAAGAAATTAACTTAACAAGTTCAGTTCTCACAAAATGAACTAGCCACAGCGTATTCATTTCAGAAACATTGACATACTCCCCAAAATAGCAACAATAATAATAAGACTAAAACTTCAAAATAAACCCATTTCGAGAAACAGATAATTTCAATAAGAAAAAAAAATTATACAAAGCAAACCAAAAATATATATATATATATATATATATCGAAGAAAAAAACAGAGACAAACTTTACTAAATTAATCGAGAGATGAGCGAAACTGACCTTCAAATCCTGAAAATGGAGTCCGTGAATAGAAATTAGAGACTAAAAAAAAAAAAAAGGAAAGAAAGAGAGAATAAAGAGAGATTCTGCAATGCTAATGAAAAATTAAATCAGGAATTTTTCTCTTACAAAAAGAGAAAGATTGTCATTTTCTTTCTCTATATATTCTTAGTGATCTTTTTCATAATAATTTCTTTTTAACAATAAAATGTTTTAAATAAACTACATTTATAAATGATTAAAATTATTAATTAATTGTTAAAAAAAAGGTATTGTTTTTGACGTGAAATTAAATTTAGAAGATAAAGCAAATCGATGAAAAATAATTAATTAAAAGAAACAGAGACGAAGAGTGGCATGGGAAGAAAGGGATTATGAGGAAAGGGGGCGGAGTAATAAAGAAGAAAAAGAATCAATCAATCTTGTTCATATATCCTTATACTTCACCAAGTATTCTTTTCTTGCGGGAGAGGTCCGGCCCTCTATTTCATTACATAAAACTTAATTTAATCCCTATCATTGTTGTAGTAATTCGAGTATATTTAAATGTATATTATCTTAAACAAGTTAAATCGTGAATTGGTGGGGTTCGATTTAGAGAGAGATATCACATCATTTAACCTGTGAATTGGTGTAAATTAATTAAATCAAGATAAAAATTTATTGAATCGACGGTTGAATCATTTTTTTATTTTTTATGAAATTTTAATGATTTATTTAATGGAATCATACAAATTGACCAATTCAATCATTTATCAGATTTTAAAAACTTGATATTATCCCTCCCTTTTAAGGATTTAAAGGATTATGGGTAGTGTTATTTGATGGTTAAGTTATCTGCCCAAGCCTAAAGCCTTCCCAAATTTTGAAATGGTTTGGGGGCCTTGAGTAAAATATTATGTCTAAAAAATGAGTTTAGGTAAAATTAGGTTTGTTTAAAAAATTGTATTTTTAAATTTTATATGTATTTTTATAGAGTAACGATCAAATTAACAAAAATTATAAATGTTGAGAGCTAAAAAAATTATTTTATATTTTTTATAGATAATACCATATCAATGGTTCTAACAGTAAAATTGAACCGATAGACTAAGATTCTTAAATAAAAATATAGGGATACAATGTCTCAAAATTAAACTGCAAATTTCGAAAAAGTATGGAAAAACAATTGATGTTTGAGCTTAGTCCCAATTATGGATAAATAAAATTTAACATTGTATTTATATTTAATTATTATATATTTAATATTACCCCAATGTTGTCTCTCTTTTTCATTTTCCTTCTCATGCCAAAACCCTTAACCGCTCCCCTTTCCTTCTTCCTCTGCCTTGTTGATGGCGACACCAACCTTCGAGTTGGCAGCTGGCTAGTGGCTACTCCCCTCCTTCCTTTCTCCTCCCTTTGTTTCTCTCAGTCTCTTCCCTTTCCCTATTATTTTTATCTTCTCCTACCATTGATATTGTCTCTTTCCCCTTGTCTCTCTGTCCACCTACACCATTCTGACGCCACTCATTGCCTTCACTGTTCCTGCCTTCCCCCTCCCTTTTTTTGGTTGGCTTATGATATTTATGGTCTCCCCCATGATGGGGCTTGTGCTAAGCTTGTTATAACTCATGTATGAGCCTTTGATGACTCGTTTCTCTTGAGGTGTATTATTATCTTTTTCTGCTTCCAGACTACCATGTAACCATTATTTTTATTGCATTGAGATCTTCATAAGAAATTATAAAAATAATATTTATCCTAAATCCATCACCTCATTATGATAAAAATGCCCTAAAGCCCATTACTCAAATATCAACACAAACCCATAGCCCGTTATGCATGTAACCCATTATTTAAATACTAACTAAGGGTCTCTTTCGATGATGAACGTTTATCATTATTGGAGTGTGTTTAGTTTTTTTTTTTATCTCACGTTATAGTATCGTAACAATATTTAATCTTATCGCCTTCGTATTTAAGTTTATTCTAATTTTGCTACTTTAATTTGACAATATTGTGCTCGCTTTCAACATTAGTATGATATTGATGTGATTTGCATTAATATAAAGTATAATAATCAACTTTTAAATAGAAAAATTCTGGGTGGCCCATGATTTGCATTAGTATGACATTGTGATGTGGTTTGCTATTGACCAGAAATCAAAAAAGGTATGCACACCTAAAAGAATCAATCAAAATTTGTAGAATAAGACCCAACAATTCCCAACTCATTAAACAAAGCAAAGAAAGAATCAAACCCAACAAAGGAGTGCCACAGCACCATGGGCTGTTTTTTGCTCCGCCCCACTTCGCCCCAATTAAATGGAAGCATTTAATTATAATTGTATTGGCCATAAACTTGAAAATATATGATATATCTGATTCTGAATCCATCTGATATATCATAATTTTTAATGTTTTTATATAATTTTTTTTATCAAAACTATTCACAAAAAGGTAAGATAAAACATTTTAAACTATTACACTCTCACCATTTAGATAAAAAATTGTAAAATAAAAATAAATGAGTGTTTAATTGAATTGGTAAAATTAAATTTTTAAAAATTATGATGATTTATATTTAAATTACATCATGTGTTGATTTAAATTTATTTTTATAGTCAATTGAGTCTTAGCTTGATTTTCATCGGCATTGTTTTCAGAACAGGAGGACATAGGTTTGAGTGTACTAAAACGCATTATAACAGCCTGCGCGGCAAAGACTCAATATCGAGTTACTGTTTAGCGTATAAGTTGGTTAAGTCAAGTAGAACTGAGTAAGTAAAGTATTTGTTTTGACTGAGTGACGTACTCTGTGGGTTTCGATGTCCGGCGAACTCTAGGATTTGGCGGACTCTTCTGTCAAGTATTTGCCCACCCTAGATATTTTGGGTGAACTCATTAAGTTCGCAGTTTTAATAGATTTATTTCTATATTAGCGCATATTATGATGACTTAGTTAATCATGTTGAGGTTTAGTTGTGACCTAGTTAAAACTGAACTAGAATACTATAGATGATTAAACTTAAAACTTAGTAAGTGTGTTTAATCACGGGAATCAAGGGTGTTAGTGGGATTATCTGAATTTCCCACTAAACCTTGTCTTCGTTGCATGAGTATATAAGTATATCATTGGTTATCATGAGTCACCTTTACATCTTCTTCTTCCCATAATTATTCTATAAGTTTCTAAAAAACCTTAGTATAGAAAGCTTCAGCGAAGAGGGTTCTCAGTCTTCAGTGAGCACTTACGTTTACCAGTTTACTGGTAATTTCTAGTAAACCTTTAAGTTTTTATCAAAGAGGTTCATGTGTTTATAGTATTGCATGCATGGACCTTAAACCTGTTCGTAAGGAAGGAAACCTCCTGATTATAGGTTGTTTGATACTAATCCTTGCATGCATGTTAAATTCTGATAGTTTAATGGTCTAATAGAAATATTTATCTTTCTTTTAGCTCAAGAAGCTAACAAAGGTCCCAGCAATAAGGGCAAAGAACCTGCTGAGTAAATCATTGTACTAGATTTTCTGGTGAGTTCATTCTTACTTCGATGTGCTATAAATTCCACTATTTTATATATTGTGTAAGGTAAGTAATCTCTCTCAATAATGTATAATTAGTGCCTGTGTTGTTGGTGGTTATCCAGCGTCATCAGAGTGAGTATGGTCTATCTGTGTTACAGAATAAATACCCTCCTTACTGCACAAGACAATACCATCGATATGTGATATGTGCGTTGAGATGTTGAATAAGGAGGTTATGTTTGTGATGCCTCCAATAGGGCAACAATATTGCAAATCGGGCTGACAGAATATGAGAAAACATACTTGGCTGATCATAAATGATATGAGAAGTTAAGGGGTGTCTGTATATGAATATGACTGACTAATATGCTTCTGAATCTGAATTCTAGGTACGAGGCTGACATAAGGATGGGTTGAGTATTTGTTATGATTAAGCTGGCGGATAGTGACCGCCCCTGTGTCGTGTTAAGTGGATATATCGAGTCTGTCTGTATATTGTGAATGCCGGTGGGCATATTATGACCATTGTGTTTAAACCCTTCTGAAAGGTTTGATATCATCTCGGGTATTATTTATATATGATTTATATGTGCTTTCTTTTTCATTGGATTTCATTAAGTTCGTTTGAACTTACTCTGTTACCTTTTCCTTCTCAGGAGTGTTGATTGAAAGAAGAGAAATTTGAAGGGACTACACTAGAGCACTGTTGATTGTGAACCTTTAGTTAATTTCTGTATCATGCATGTTGTGGGCAGGGTGGCGTGTAGAATTGTTTTGCATTACCTCTTGTAATGATTTGCAGTTTTTGTTAAACTTTGTTTTATGAAATCTTGTGTAAACCCCAGCAGTGTATATATATGTATGTGTTTTTATCCAATGAGCTATTGCTTGTGAGATAATATTTTATGCATGTACACCAAATTGTTTTAAATGATAGTTGTTGAAACCGTTTTTAAAGTTGACAAAAAAACGGGGGTCGATGTAACACCCCTAACCCCGAACCATCGCCGGAACAGGGTTACGAGGCATTACCAGACATATCAGACAATTTGCAAATAATTCTAAAAAAAATAACATTCATAGTATAATTTTAATAACTGATCCCTATTATGAACTTTCAAAGTCTAATGTCTGTATTAAAAGTGAAATGGGACTCGTTTAAGTATTTCAGAATATATTTTGTTTATTATAAATTTCGGCAGCATTTCTGCTTATTATCATATAAAACCCCCTGTAAATTAAACCGTATTCATTTCAATCATAACCAATTCAACCAATTTATTTCATATATTCATTTTCTATTCTAAATACCTTCTAATCAAACTCAATCAATATAATATCAACTTAATTTATCAAAGTATTAGTTAGATTAAAATAGATAAACTTCTTTCATTATAATTCTTAAACTTATAATACTAACATTTTTAACCATTTACATTCAAAACATAATAACCTTTATACACAACCTACGTACATGCCACATTATCAAAAGGAAATATACATCACCAAAAGTTTGCTGAAGTCGGGTCTGGCTTCGGATGCTAGTTCAGTATTTGACTTCTACAACCTGCGCACGGAAACAACCGTACGCTGAGTATACATATACTCAGTGGTATTACCATAATTCAAATTATAAACATAATAATCATATCATTAAATCATATAACTTTAATTTTAGTAAACCAATTCAAACATAAGTTTGTCATTCTCAATATATTCATACAATTCAATCTTAGCTATTCGACAATTGAAATAATACACAAACATGTTGAGCCACTATCCATTTCTTGAACCAACGGTTCATACTTTCCATTCTCATACTCATATTCCAATCACATTTTTTTTCAGTTCATGTTCTATTTTCGCATTTCTTCCAATGGCTCAACCATTTCATTTTATTCAATTTAACCTTTTCCTTATTTACCCCTATTAACAGACTCGGACTTTAACGGATACATGGATTCCAACCCAAACACACCAGTACGGCACATTGTGCCTAAAACGGTACATAGTACCTGATCAGTATACGGCACATAAGTGCCTGAAACGACACACGAGGTGCCTGAAATACGACACATAAAGTGCCTGATATACGACACATAAAGTGCCTGATCGGCAAAGCCGATAAATCCCGTACTCTTCCAAATCCTATGGCATGCCAATTATATCCGACTCAGCCCGACTAGTTAATAGGGTATTTCAGTTCTCAATTTCATTTTCATTTTCATAACAAATTCAATTTCAATATCAATTACACTTTTCCATTTCAATCCACATACAATTCCATTTCAATACATATTCATCATTCAACTCAATTTCCATTCAATTCAATAAAAACACTTACCTTATAATTTACTTACCATATGCATAAATTAATTTAACATTTAATGAATAAATAAATAATTTGAATTATAGTAATACAAACCCGAATTTGCTTGATTATTCCTCGGTAACCTTCACCTTCCCTTTGTGGGTTGATGCCTCGAGTTCCTTTTTAGCTACGAAAATAATAATAATTTATATTATTAATTACAACATTAAATTACAATAAATAATTGAATTTTATTCAATTTCTACTCTTCCTCTTCATTCCACATTCTTTATACACAATTCTATTATTTACTTATAAGTTCTTTCTAGGCTGTCTACCTGAGTCATTGTCACTAAATCATCTATATCTTGAGTTACAGAATTCCAAATTAAGATCTGTAAATTTTCTATGAAACTAGACTCACATATTTTCTTGCCATAAAATTTTCAGAATTTTTGATTTATCCAATAAGTACAGTTTATTCTTTGAAATCACCCCTGTTCTGTTGTCTGACAGTTTCGACCACTCTTTGCTAAAATTTAATTATCTTTTTGTACAGAATTAAAATGATGTTTTAGTTTGTTTCTTATAAAATAGACTCGTTAAGGAATCTAACCATGTAAATTATGTTCCTCAGTTATTTGTTTACAATTTTTAATGATTTTTCCAAGTCAGAACAGGGGATCTCGAAATCACTCTGTACCAGTCTCACTAAAATCTAAATATCTCAAAATACAGAAGTTATTTGCTTTCTCTATTTCTTTCATATGAAAATAGACTCATTAAGCTTTAATTTCATATCTCACTCAACTTCTACTTCCATTTCTACCATTTTTAGTGAATTTTCAAAGTTACTCTTCTGCTGCTGTCCTAAAGCTGTTTTCTTATGGCTTATTTTGCAATTAAATCCTAGATAAGTTTACTTATTTTCTTAACTTAATTCGTGCTTTGATTCTACTTAAATTCCTTCCATATTCAACTTGATTATATAATTTTCATAATAAAACCCTAATTTATAATTTCTTCCAAATTAATCCCTATAGTAGAAAACTTATAGCTTACCTTACAATTTAATCCTTTTACTAATTCTAACTTAGATTTCATTTAATTTAATCCATAATTCATCTTTTTCTTCAACATCAACTATATTTAAAACCTAAAAACTCTCAAAATATCAACTTAGTTTCATCAAAATCTTGCTTTAAAGCTTCTAAAACATCAAAATTAAGAGAATAGGACTTGATTGACTTACCAATTTAAACTTCAAGTTTTAAATCCCTAGTTTTTCCTTTTTCTCTTCTTTCTTTCTTTTCCTTCCCCTGTGTCGAAATGCTCTCTGTTTCTTTTTCTGTTTCCTTGTTTTGTTTCTTTTCTTATTTCTTTTATTCTATTTACTTTATGTTATAATAATATAATATATAATAATTACTTTAAATTAATTTAATATAATTTATTACTAAATATATATTTTATAATTAAAATCTAAGTAAAAATCTTAGATTTTTATCTCATATGCCGCCTCAACTTATGCTAAATGGCTTAATTGCCATTTTAGCCCTTTTTACTTTCTTTTAATCTATAATTAGACTTTCACTCTTTATTCAATTTGATCCTTTTTCCTAATTACTTTAAATTAAACTAAATTCACTAAATAAAAATCTAATTAAACACACTATTAGACTCATAATTACTCCTAATAATTATTTACTAACTCGATTTACTAAGACGGAGGCCCGATAACACACTTTTCCGGTGCCCACGGATTTTGGGTCGTTACAGGTCGATGTTAAAAAACAAAAAAAAATAGGAGTCGCCACCAATCCCTTTTTACTTAGGTGTGATTGGATCACCTTATAAAACGTTTTATTTCAAAACATTAATTTTGGTCCACGAAATATAAGAAAATTAGTTCGGAAGTCGGTTACGTATGAGGAAGGGTTAGCACCCTCGTAACGCCCAAAATTTGGTACCTAATTGATAATCTCATTTCATAATGTCGAAATTTTGAAAAATTTAAAAAGAATATCATCCTTCTATTTTAACGAAAACCAAGACTTACCTATCTCAAAGAAATAAAATGCTATACCCAATAAGTTAGGATGTAACATCTCATGACCTTGAAACTAGGCTCGCGTTTATTTTTTAAAAAATTCATTCCTCGAGACACAAAACATCATATCCAATATGTTAGGTTACAACGTTTTGGATTCCTGAGAATAAGTTTTAATTTGAAATTTATAAGTTTAAGAAAAGGATACTTGATACCTTTAAGTTCCACGAGAAAAATTAAAATCCAGTAAGTTATGGTATAATTTCTCTCGAAGTCCCCAAAAATCATATATCGTTGTTTTTTTTTATATTTGAATAAAATGCGTCAATTCAAAAAGTGTTCTTATAAAACAATGATTTGAGTAAGATATTATAATGTACATACTTAATAGCGATTCACCATAACTACAAATTATATTAACAATAAATAACTAAAGAATAATATAACATGAATAAACAAATAAAGAATTATGTTAAGCAATAATAAATGATTAAAAGAACATAAATAGATAAACATGAGATATAAAATAAGAAGCGGTAATTAAAATCTTCACGAAATATAAAAATTCAAGAAATAAATATTAAATTTCATAAATAAAATCAAATAAATAAATAAATGAATGAATGATATAATTGAATATTATGACAAAAAAAAAGAATATGACGATTTCTAAAACGATTTAATGTATATATAAACAATATTTTAATAATTAAAGTATATAAAAAAATAAGAATTCTTATAACAAATACATAATTTAATAATTTAATACATATATACATAATTATATATAATAAAAACGATTAGTAAATAGTATATAATAATTTTAAATAAAAACATATATGTAATACACTAATCATAAAAATTACATATGTAATAAACAATATAAATAAATATGTTATATAATATAAATAAATTTTATAAAAAATAAAATTTTAAAATAATGTATGATACAATATAATATATAATATACAAAATTTTAAAAATATATAATATAATAACTAATATATAAATTATAAAATAATATGTAATATATATAAATAATTAAATAAAATAATAAATAGTTATAATTTAATATTTAAAAATAATATGTATTTAAGAAAACAATACACAAAAACTTTATACTACTAATAAATTAATATACAAATAGTAAAAAAATAATATAGAATTTTTAATATGATAAAACAATTTAATATAATGTTAAAATAATTAAAAAATAACATAAAATAAAAAGGTTTTAAAAATAAACAAAGAAGTAAAAAATCTAAAAAATAAAATGTAAAAGGATCAAATCAAAACGCGCGTCACATCCTAGGGACTTATTAGACAATTATGCCTTGTCTCCTAAACGACGCCGTTCTGATATTGGCCTTTAAGTAGCCCGAAGGATTAAATTGAAATGAAATACAGATCTCAGGGCTAATTTAAAAATAAAAGAAAATTCAAATTAGGAAGAAATTATAAAGAACAGAATTGTGAAAGGATTAAAATGGCAAATTCCCCTTTTTTATAAAAACACGTAGATCCTCCCCGGGTTTTCGGGTCAACGCGCGGATCTAAGACCTTTAAACGACGTCATTTTAATGCTTATTGGCTTAAATAAAAACGGAGTCGTTTTATACTGCAATATAAGTCAGTTTTTAGGAAAAAAACAGATCATTTACACCTTGTTTTTAAAAAAAAAAACAACAACCGAATTTTTAAAGAATTCCCTCAGTCCTTTGGCCTTCTGCCAGGACTCCGATGATGGGCCATCACACGCGCCGCCGCAGTCGGCGACCGGTGAGTCAAATCTCTACGTTTCGAAGGTAGTTTTCTAACCCTTTTTTATTTTAATACTATTTTGTATAATATGCATGAATTGAAGGAAAAAAATAAAAAAAATAACACAAAAAAAGAACGGAAATCACCTCTGTAAACAGGTTTTCGTATTTTATTTCTTTGTTTTTTTTTTTGTGAATATTTGCATATTCTTTCTGTGTGTCCGTTATCGAAACCATTTTTTAATTTGGAAAATGGGGATCGACTTTAAAAACGAAAATGGAGTCGCCACCAATCACTTTTTGCTTAGGTGTGATCGGATTACCTTATAAAACATTTTATTTCAAAACATTAATTTTGGCCTACGAAATTCAAGAAAACGGGTTTGGGAGTCGGTTACTACGAGGAAGGATTAGCACCTTCGTAACGCCCAAAATTTGTAACATCCTAGATTAGAGGTTATGCGTTCATGTGTAATTCATGAGATAGTGGGCTCAGTGGGTGTGTTGGATGTGTTCTGAGGAGTTCTAGGAACCCTAAGATGTAAGGAAATGTATGGAAATGTAAGGAAATATAAGGAAATGTATGGAAATGTAAGGAAATGTATGGAAATGTAAGGAAATATAAGGAAATGTATGGAAATGTAAGGAAATGTAAGGAAATGTATGGAAATGTAAGGAAATGTATGGAAATGTAAGGAAATGTAAGGAAATGTATGGAAATGTAAGGAAATGTAGGGAAATGTGTTGGAAATGTAAGGAAATGTCTTGTCTTGGAAATGTGAGGAAATGTCTTGGAAATGTGAGGAAATGATGTGGAAATGATTCAAAAGAGGAAAGTAAACATTTCTGGAAACTTGGAAATGTAAAGAAATGTCAAGTTTTAAAGCTTAAAAAGAGGAAATTAAGGCAAGGTGGCCTCAAGAAAATTAGTAGGAAGAATTTGACACACAAACGGGCTTGGAAAAGTGGCCTGGAGATGCCACTTAGGGCCTCTGGAAATGGCGCCACATACAAGGGTGTTGGGCCTGAGTTCGAGTCACATGGGAAGCAAATAAAAGAAGTTTTATTTTTGCTTCAAGAAGAAGTGAGGTGGACGGCACATGGCTATAAATTAGGAGCTTTTATTCTTTTATTTTTAAGAGATAAAGGGTGGATAAATAAGGGATAAATAATGGATTTATTTTAGATTATTTTCAAGAGATAAATGATGGATAATTATTGTTATTTTTATTAGGAGATAAGAGATAAATATTGGATTAAGTTTTGTTGATAATTAAAGTGATAAATCAAGGGATAAAGTTATCAAAATAGAAGAGTGGTGGCCAAGTAAGGGACTCTAGCCTAGTAAATTCGGCTATAAAAGGAAAGGAGAGGCCATTCTGCATTATTTTCTGTTCTTTGAAAGCCTCTGCCGAATTCTCTTCACCAAATCCTCTTCTTCTTTTATTTTTGCCAAGCCAAAATACCTTGTGTTCTAGCCGAATCCTCCATCTTTATTCTTCCTTCTCTTTTCTTTCTAATCCCTCCAAAAGCCGAAAGTTGTGAGAGCATCATTTAGCCATAGCCGAATCTCTGAAGGTTGAAGTGAAGGTGCAATCGATTTCTTCAAATAAGGGTAAGATCCAAGTTTGGTTTCCATTATTTTCTTTTAGATTAGCCGAGAGATAATCTAACCCCATACATATTTTGGTTGCCGAATATGGAAGGATCTTTCGGGATTTACTAAGTGTAGACTACAAGGAAGGAGAAGTTCTTTTCCCGAAGGTACACCATAAGCTGCGTGTTCCCTAGTTATTCGGTGAGTTTCGGGATTTAAAGATTTAAGGTAAGTAACTATGAATATTCGGCCAAGGCCTATTTTAGTAGTTAGATCTATTATTATGTGTTTTAAGCCGAAAACTAACAGATTCAAGGGATCTAGTGATTAGCTGATTTCAAAGGAGAAGAATACAAGTTTTCGGGATTTGACTATAGTCAATTCGACAACAAGGTAGGTTTTAAGAATACAAATCCTACTAGGATTTGGTTTTATAGGCTTTATGCTAACATATTAAGGTTACCAAATGTAGGAATTGAGATCTAAAGCAATAGATCGGTTTTTCAGGATTTCAAGGAATTCGTTAAGCAAATCAGGTGTGTACCCCACACTACTTTATAATATGTATTATGGCTATGTTTATTAAAACATGTGTTAATAAGAATATGAAAGTGGCTAAGGTACCATGTTATGGTACTAAGTACTCAGGTACGTTTCCTACTCCTACTAGGATTATGAAATATGTTAATTATAACATGAGAATAAGAATAAGAATGTGAACTCTGGCATATCCATGCATACTGTTATTATATAGGGCATATGGGTTTGTTTGAAAGGGGAAGTGAATGTGGTGACCTAAGACCACGAACACGGTGACCTAAGACCGTGATATCTGAAAAGTGGTTGTAACACCCCAAACCCGACCCAAACATTACGACCGGATTCGGTATGTCACAGAGAAAACCATTTTTGAAAATCCCTTTAGCCGGTTTGAGTTTTGATGAAAATATCTCATTTTCATTTATCCCGTTAAATAAAACATTTGTGTGTATGAAGAAACAAAACTTAACTTAGTTATTTAAAACTTTATTAAGTCGGATTGTTACAATTTTGTCGATGTACCCGATGGTACGAAAGAAAATCAATTACGTTTGAATTTAAGAAAACATGTATACCCATTTTAAAGTCACTAAGTAATTTAAACAAATTATCCAAAATATGCAAAGTAATAAAAATAATCTTAAGAGGCCTTATTACAACTTGAGCAAATGAAACCAAAAATAAGTAAAAATAATTCAAGTCCATTTAAACCAATATTTCCACTGCATGGCCACCTCGAGTCCATCCGGCTCCTCATCCGCGATCTACGAGTCACCTAAAAAATGTTAAGGAGAAGGTGAGTCACCAAGACTCAATGTGTAACCCTTCCCGCGGTTTAATGCAATCTCATACACAATTTATAACTAAGTGAACATGCACTAAATCATGCACCCAACCTAGCCATCCATAACACCTTTCTCTACCCCGTGTGGTACCAAACCACTGGTGGTGCCAAACCACTGGTGACTTAGAGTCACGATATCCATCAATACTGTGGTGTCAAACCACTGGTGGGCCAACCCACATGTGATACCAAATCACTGGCGTCAATCCCATAATACCAACCATGGGGCCAACCCACTGTGGTGCTAAGGCACTGGGACGAGACGCTATGAGGTGCCAAACCTCTGGAGGTGCCAAACCTCTGGTGACCGAAGTCACGAAATGTGGTACCAAACCACTGGTGTCCGTCGACACGAATATCACTTCCCCCCTCCACTCGTTTAACCCACATATATATATGATGTGCATTTAACAGAAATTATGCTCACCATGTTTAATTAATATCATACACTGGATTTATCATCAACCATATCACATATACTAAATATGTCATGCCTCCATACGCATCAAATAATAACCTCGTATTATTAAGGACTTACCTGAATCCTTGCTTATACCTTTAGGGTATTAAATCCACATAGTTTAGCATACACAATAGATTCAGCACATTAATTAGTTATAAAGTGTGTATGTACACACCTGTTGTTAACGAAAGCTCTAAATCTCAAAGAGTCAATCGGCCACACAAGCTATCCTTGCTCCTATATTCGGCCAACACAAGATTAGTCTCCTTGACCATTCGGTCAAACCAAAACAAACTCAAGGGGTCATCACTTGAACCCGAAACCTTACCTACACGTCTTTGGGTACTAGCCACAGTACACGTTTTACAACTCTGCTTCACCACCCTACAATCGGCAATCATCAACATTCATAACAATAGCCTTCGGCTTTCGAATACCCAATAAATAACTCACTTACTTTCTTACCACCATTTACCAAGATCGCTTGTCTAAAGGAAAGAGGCTTGGATTGCTTACTTCAAAAATCCCGGAGTACCTGGATAAAATTGATTCCAACAAAATAATTAACACCTTGCTCTCAAATACCAAAATCGGCTCTTACTCCTTTAGAAGTAGACGAAGAGCAAGAGAAGCAAAATAGAAGGCACTCGGCCTTGACCATTTACCCACCTTTATAAACCGATTGGAGGAAAGACTAGAGGAGATCACCCTTGCTTTGATGTTCGGCCAAAACTACACCAAATAGGGAGAAAAATGCAAAGAGATTCGGTAATGAGACTAAAAACAAAAAAGATGGACACACTCCTTGAGCAAAATTCGGCACTTATTTGCTCTTCACGGCCGACTACATCAACCCAAGCAGCCCCTACCTCATTCGGCCATCACTATGTCCCTTAACCTATTCCACTTTCTTCTCCTACTTATCCCCTTAATTAATAAAATAACAATACTCCATCCCATTATCTCTTATCCTCCCATTAACATAAATAAAATAAGACCACATTTATCTTGTCATCACTCATAAAAAAAATAAAATAAACTAAACATCACTTATCCCCTTACCTACTCCCAAGAGAATGCTTCATATTCGGCCAAGCATAAAAAAAATTTTTGAAAGAAGAACAAGACAAAATGAGGACATTCGGCCATGCTTTGCTACCCTCAAAGCCGCACATGCTCCTCTCCCCAAGTGATAATTTCAACACCAAAAGAATAATAAAACATTATTACTCAAAGTTCCCATCAACATTTGAAAATAAAACAATATAAAATAAAACAACCCCATCACCATACATAATAATAATAATAATAATAGTAATAATAATAATTAATACTACCCCATCACCATATATAAAATAATAATAATTAATACTACCCCATCACCATACATAAAATAACAATAATAAAACAAAATAAAATAAAAACACTCCCATCAAGCCCTGCTCCACGCGTGCATGCCCCATGCAACCCCTTCCCACGCCAGCCAAAAGAAAAACAAAACAAAATCCATGCCGCTGCCCCCAGGTCTCGAACCCGAGACCTGGGGAAACACTCCCAAGCCTCCAGCCACTCTTCTAACACGCCTTTCATGCCATAACACGTCGCAACATTCTTTTAAAGTATCCTTCGCTGGCTCCTTATGCTTTAGCGCTAAAAGCAAAAATAAAACGTCTCAAACGCGACCCCCAGGACTCGAACACGAGTCCTCATAGCCGCAGCCCTCAAGCAACGCTCTTTGCCACTCGGCCAAGGAGTCTTGTGCGATATAAACCCCCACAAATTCTTTTAAAGCCTTTATAATCGATAACGCCATTTGCAAAAAAAAAAAAAAATACACGCTGGTGCCGCGCCCAAGACTCGAACTCCTGACCTATATAGCGTCACTCCCAAACCTTAAGTGGCGCATGGAAGCCACTCTGCCAAGGCGATTCTTATGCCTACAACCGCCAAAAATTATTCTTAAGGCCTCCCCAGCCCAAATTCCTCATTTTACACTTAAATCCAAAATTTTGCCAAAGTTTCCCTTTTAATCCTAGAGTTTTAAAAACCCTTAAAACACGTCCAACCCGCTCTTAAAGCCTGCTAACACTTGAGTTACGCTCCAAACGCACAACCCCTAATTTAGGGTGTTACAGTGGTGACCTAAGACCGCAGTAATTTGAAAGTGGTGACCTAAGACCACATTATGCGGTGACCTAAGACCGTAAATTTGGAGTGTAGCGGAAGGAGGGTCGACTTAGTAGTCCCCACGGTGTGACTGGCAGGTACGGGGGTGTGTAGCGGATGGACAATTAGGTTTGGGTTTGGGAATGCATCATAACTTGTATTTTATGTTTTGAATGTGTAACTATTGTATGCCTGATCCTATTATGATTTAGTGTCGTGTACACATTGAGTCTGTTTGACTCACCCCGTTGTGGGACCATGTTTCAGGTGATGAACAGTGATGGACCGGGACGGCAGTACTTGTGATGGCCATGCTCAACATGAAGTTTATATTTTTATGGACTCTTGAATTTATTTTAGTACTTTGAAATATTTTGGAAACTATTTGATGTAATAAGGCCATAAGGCCATGATGAACGATTTTTATTTCTACTTGTTGTTTTATTGTGTTACAAATTTTGATTAAGTTAAAGACTAAGTATTTTATTTTAAAATATACTCGATATGTTTATTACTTAAAATTAAAAAAAGGGTTTTCTAATATAAAAATTCAGTTTGTTTTCAACACAAGCCCAACCCAAACAATATTTTTTTAAAAATCACACAAGTTTTTCCTAAGTAACAAAAGAATTTGAAACCAGTTTACTTGAGGAACATACCAGATCCGGTCCAGGCTCGTGGGCCGGGTGTGGGGTGTTTCAAAATTGGTACCGGATTGATTAGTTATTGTCCTAATGTTGAAAATTCGAAAAGATTTTAAAACACGATCCTTTTGATTTTTAAAACTTATGTCCTTTAAATGGACATTCAATTATTTGGATTTTAAAAGAAAAATCGAAACTCAGTAAGTTAGAGCAGGATTTTTATAAATTTTCCAAACACCGAATATCCTTTGCTTTTTAGAAATCCTTGCCTCGAGATGACAAAATGTCGCATCCAGTGAGTTAGGACACATCATCTTAAATTCCCGAGAATAGGTTTTTTTTTTATTTAAAAATTCATATGTTTTAATTTCAAAAAGGGTACTCAATCGTTTGGACTTAATGAGAAAAATCGAAACCCGGTAAGTTAGGGCACAATTTTCTCAAAACTCCCAAATATCGAATATTACCTTATTTTTAAATTTAAAAAATCATGGATTTTGAAATATGAAGGTATATTTGGCCACATTAATAAATAAATATTAATGAATTTTTTTTAAAAAATCTAAAAAACAAATAAAAAAACAAAATGTACCAAGCTTTCAAATAATAATGGACAATGTTAAAACAAATAATGTGAAAGAAAAGGATTTTGAAATCGACAATAAAAAGCAACTTAAAAATAAATTCATGTGTAAATTTTTTTAAAGTAGATAATATATGTAAAAGTTTGAAATAAATCCAAAAAATGAATAAATAAATAAATAATATATGAAATAGTAATATATAAATGAATTTTAAAATAAATATTATATAAGAAGTAAGTTTGAATAAGTAATAAATAAAACAATATATATATCAATCTAAATAAATAATATACAAAATGACTTAAAGAAAATGATATGTGATAAATCCTAAAAAGATACGTATAAGTTTAAAATAAACAATATAAGAAAAATTAAAATAGATAATAAAACAGTTTAAAATGATATAAAATAAAACCACTTTAAAATAATCGTTATATAAAACAATAAGAAAAATGAATGATATATAAGATAATTTAAAGTAATAATATAAAAAAAAACGTAATCAAAATAAAACTATTTGAAATAAGTAATATCTAAAATAATAAAATAAAACAGCTTGAAATAAATACCACGTAAAAATTTGGAATAAATAAATAAAATACAAATTTGTAAAAGTGTGAAAATAAAATAAATCTCTATACAGAAATAATAAATAAACGAATAAAATAAAAGAATAACTAATAATTAAACAATTAAATGGATAAATAAAAAAGGTTGAAAAAAACGAAGATGAATGAAGAATAAAATAAGAACAAACCATAGAAAATAAAAACGCAAGAATAAAAGAAATTTGAGTGAATGCTCTCAAGAATTCTTATTGCTTCCCCCAAAACTCAAGTGTCTTTTACAATGAAGGGAGAGGCCTTTATTTATAGTTGAGCCTCCCCAAATCCAACGGTACAGATCAATTACATCAATGGTTAAGATTAAAAGGTATCTACAAATTAAATCTCTAAGATTGCAAAATCATATCTTCTAAGATTGCATACTATATCTTCTAAGGTTGCATATCATATCTAAGATTTGCATATAATATCTAAGATCCCATATCATATCTTCTAAGATTACATACCATATCTTCTAGGATTGCATATCATATCTAAGATTTGCATATCATATCTAAGAATGCATATCCTTGAAGATTGTGTTCCCATATACATCAAGCTTGTAGATGGACCTTTAATCTTTTCAAGTAATGGGCCATTCCGATCGGGCTAACTGATATATTTTGGACTGGACTTAGACTTTGTTTTATTATTTTGGGTTTATTATTTTTTGTATGGGCCCGGGCTAAATTGGCCTATTACAGTTGCCCCTATTTACTAATTGTCGTGTAACGAGAATGGAGCAAAGACTATAAAAGGACCAATTTTGCCCGGTCTTGCCGAGCCTTAACCTTTTGATTCTCATCTTCTTCAAGTAGTCTCTAACCGAACTGCAACTTCAAGGAGATTAAATCTTATTCTACTGCAACTTCAGGGAGATAAGACATGCTCTTGTAGATTTAGTCTATCTTACTGTAACTTCAGGGAAGTGAGACTAGTATCTTTGATCTTGTTTCACTGCAATATTCAGGAAGACAAGATCTGCTATTTTCAGTTTGCTCCGCTGCAAACTCAATGAGGCAAGCTAATATCTTCGATCTGCTTCCTGCAACTTCAGGAAGATAAGATCTGCTGTCTTCAGTCTGCTTCGCTGCAACTTCAAGGAGGCAGGCTAATATCTTCGATCTACTTTCTGCAACTTCAGAAAGATAAGATCTGCTGTCTTTAGTCTACTCTGCTGCAAACTCAGGGAGGCAGGCTAATATCTTCGATCTGCTTCCTACAACTTCAAGAAGATAAGATTTGCTGTCTTCAGTCTGCTCGCTGCAACTTCAGGGAGGCAGGCTAATATCTTCGATCTGCTTCACTGCAACTTCAGGAAGATAAGATCCGCTGTCTTCAGTCTGCTCCGCTGCAACTTTAGGGAGGCAGGCTAATATCTTCGATCTACTTCCTGCAACTTCAGGAAGATAATATCTGCTGTCTTTAGTCTGCTCCGTTGCAACTTCAGGGAGGCAGGCTAATATCTTCGATCTGCTTCCTGCAACTTCAGGAAGATAAGATCTGCTGTCTTCAGTCTGCTCCGCTGCAACTTCAGGGAGGCAGACTAATATCTTCGATCTTCTTCACTACAACTTCAGGAAGGCCAGATCTGCTGTTTTTAGTTTGCTCCACTGCAAATTCAGGGAGACAAGGCTGACGTCTTCGATCTTCTAACTTCAGGAAGGTAAGATCTGCTATTTTTAGTCTGCTCCACTACAAACTCAGGGATGCCAGAATGATATCTTTGATCTGTTTCCTGCAACTTCAGGAATATAAGATTTGCTATCTTCAGTCTGCTCCCTTGCTACCTCAGGGAGATAATACCAGTGGCTAAAATCTGCTCCATTGCCGATACATGGAGATAAGATTCGCCAAATCTGATCTGCCCCACTACTATTTCGAGGAGACAAAATCTACAATTTTTAGTCTGCTCTCTTGCTACATTAGGAAGATAAGACTACAATCTTTAACCTGCTCCCTTGCTACTTCAGAGAGATAAGGTTAGTTGCTTGAATATGCTCCATTGCCGATACATGAATTTAAATTTCTCCAAATTCGATCTGCTCCACTACCGTTTTAGGGAGGTAAGATCTACAATCTTCAGCCTACTTCCTTGCTACCTCAGGAAGATAAGATTACAAACTTCAGCCTACTCCATTGCTACCTTAGGGAGATAAGGCTAGTGGCTAAAATCTGCTCCCCTGCTACCTCGGGAAGATAAGATTCTTCGTCTTCGGCCTACTCCACTACTACTTAGGGAGATAAGATCTGTGAATTCACCGATGTTGCTACACCGTCCTTTAGGGGACATGTCCTGTAGACTCGAATGTATTATGGACGACATTTGCTTGAATGCAGAATGCCATGAGAATGATCCCTTTTTTAAATGTAAAATGATTAGGATGCAATGATCAGAATGAATCTAATGCTCCTAACTAAATGTATTATGGACGACATTTGTATGAATGCAGAATGTCATGAGAATAATTTCCTTCTTTTTCTCTTCTTTTTTTTTAATGTACAATAATTAGGATACAATGATCAGAATGAATCAAATGCTCCTAATTAGAAGTGTGAGAATGATCTCTATTTAATGTTTGGGTTGTCATTGCTCATAGTTCATCAAGGTTCTATCACTGATGCGTTACCACGCTTTCTCGTTCAGCTGATATCTTTGACAGAAAACCCAAAGAAACAACCATATTCTGGCTCAGCAAGCTTGCCCCGCTGTAATTTCAGAGTTCCTTCCACTGTACCTTTTGGGACCTAAAGTTTGTACCTCCCACTGCAACTTCATGGGAATAACATTTGATTTCTTCCATCCATCCTATTACTATTCAGAGGTATGGAATTTGTATCATCTTCAATCAATTTGATCTATTATACCATTCCCTAGGTGTAATGACCAGATGTATGAATGCAGGGTATCATTTTTCTTTTCATGAGAATGATCCCCTTTTACACTTGGGTTGACATTACTCGTCATTGGTCGAAATGGTATCACCGACGAAATGTCTTATCCAATAAAAATCCAAAGAGATAATCATCTTTCAATATTTTCAACCCTTAGGCTTGGTGAGTTCTAAACAATAGTCTTGTTTCAGATTCTCATATTATTTAGAAGCTTCCAGAGTAATATGTGAAACTCCTTTTATGAAAGTATTATTAGTCCATTAATCGTTATTTCAATATAAAATGCTTGAAGAGATCACAACAATGCACAAGAAAGAAATTAATCAGGAGCATAGCTCGAAACAAATAAGTTAATCAAAACTAACCAAGCCAAAAGAATTGACTGAGATGTATCTTGAAAAGAATAAAGTAAAAATAGCTAAGGCCATAAAATAAAATTGATTGGGCTGTATCTTTAAAAAGAATAAAGTGATCAAAGATAGCAAATTTAAAATGGGTAAGATAGAAGCTAGGTGCCCTAGATATCGCAGCCTGAGCTTCTCTGTACAAACTTCTTGAGGACCAATTTGAGCTCAATACGTGTTTAGAGGATCTGGAGTACTTTGTCGATGCCCCAAGACATAGCATACTTCTTCATTGTTAATTCAAGCATAGCAAGACTACCACATGCCCTATCTTTGATCAAAATTTGAGCCGCCCTTTTCTGGTTTTCGGCTCAAAACCCTTTTGGTCTCAAAGCGCCCTTTGTAGGTTTTCGCCTTGACCTCTCCTTTTTTTTTTTTTTGAATTTGATCTCAAGGCGCCCTTTGCGGGGTTTCACCTTGGCCTTTCCCCTTTCAGGTAAAATAATTATTGACTGAACCTGAATTCACCAGATTGGGCAAGTCTTTGGCATCCGTTTCGGTCAATATCAACGCTCCTCCAGAACAGGTCTTCTCTACAACATAAGGTCCTTCTCAGCTTGGCATCTGCTTTTCTCTCAAATTCTTTTGTAAAAGAAAGATCAGGTTCCCCTCGTGGAATTCTCTAGGATAAACATCCTTGTTGTAAGCTCGCATCATCTGACCGTGATGGATAACTTTTAATGGATAACTTTTAACATTTTCTTCGATTAGGTTCAATTAGCAAAAATGCTTCCATTCCATAAACCAAAGGGTAAGATGTTACCCCGGTAAAAGTCCTGGCCAACGTTCGATAGAAGATAAATAGTAACTCTTTATGCCAATCTTTAGAAGTCTCGGTCATCTTTTCTACAATCATTGTTTTGTTTTTTTTTTTATTTTTTTGGCTGCCTTTGTTGCTCTATGATATGGCATCTGATCTTTGAACAGACTACAAACTTTTTGACTTTATCATTTTTAGCATTCTTTATCGACGCCTGATCTCTTTTTATTTTTAAATTTAATAACTTCGACCTTGTAACATTGGCATATGAACCTACTTTCACCCTCTTAGTGAAGTAAATGACGACCACGACGATGAATCGATATTGACTAAAAGCTTTTGACGAGATTGGCCCCATCACATCCATGCCCAACCTATGGAAAATTTGTGAAGAACTGGAGAAGGCACATGAAACTTGTCTCCATAATTTGGCATTTATGACATAACTAAAGCAATCTCTCTTTTATGGTGAACCAATAGCACCCGAACCTTATGATTACCTTGGCTATTGTAAAACTATCATCATGTTCTTTAAATACCCTTATAAATCTCTTTTAAGATTATCCCAAGCGTGTCTTGATATGATCATGCAAAAACATCTTTGAATTCTTGAAAATAACTCAATGATGTCTCACCTTAGTTCTGTGATAAGCTAGGCTACAATCTTCACCTCTTCTCCAGGCTCATAATATCCACTGACCCTTTGTAGAGTAGGGTCTATTTTTCATCTTATTCTACCATTCTTAACAAATCAGAAGATAGGTTACAATATCTGTCATCTTCAAAGTCTTGAAATCCCTCTAGACACATATATTACTCGAAAAGAGACTCTGAGTCAGTAGCAGTGTTACTCACATCATTGATATATGGAGACCTATTGTAGGTTCAAAGGAAGATTCCAAAGAATAAATGATTCAAAAAATGATTATTTGTATGATCATGAATGAAGAATGAAAGAAGACTTGAAAGAAAGTCCAAAGAACAAACAAAAGAAAAGAACTAAGAACAATTGTTTATACAGTATGAAATGGAAAAAAATAAAAGAATATTTGTTCAAAAAGATGCATTTTATTGAAATAAAAATTTTTGGACACGAGCCTATTTCACAAAAGGATTCTTATTGCCTCTAGGCTTAAGGCAGCAAGCGTGTTTTGAATATTACTCTAGATCAGCTCTAAAAAAAATACAGGGATCTCTTCCATAGTCCCATTATTCAAAACACTCCTAAGTACGCAAAGACTTGGAAACTCCATTCCCCAGTTCCCTCTTCGCTTTTATTTTTTTCAGGGAATCACAGCTTTCTTATCTCCTCCTTCAATTATCATATTTACTGCCTCGTCAAAGTGATTAGGTTTTGATAAATTGTCAAACTTCACAATTCCCATTTTAATGAACCTTTAGACCAACTTTTTAAAAGTAGTACAGTTTTCAATTGAGTGACCCATTATTCCCGCGTGGTACTCGCATTGGGCATTCTCATTATACCATTTCGGGAACGGAGGTTGCACAGGTTCTGAGTAGGACGGAGACACCACATGGACATAAAAAAGATTCTGATACAACTCCTTATATGTCATCGGGATGGGTGTGAAGTGGAGTCTTTCTGCATTTGACCTTGAATTGGATTCCTGCCTTGAAGAGCCTTGATAGCTAGTGGTTATAGCCTTTGGCTGGCCTACGGTGACTGATTTGGGATGCATGCTCAGGAAACCCACTTCATTTTCCTTATTTTTCGGGGCTGATCTTTTGGCACTTTTCCCCGTGTCTATCTTCCCACTCCTTACCGCATTTTCAATCATCTCGCCAGATATTACCATATCTGAAAAGCTTATGGTGGCGCTTCCCAACATATGGTTAATGAATGGAGCTTTTAGAGTATTGATGAAAAGCATCGTAGTTTCTTTTTCTAGGAGTAGTGGCTGAACTTGCATGGCAACTTCCCTCCATCTTTGTGCATACTGCTTAAAGCTTTCATTTGACTTCTTCTCTATGTTTTGCAAGGTGATTCTGTCAGGCGTCGTGTCTGTCACATGATTGTATTGTTTCATAAATGCTTGTGCCAGGTCTCCCCAGGAATTAATCCTAGCACGGCTCAATTGGTTGTACCACTTGGACGCTGCCCCCACCAAGCTATCATGGAAACAATGGATCAACAGTTGATCGTTATTAACATACCCAGTCATCCGTCTACAGAACATGGTAATATGGGCTTCAGGACAGCTAATCCCATTGTACTTCTCAAATTCTGACATTTTGAACTTGTGAGGAAGCACCAAATCTGGAACCAAGCTCAAGTCTTTAGCATCAATTCCATGGTAATTACCAGCATTTTCTAAAGCATTGAAATTTTCTTTCAACCATCTACAGCGATCCTCTAATTACCTTGAGGACTCAATTCTTGTCTTTTCCCTTTCTACTATATCTAAGTCAAGGATAACAAGATCAGCAGGGTTATCTCCTAGGTTAGATCATGTGCCCGTTTGGAAGTTCATGGGCACTCATGCATCAATTTGCCCTTGTTGAAGCCTAATCATGACGGATAGCCTTCGGGAATACTCTTCAGGGTGTGCTTGTGTATGCGGTGGAGTAAAATCCGGAGGAAAGTCCTCATTATGGGACCTTTTCCTTTGTCCATCGCTCCGTTCAGTAGCTGAGCCATTTGAGCCATCATGTTCCTTTAAGCTTCCAACATTTGGTCTCTCATTTCTTGTTGGAGCTTTGCCAGTTGCTCTTGCATTTGGTCTTACATGTCTCTCTTGAATTGTTCAAGTCTTTGATCCATTTTTTTCGTCTTGGCACGTGTACCATAACGGTGTTCAGTTTCCAGATTTTTCTTTCTCTCTTTATCTCTTCTGTGATAATTTCAACTAATTAGGCTCTCTCTATAGATTTAAATGCATATGATGTAATGTAATGCAAATGCATGAATGCAATGAGGCATCGATTCAGATTCAACTTCATTTTAGAAAACTTGATTAGAAAACAAAATCCTTTACATAAAACAGACTACAAATATGCTTTCGCCCTAAGGCCTAAAGTTTTAATTTTTCCAAATAACAAAGCTAGCTCTTGACCACGATCTGATTGTAGCTCATACTTCATGCTCAATGTATCAGCCTGTACTGCCAAAGTCTGTAGGTGATTAGCTACCTCTCGAATCTGAACTATTACTTCACCCATGAGATAATCTCGATTTCTAACTTGGTCATGGGAATGGTGGAGCTCTTCCTTCCAATGCCCTTCTCTTGCTTCAAGAAGCTCAATCCGGAGTTCACAATTCTGCAAAGCTGATTCTAATTTTTCAATTTTACCCTTCATTTCCTCAATCTTGTTCAAACTTGACTTCAACTCGACTGCAGAATTACGGTTTCGATGGTGATGAAGAGACTGTCCCAGTTCAGCCACTCTAGCTTTTAATCCACTTTTCTCCTTTTGGCTTTCTGCTAAACTCCTTTCTAAGGCCTCGTTTAGCATCTGCATCTCTTGGAACTTCCTCTCCCAATGGCCAGCTTTGGCCTTTTCCTCTCGAATATCCTGTTGCCACTGTTCCGAAGTCTTCCCCTTTCTCTAATTGCATTTGCTCTGACCACATGCGGACGACTGCATTGTCTTCCACTTTATTAAGGAATTCGTTCTCCATAACCAGCTTTCTAACTTAGAAACTGACCGTGAATCGATACCTCTTAAAATATGAAATGACATGCACAAAAAATAAAACACAACGAGTTAGTACCATGGAATAAAATATAAAGCAAGTAAAATAAACAAACACCTATCTGGGTAACTACTAAGGTTTGGTATAGTTCTACTTAGGGTAAGTCCTTATGTTTTCTACGTGTGGTTTAGCTCTAAAGTTGAGGTACCCGAACCAGCAGATTTCTCGATCCTCACCCATTATAGGCTCATACGAACCGAATTCGGTTTAGGGGAATACATTTCCCTATGGCCATGCGGAAGTGAAAACTTCACGAAGACATAGGTACAGATGTATCCCAGAAACAATCCACTAGCCCATGCGGAGGTGAAAACCTCACGAAGGCATAGCTTCTCACTCCCACTTAAAGGTGTGACCACAACGATCATGCCATGTTATGCACACAAGAAAATGACACAAACAAATGCGACAAAAGGATCGTAATTTTCAAATTGAGTTTTCAAATCGAATTTCAAATTTTCGACAAAAGACAGAAAATAATCAATTTTAATGACTTGACTCTCTTATTATGTCCCAGTGGAGTCGCCAAGCTGTCAAAACCATTTTTTAATTTGGAAAACAGGGATCGACTTTAAAAACGAAAATGGAGTCACCACCAATCCCTTTTTGCTTAGGAGTGATCGGATTACCTTATAAAACATTTTATTTCAAAACATTGATTTTGGCCTACAAAATTCAAGAAAACGGGTTTGGGAGTCTGTTACATACGAGGAAGGATTAGCACCCTCGTAACGCACAAAATTGGTACCGGATTGATTAGTTATTGTCCTAATGTCGAAAATTCGAAAAGATTTTAAAACACGACCCTTTTGATTTTTAAAACTTATGTCCTTTAAATGGACATTCAATTATTTGGATTTTAAAAGAAAAATCGAAACTCAGTAAGTTAGAGCACGATCTTTCGAATTTTCCAAATACCAAATATACTTTGCTTTTTAGAAATCCTTGCCTCGAGATGACAAAACGTCGCATCCAGTGAGTTAGGACACAACATCTTAAATTCCTGAGAATATGTTTTTTTTTATTTAAAAATTCATATGTTTTAATTTCAAAAAGGGTACTCAATCATTTGGACTTAATGAGAAAAATCGAAACCCAGTAAGTTAGGGCACGATTTTCTCAAATCTCCCAAATATCGAATATTGCCTTTTTTTTAAATTTAAAAAATCATGGATTTTGAAATATGAAGGTATATTTGGCCACATTTATAAATAAATATTAATGAATTTTTAAAAAAATAACAAATCTAAAAAAAAAAAACAAAATGTACCAAGCTTTCAAATAATAATGGACAATGTTAAAACAAATAATGTGAAAGAAAAGGATTTTGAAATCGACAATAAAAAGCAACTTAAAAATAAATTCATGTATAAAATTTTTTAAAGTAGGTAATATATGTAAAAGTTTGAAATAAATCCAATAAATAAATAAATAATATATGAAATAGTAATATATAAATGAATTTTAAAATAAATATTATATAAGAAGTAAGTTTAAATAAGTAATATATAAAACAATATATATATATCAATCTAAATAAATAATATACAAAATGACTTAAAGAAAATGATATGTGATAAATCCTAAAAAGATACGTATAAGTTTAAAATAAACAATATACGAAAACTTAAAATAGATAATATAAAACAGTTTAAAATGATATAAAATAAAACCACTTTAAAATAATCGTTATATAAAACAATAAGAAAAATGAATGATATATAAGATAATTTAAAGTAATAATATAAAAAAAACTTAATCAAAATAAAACTATTTGAAATAAGTAATATCTAAAATAATAAAATAAAACAGCTTGAAATAAATACCACGTAAAAATTTGGAATAAATAAATAAAATACAAATTTGCAAAAGTGTGAAAATAAAATAAATCTCTATACAGAAATAATAAATAAACGAATAAAATAAAAGAATAACTAATAATTAAACAATTAAATGAATAAATAAAAAAGGTTGAAAAAAACGAAGATGAATGAAGAATAAAATAAGAACAAACCATAGAAAATAAGAATGCAAGAATGAGAGAAATTTGAGTGAATGCTCTCAAGAATTCTTATTACTTTCCCCAAAACTCAAGTGTCTTTTACAATGAAGGGAGAGGCATCTATTTATAATTGAGCCTACCCAAATCTAACGGTACAGATCAATTATATCAACGGTTAAGATTAAAAGGTATCTACAAATTAAATCCCTAAGATTGCATACCAATCTTCTAAGATTGCATACCAATCTTCTAAGATTGCATATCATATCTAAGATTTGCATATCATATCTAAGATTGCATATCATTGAAGATTGTATTCCCATATACGTTAAGCTTGTAGATGGACCTTTAATCTTTTCAAGTAATGGGCCATTTCGATCGGGCCAAATGATATATTTTGGACTGGATTTGGACTTTGTTTTATTATTTTGGGTTTATTATTTTTTGTATGGACCCGGGCTAAATTGGCATATTACATCCTTTTTACAGATTATTGTAGGGCTTTTATAGCCCTCGAAATAAAAATAAAAAGGGAATAAAAAGATTTTGTCCCGTTTTGCCATGTTTTGCTGCTGTTCTTTCCTTTTTTGTGCAGGAGAATGACGAGAAGCCCGGCGTCGGAGTGATTCGCGCGCTGATTGCGGCGCCATCGAAGGCTGGCGTTGGGGCTGCTATGGGTGCTTGCTGGGGCGCTTGCGGCACAGTGGAAACCTAGGGTTTCCTGCGTCCGCAAGCTATTTGGGCTACTTGGGCTTAGGTTTAGGTTGGGTTAGGGTATATTTTGGGTCTGGGTCTTTAGGGTGTAATTGGGCTTAGGTGTAATTGGGTTGTCTGTTTTAGTGTTTTGTAATTCGGGCCATTATTGCATTTGGGCCTTTGTAATCTGGACTGTAAAAATGGACATTTGATATTATTTATTTATTATTATTATTTTGGTTTTTTCTGAATGGAATGGGCCCGGGCAAAATGGGCTGATTACAATAGTTAACCGCCAACGATGCACTTGAAACTTTTGCAAAGAGAATAACTCTATCAATTTTTATAAGGCTTCATCTAAATGTTTTGTCTAAAATACTTTTCTTGGTGTATAAGTAAATTGATTGTTTTGTCCTAATCGTATTGAGGATTACACCAATATCTTAAGTTTTTATAAATTTCAAATACTTTTGCTAAACTCGTATGATTTTAAGTTGTGGCATACCATACTCGAATCCAGTTATCAGGTCGAGTAAGGTGTGTTACACGCATTATTCTCCTACTTAAGTGTTATGGGTAGTTTTAGGCATTGTATCAAAAAATGCAAATATGATAAGAACCTATAAGGAGATTAATATTCAAAAAATTGATTTTATAGATTTTATATAAAAATGTAAGGAATAATATTTGGTATTTAGTAAAGTTTTTAGTTCTATAAACAGTATTAGAGGTTGACAAGTGTGTTTATATAGTGTAATATTGAAAAAAATAAATATTTTAAAAAATACATGACAATTTTTTAAAATTATTTATGAAAAACAAATTATACACCGTCGATGTACCAAATTGTAAAAATTAAAAACACTATCAGCATAATGTTTTATTAATCCATAAAAGAAGACAATTTGTTGGTCTTCGACCCAAAAATGGAATCTACACGTGAACGCAAATGCCCATATCTACGCAAAATGCTTTACTCAGTGTCTATTTTCTAGCATTCCTGAACATTCGAACACCAAAAAGTTTCAGTTTTGATCCTCTTCATGCCGGAAAAACGACCGGTGAACGAGGAAAAAGAAGGGAGCACCGGGGGAGGGGAGAGGTTGACGACCGACTGTCCAATGACTATACATCCAGCTGCGGCTTGGTCGGAAGAGGTTCCCGACGCCGGTTTCAGAATCCAAACGGTGTAGCAAGGAAAAATCATTGTTAGGGGAGGCTATGAACAAGAACCGGCAACAATCCAAACGACTGGTTATTGTCTATATCAGAGCTATACAAGTATGAAATAAAGGCGAAGGCTATGGATTCAGACAAGCAACACGAGTGCTTAAACTAGCCCGTGCACACACTTAATCACTATCATGCTTCATGCATGGGCAAAGTACTATTGAAATTAAATTGTATAATTTTATAAGAGTAAAAATGTAATTTTATTATTTTAAAAATATTTATCTTTATAATTTTTTAAAAATTTAATTAAATATCTATTATTTTTAAAATTAAAATATATACTTTTATCATTACTAATTAAAAATTTTATCAGCCTCTATGGATTCGCTAGTGGCTTCATGTCATCTACTTGTTTATGTTTAACAGTATATGCTCAAAGGAAAGAAAATGGAATAATACTTGGGATATATATAGCATAAAAAATAATGAATGAATAATACAAGGAATAACTAAATTAATCCATAATTAGAATGGCTTGCTGCTGTCCCTGCAATTATTAGTATAAAAACACACCACTGCAGCAGCAGCAGCCATTCTAGCTATAGATCAAAATAATTTAGCCTTCCCTCCCACATGAAAACTATGGGTTATAAAATTCGTGCAACATCAGTCCATATTCCACCATAAATCATCCCCCGGAGGCATCTCTTTTAACAACCTTTCCAACTCCTTGAACGACAAATTTTTCATCAAAATCGAATCCCCCGGTCTAGAAGAAGTACTACTTCCGACCCCTGCAGCTGTCTGAACCCCGGCTTGTTCTTTCTTCTTTACTTGTTCCTCGTAAAACCGGCTTCTCGGCCTCGGCGGGTTGGTCGCAACCTTCGAATCTCTGCCGGTCAGCTCTTGTACGACGGCCTTAAAGCTGGTGGCATCCGTCTTCACGTACTTGGTGTTGATGATCACAACTTTCATTGGCTGTCGACCATTTTCCATATCAAATGATGAAAAGGTTTTAAACAGGAAACTATAATATAGGATTGCTTTAAAGGGGTAGTGTTGGATCGCCGTGTGATTTTGGGGGTATATATAGAAGGTGATATTCAGAAGCAACTGAAACTTGTACGGACGTAGTAGTTCGAACTTGAAATCCAATGGCTATTAAAAGGATTTCGAAGCTAAATCACATTAAGAGAGATGAGACCATTTGACCGCCATATCTTTAAAAGCAGTCTAGAAGGACCAAAAATTAAATATAAATTAGACAAAAAGAAATTTTTGATTGGGTCAAACGTATTTATTAATAAGGTGTATTTCTGTTACTAATCCTTATACTTTTAGTATATTTGAAATTTAATCCCAAGAAACTTAGTCTGTCTAGTCTTTTGTCCAATTGAGTTCTGTTAAATTGGTCATATGTCGTTTTAAAAGTAAACAAATTACTCTTGTGATAATTTTACACGCATAAAAAATCAAATAAATAAATATAAATGTTGAATTTGGGATTATAAGTTTCTTCGATACTGTTTTAGTATTTTTTTTAAAGCGAGTCATTTTTCATTTAAAATGTCACATAATTCAATTTAGTGAAGGTTCTTCGTAGGGGCTCCCGCCCCTAAAATGAAATTTTTTTCATTTAAGCTCCTTTAAAATTTATAAATATTTAAATTAACAAAGGTAAAATTATACTTTACCATCTTAAAAATAATAAAAATTTGATTTAATTCATTAAAAATTAAATATATAGATATTAAAATGGTGAAATTATATTTTTACTATTATAAAAATATACAATTTAATTACAACCCTAAAAATTTTTTTCTAAATTCACTCAACTGTTGAATAATTTTAGTTATTGGATTTCAATTATTAGAGAAATTGAATTATCGGAATTAATAATGGGACCTAGAGCTATTAATAATGGGTATAAAAATTCAACGGCACATGACAGGAAATTGCACGTTGAAATGCATTGTATATGTATATGTGTTGTACGTATGGATATGAAAAGTCAGTCAAAGGCCACATGCAAACCATTGTGGACCTGTTTTGGCCCATTGTTATTTGTGCGATCATATAGTTTATTTGGGTTAATATACTATTTAGTACTTGAAATTGGTTTCAATGTTTAATTTAGTACCTTATTTTTTTTCCAATTAGATATTTGTGCTTTTTTTGTTCTAGTACCTGAGTTTGGCTTCAATATTTAATTTGGTACCTAAACTACTAAGTACTTATGTTTCTTTTACTAGAGCACACGTGTCTTTAAGCCACATGATGTCATTTGGTCTTAATACCAATTTAAATATTGAAATTAAACACAAGTACTTAAGCAAGAGCATAGCTGGGGGGGCTGGCAAGGGCCCCGGTCTCCCTCAAAATTGTACTTTGGCTTCTTAAAAATGATAAAAAATTAATTTAATCATTTAAAAGTTATAAAGATATTTATTATTAAAATGGTGAAATTACATTTTTACTATCGCAAAAATTTTCTGACTTTATTCCTGAACATAAGATGCAAAAACTCAAGCACGTAATTGACATTTGAAGCGAAATTAAAACATGATGTATTAATCCGATATAATTTAACCATCAATTCTGTGGTTGATGAAGGAAGAAAGAAATTGGGCGTAGTAATGGTTGATCACGTCACGTAAATATGGTTGAAATTAACTATTGTAAAAGATTAATCATTGTTGATGGTCTAATTAGATCTTTCTTCAATAACTTCGTAATCTTTTTGTCGTGATTAATTTTGAGGTGACAAATTTTAATTCTTGTTATTATGATTGACAATTAACTGTAAAGAAATTACGAGATTTAAAGACAAATGTAAACGTAAAAATAAAGTCTTTCACTGTCTAAATCGAGAAGAAATCCATGCTATTGATTTATTTTTATTTTTTTTGGGTATAATAAGGATAAAATTATATTAGATTAAGGTTAAATAATTTCAACACAATTATTATATAGTTTTTGAAAAATTTTATTCAGGGTCTTAAGGTCTTGAAAACGTAATTGTTGTTATACCATTATTAACTCAATTACTTTCTCTAAAAACATATGTAATTTGAATCATCCAAAAATACTAAACAAAATCTTTAAATTTAATATCCAAAGTAACTCACTAAATTTAACATGCATGAAAGAGTGTATTATTATTGTTGTTATTATTATAATAATTTTTTATTTTTGTGGTTGATATTCTAGTTATGTGTATAAGAATATATGGTCAAAATCTTTTACTTTTTCGTTTTTCTTTCTTAAGAAATCAAAATTTTAGAAAAATAAAAGGGTCAAGAATCTTAATTATATATATATATATATAGAAAATAATATCCAACATTGCTGTACAACCTAACCTATATTATTGGTATGATCAATATTGGAAATGGAAATATAATAAATAAATTATGTCAGTCTGACTATAAATCTTGAAAGCTGCGTATGACATCATGGGTTAGAAACTTCGGATATGAAAAGGTCTTTTTTGGCTCTAATTAGCTTTTAAGGTTAAATTGTGTATATATGTTTGGTTTTTTTAAGTGATTAAATAAATTATTTTTTTAAGATATAGGAAAATAAGTTGATTTTTTAGAGAGTGTGTGAAAACGTGTCTAGCTGAACGAATACCTGTTGACATGTTAGGAAAAGCGCACTTAGTTGGACGCGTTTTCTAAAAATTCCAAAGAAATCTCCTCCAGCTGGGCACGCTTTCCCTCACATGTCAGCAAGAGCTCATCCAGCTGAATGAGCTTTCCTGATAACTGTGCAGAAAGCTTGCCCAACTGTACGAACTTTTCTACCAACAATGCAGAAAGCGTGTCCAGCTGAATGTGTTTTTCATACTCTCTCTTCAAAATCGATCTATTTCTTTAAATCTTAAAAAAAATAAAAATAAAAACTAGCCTATTTGACCCATATATGGCTAATGTCGAAACCACCCCTCAGCTCTTGAGAAGGGCGTGAATCGAACTTGGGTTTTGAAAATGATAAAACGTGGGAGTCGCCACCAATCCTTTTTGTTGAGGTGTGATTGGGTCACCTTGAAAAGTAGTTGTTTTTTAAATAAACCATTTAATTTATTAAAACAACAATTTTGGTCTACGAAGTTTAAAGAGATAGGTTCGGGAGTCAGTTACGCACGAGGAAGGGTTAACACCCTCGATACGCCCAAAAATTGGTACCTGATTGATTATCTAATGTCTTGATGTCGAAAATTTGAAAATTTGAAAGAATTAAAACGATCCCTTTTTACAATGATGTCAACTGATAGTTTTTAAAGAAATCGAAGATGTATGCCAAGGGTGAAACACCCCACACCCGGCCCACGAGCCCGGACCGGATCTGGTATGTTCCTTAAGTAAACCGGTTTTCAAATTCTTTGTTACTTAGAGAAAATTTGTAAAATTTTAGGAAAATATTGTTTTGGATTGGGCTTAGGTTGGGAAACTAATTTAATTAATTTAAAAGTCCAATTTTATTAAGGTGACAAAATAATTTTTAGGGTTTGTTTTTAAAGAAATCATTCTTGTACTTAACTTTAATCAAAATTGTTCGTAACATAATAATTAAAAGTAAAGCAAAATAAAGAAAATCCACTGGGCCTTATGGCCTTATTACATCAAGTAAAACCCAATAATAAAATTAAAGGTACTAAAAAGAAATAAAGTCCAAATTAAATAAAATCTTCAAATGGATGCATGGCCACCTCAAGGTCTACCGTCCCGGTCCGTCACTGTTTATCACCTGAAAATAGTTCCCACAACAGGGTGAGTCAACAGACTCAATGTGTACACAACATTAACATTCAACAAATCAGGCATACAAGTTCATATCAAGTTCATGTTCATATAAAATAAATGATGCAACCCAAACCCAAACCTAATGGTCCATCCGCTACACACCACCCGTACCTGCCAGTCACACCGTGGGGACTACTAAGTCAACCCTCCATCCGCTACACACCATCGAAGGCAGTCGCTGCAGTCGACGTGCTCATCACCCATATAATTTGTGTCATTAGACACCATATTCAAATAATGTAACCGAAGTTACCAAATTCAGATAATGTAACCGGAGTTACCATATTCAAATTTTGTAACCGTAGTCACCATATTCCGTTGGTGAGACCGAAGTCAACACCTTCTTCCCCTTTCACATATATCCCGAATGCCCCATATATCATGCATAACATACTTAATTTCTCATTATTCACATGTTAACAATATAACATATTCGTAATCCTATCGAAAGTAGGAAACGTACCTGGGTACTCTTACCACATTTGTGGTACTTAGCCACATTCACATTCTTATGCATATTCATATATTAAAAATAATTGCCATATGATATATCTCGAAAATTAATGTGAGTACACACCTGATTGGCTTAATAGATTCCTTGAAATCACGAAGAACGATCTACCGATCTAGATCTTTGACTCCTATATTCGGCCATTCAATAAAACATATTAACAAACCTATTTGGCTTAAAAACCAAATCCTAATAGGATTTGTATTACTTACCTTGTTGCCGAATAGGATGATCAAGTCCCAAAAATTTGCTAGTATTCTTTTTCCTTGAAATCGGCTATCACTAGACATGTAACCATGTCAGTTTCCGGCTTTTGAAATAATGGAAAATAATTCTAAATACCAAAATTAAGCCTTGGCCGAATATCACTTACCATACAAATTCCAAATCTGAAGAGGATTCATTGCCCTATATGTCTGTCGAAATCTTCATGTTAGATCTAATCTAACATATACATCATAACCCTTAATCAAATAAATTTATCTTACCTTAGATCCTTGATCCTTGTATTCGACAGTTGTTGAAACCCTTTTGATGTTGTAGTTGATTGCTCCTTTACTTAGAATCACAAAGATTCGGCTTTGACAGTAGAAACAGAGAAGAAAATAGAAGAAAAGAAGATGGATCTTGCTTAAAGAAAAATTCGGCAGAAAGGGGGAGAGAGCTAGGAAAATTTCGGCAAAGAGGAAGCAAAAATGAATGAGTAGCCCTCCTGCCCTCCTTTTATAGCCAAAGTTATCAGCCTAGGAGTCCCTTACTTGGCCACCACTCCTCTTTTTGATAATATTATCTCTTTTATTTAAAAGATAAAAGCCTTTAATCCATCAATTATCTCCTCAATTATCTTAAAAGAAAATCCTTTATTTATCACTTATTATTCACATATTTATGCAAATAAAACTCTTCCTTTTCTAGAAACCCATGCCGTCCACCTTAGCCTTCTTGAAGCAAAAATAAAACTTATTTATTTGCTTCTCAAGTGACTCGAACTCAGGCCTATTTCCCTGCATGTGACGCCATCTCCTTAGGCCTTAAGTGGCATCTTCAGGCCACTTTTCCAAGCCTGTTTGTGTGTCAAACTTCTCCATCTTTTTCTTTTAAAGCCCTCTAGCCCTTATTTCCTATTTTGAACTTTAAAATTTGACATTTCGGCATCATTTCTAAGTTTCCTAAAATTTTCGATCGGCTCTGTAACTTGCCATTTTTCTTACATTTCCAAGTTTCCAGAAATGTTTACTTTCCATTTTTGAATCATTTCCAAAAATGTTCAGGTTTCCAAAATGTTCAAGTTTCCAAAATGTTCAAGTTTCCAAAAATGTTCATTTCCATTTCCATTTCCATTTCCATTTCTAGGTTTCCAAAAATATCAAAAATTTATTCATAGTACTTGAGACTTGACATTTCGTACAATTTAACTGAAAATGCATAGGCCCTTTTCAGGATGTTACAGTTCTACCCCCCTTAAACAAAGTTTCATCCCCGAAATTTCCTAACTAAATAGTTGAGGGTATTGTTGTCGTATTGTCTCCTCCGGCTCCCACGAAGCTTCTTCTACTCCATGATTACGCCATAACACCTTGACTAGAGGAACAGACTTCCTTCGTAGTACTTTCACATCACGTTCCAAGATCCGAATCGGTTCTTCCTCGTAGGATAAGTCTGGCCTTAGCTCCACTTCTTCAACAGATACCACATGCGACGGATCCGATCGATAGCGACGTAGCATGGATACATGAAATACGTCGTGCATCTGCTTCAATTCTGGTGGCAACTCTAATTGGTATGCCACTGGCCCAATTCGCTTCAATACTTGATAAGGCCCTATAAACCTTGGGCTTAACTTCCCTTTTCGACCGAACCTCATTACCTTCTTCCAAGGTGAGACTTTCAAGAATACTTGGTCTCCCACTTCAAACTCTATTTCTTTCCGCTTAAGGTCTGCGTACGACTTCTGTCTATCAGAGGCTTCCTTCAACCGTGCCCGAATTAACTCAACCTTCTCTTCAGTTTCTGCCACCAACTCTGGACCCAAAACTCGGCGTTCTCCTAACTCGGTCCAACAAGTAGGTGTTCTACACTTCCTTCCATACAACGCTTCGTACGGTGCCATCCGGATGCTAGCTTGATAGCTGTTGTTGTAGGCAAACTCAGCTAAAGGCAAGTAATCTTCCCAACTTCCTCGGAAATCCATTACACAGCCTCTTAACATATCCTCCAACACTTGTATAACCCGTTCAGACTGCCCGTCTGATTGTGGATGAAAAGCCGTAGTGAAGTCCAACTTAGTGCCTAAAGCTTGATGAAGTGCCTTCCAAAATTGAGACGTAAACCTTGGGTCTCTATCAGAGATGATTGACACCGGTACTCCATGCAACCTCACAATCTCCGCCACATATAACTTAGCCAATTTCTGAAGAGAATAATCAACTCTTACTGGGATAAAGTGCGCGGACTTAGTCAAACGGTCCACTATCACCCATACCAAGTCCTTCTTAGTAGGCGTAAGGGGAAGCCCACTAACGAAGTCCATGGTAATTCTTTCCCACTTCCATTGGGGAACTTTGATTGGTTGAAGCAATCCTGATGGAACTTGGTGTTCAGCCTTAACTTGCTGACACGTCAAACATTTCCCCACAAATTCAGTCACTTCTCGTTTCAGATCAGACCATCAAAATTGTTCCCTTAGATCTCTATACAGCTTGATGCCTCCGGGATGCATAGCATAAGGGCTACCGTGCGCTTTCCGAAGAATCCTTTGTCTCAACTCCTTATTCCTCGGCATACAGACCTTTCCCTTGTAACACAATATTCCTTCATCATTGACGCTATAGTCCTTTAATCCTCCTTGTTGCACTTGCTGTAACTTAGTACTTAAGTCCTTATCAGCCAACTGTCCCTCTTTCACCTCCTTCAGCCATGTGGGCTTGACTTGCAATTCTGCCAATAGGCTTCCATCGTCATACAGACTTAAGTGAGCGAACAAAGCCCGTAGATCCGACACAACCTTCCTACTCTAGGCATCGGCTACCACATTCGCCTTGCCCGGATGATATTCTATCGAACAATCGTAATCCTTCAGTAATTCCACCCACCTTCGTTGCCTCAAGTTCAACTCCTTCTGAGTCAACAAATACTTAAGGCTCTTGTGATCTGTGTAGATGACTGACTTTTCTCTATAAAGGTAGTGCCTCCAAACCTTAAGGGCAAAAACCACTGCTGCTAGTTCCAAGTCATGGGTTGGGTAGTTAACCTCATGAGGCCTTAACTGTCGTGACGCATAGGCGACCACTTTTCTATCTTGCATTAGCACACAGCCTAACCCCGTATGCAAGCGTCACAGTACACCACAAAATCTTTTCCTGCCTCTGGCTGAATTAACACTGGAGCTTCCGTCAACACCCTTTTAAGCTTTTCAAAGCTCTCCTGCTGCTTATTAGTCCATTCAAAGGGTACTTCCTTTCTTAGCAACTTTGTCAAAGGCGCGACTATTGACGAGAACCCTTCCACAAACCTTCTGTAATAGCCTGCCAAGCCTAAGAAACTTCGGATTTCAGCCACGGACCTAGGTGGTTTCCAATCCAGCACTGCCTCGATCTTCCTAGGATCCACTCTTATTCCTTCTGCGGATACCACATGTCCTAAGAATGCCACCTCCTTAAGCCAAAATTCACACTTGCTGAATTTGGCATAGAGCTTCTTCTCCCTTAACACTTCCAACACAACTCGGAGATGCTCATCATGCTCCTCTTCCGACTTCGAGTACACCAAAATATCGTCGATGAACACAATGACGAACCTATCCAGGTAAGGTTGGAAAACCCGATTCATCATGTCCATGAACGCGGCTGGAGCATTCGTTAACCCAAACGGCATCACCACAAACTCAAAGTGGCCATATCTTGTCCTAAAAGCGGTCTTATGGATGTCAGCCTCCTTCACCTTCAATTGATGATATCCCGACCTTAAGTCGATCTTTGAAAATACTGCGGCCCCCTTCAGCTGATCGAACAAATCATCGATCCTTGGCAAAGGATACTTGTTCTTAATGGTCAGCTTATTCAACTAACGGTAGTCTATGCACATACGCATAGTTCCGTCCTTCTTCTTTACAAATAGGACTGGTGCTCCCCATGGAGACACACTGGGTCTGATGAACCCACGATCCAACAACTCTTGGATTTGAGCCTTGAGCTCCACTAACTCCTTTGGCGCCATTCGGTATGGAGCTGTTCCTGGTAGCAAATCTATCCCAAATTCCACCTCCCTATCTGGGGGTATTCCTGGTAATTCCTCTGGAAATACATCCACGAAGTCCCTTACCGTCCTAACTCCATTAACACCTTCTTCCTTTCCACCTATCGCACTTACGAAAGCCAAGAACGCCTTGCACCCTTTCTTAAACATTTTCTCAGCCTTTAGTGCCGAAACTACGTTAGACAAGTAGTTCCTCCTTTCGCCGATCATCACTACTACTTCATCCTCCGGGGTTCTTAGTTCCATACGTTTAGCCGCACAATCCAACACGGCTCGATGTTCTACCAGCCAATCCATTCCAAGTATAAGCTCAAACTCTCCGAAAGGTAACTCCATTAAGTCTGCCCGAAATTCCACTCCCTGAATCTCTAAGGGCACATTTCGAAAGATCTTGTCTACCACAATAGTTTGGCCTAATGGGCTTACTACAGTCATCTGTCTATCAGAAAGTTCAGAGTCTAGGCCTAGTGTTTCCACTACACTACATGCAACATAGGAATGGGTCGAGCCCACATCAATCAGAGCAAAATAGGGTTTGTCAAAAATAAAGAACGTACCGGTTATCACATCCGGCGCGTCACCATCCTCCCTCCGGCGAACCACATAAACCAAACCCGGTTGCCTTGCATCGGCATTAGTAGTACCTAGGCCCTGTGTTCCACGGCCTCTGCCAGCACCACTACCTCGGTTACCCGAACCACGACCCCGTTGAGGCTGCTGTCTGCCTCTACCAGTCTGGCTAGCATTCTAAACTGCCGGTCGGCTCTCATCTGGTTGCTTGGGACAATCCTTAAGCGTATGGTCCTTGGACCCACACTTTAAACATCCTCCCGTCTTTCTCCAGCACTCTCCCAAGTGCTTCTTTCCACAATGCTCACAAGGGCGATACTGCCAGCCCGTACCAGCTTGTTGATTTCATGGCCTGTCAACTCTAGGCCTCTTGTGACGCTTTCCAGATGGTCCAAAACCTATTTTGGGCTTATTCCTATCCACAGTCTGTTTGGTAGCATCCTTAATCCCTTCGGCCACCTTGGCCTTTTCCACCAAAGCAGAGAATTCTGCTCCTGATGCGGTGCTATCAACAGTCTCAGATCGTCCCTCAGTCCGTCCTCAAAACGGACACAGCGTTCATGCTCAGTTGCCACTACCCCTCGAGCATAGCGGCTCAACCTCAGAAATTCTGCCTCATATTCTGCTACGGACTTGCTCCCTTGCACCAACCCCAGAAAAGCCTTTCTTTGCTCATCTGTATACCTGGTTCCCACATATTTCTTCTGGAATGCCTCCTTAACATATTCCCAGGTCAGATCCTCAGCCGTGGCACCATCCCGCACAGTTAACCACCATTGATACGCTTCATCGCGTAACAGTGCCACCATTCCCTTTAACTTTTCTTCAGGGGTCAGATCAAGCTCATCCATGATGCGCTCTGTTGCTTCCAACCAGTACTCAGCTGTACTGGGTGCCACTCCAGATACTCCTCGAACCATTTCCGCTCCATTAGCTCGGAGCAGTTCAGGCACAGACTTACGTGTTCCCGAATTTCCTCCTGCCCCCGTCACCAACTCCAGAACTCGCAGCACAGCCCGCGACACAGCATCGTCCCCCGTCTGAGCTTGCTGCTCCACACCAACAGCTGGGAGTGGTGGGGTGGTGGTACCTCATTATCAGACCCTTGACCCGATCTAACGGGTTCTGACCTAGTCATTCTTCCTCTACCGCGTCCACGACGGCCATGTCCTCTAGAGCTCATTTCGGCGTCGAGATCTGATTAAGAAGTTTTATGTATTAGTACTTTGGTTTCACTTGTTTACTCGCGAAGAAATTTTATGACAAGAGTTTTAGGAGTGGTTCTTTCGTATTCACACAAGCATACAGTCTTTCCATTCATTCATCCATCCATCAAACAAGCATGAACTTTCGTTCATTCAGAGAAACATTGTAATTTTCATCGTTATTGTGTTTCCACTACCCAGGGGTATTTCCGTAATTTTGTCCTACAGGGGTATTTAATAAAAAGGACTAAATTGTAACAAATGCAAAATTGCTAGAAGAATTAAATAGCTCAAGTGTTAAAAGAAAGAGGATTTATAGGGCAATTAACCCAAATGTGAAAAGGCTGGACGGCAAGTGGAAGAAAATCATCACAAAGATAAGGATAATAAGGGCAAAATTGGAATTTTGTAATTTTAATATGTTATTAAGATAAGATTGAAAATAATCTAGAGTAATCTTCACAATTATCTCAGCCAAAAATGTCATAGGAGTTCTGGAGAAAGCTTGTTTTCATACTATTACATCCTGTGAGTTTAATTCATGCTTTTTCTTGATAATTTTTATGTTTTTATGACTTTTACAACTAGATCCACTTATAGAATTCATTAGTTTTTGATTTGGTGGGTAAAATTAAAAGTTACCCTTGCTGAGAAATGGAAGTTTATGATGAATTATTATGAAAATTAAATTATAATTTCATATTAGGTGGTTTTATTAAGTAATTTAAATAGGAAATGATATTTAGGACCTAATTGTGAAAAAGTTGTGAATTAGAGGTTGGGGTTGAAATTCAGAATATCAAAGGTTGTGAAATAGTTTGTAATGATAGAATAAAGTATTGATTGAGAAAAATTAGTTCAATTGATGGCTGAATTGAGCAGGGACTAAATTGTAAAAACTGTAAATTTTGGGGTAAAAGTGCAATTTCGAAAATTGAAGAGCATAAATTATGAAGTGAAATAGAAATGAAATATATGCTGATGAGTGAAAATATTTTACATTATAGATCAAGAAACCAAAGAAGAAGAGGAAAAGAAAAAGTTGCGAGTAGTCCCTAAATTTCAAAATCTTCTACAAATCAGCCGGGTAAGTTCATATAGTTGAATTTATATGTTTATTTGTGAACGATTGAATGATATAATGTGCTGTTAAATATGAATTTGCTGTGGGTTTGTGAAAAATATGATAAATGAAAGAATAAATGGTGGTAATTCAAATTAGGAAAAATGCAGAATTGAGTACGTTCGTGTCGTGACATGTGATGAATTGACGGATAAGACCATGGTTAATCCATGGCAAATGTGAAATGTAGGTATGGTATCATCCATACTGAGTTATGAAATGTAGGTATGGTATCATCCATACCGAGTTGTGAAATGTAGGTATGGTATCATCCATACCGAGTTGTGAAATGTAGGTATGGTATTAACCATACTGAGTTGTGAAATGTAGGTATGGTATAAACCATACTGAGTTGTGAAATGTAGGTATGGAATTATCCATACTGAGTTGTGAAACGTGACACTGAGCAACGACGTACTCAAATTCGTAAGATGTTTTCTAATTTGATAAGAAGTAATATAAAATGAGTGAATCAAATGGAAGAGATTGAGTAGTTGTTAATGTTGAGCTCAACTATGTGAAGTATTTTAACAATGGTTGTGAATGGCAGGGAACTTTAGTAAATGTTTTGTTATTGTTTTGGAAATATTATGTGTGGTAAGCTACTTTTAAACCTATGAATTTACTAAGCTTCATTAAGCTTACTTGTGTGTGTTTGATATTTTTATGTAGATTGAATTAAAGAGAAGTGGAAGATCGGATCATCACAGCAAAACTCACTATCCAGATCAATTCCGGTAGCTTTTGTTTTATGTTTAATGGTTTATATGGCATGTATAGAGTTTAAATGAGATGGAGTAAAGATGTTATAAACTAGTTAATGATATTTTGCAACGAAACAGTTTTTTGAATTACAGCAGTAATGTGATTTTGAAAAATCACCAAAAATAGAAGAAATGGAATTAGAAAGTGAAAGAGATATGAATTGAAAGCTCTTTGAGTCTATTTTCATATGAAAGAAATATAGTAAGCAAAAGATATGGAAATAATGAGATATTTAAATTTTAGTGAAACTGGTTCTGAATGAATTCGTGATCCCCTGTTCTGCCTTTGAAAAATCATTAAAAATTGCACAAAAATAATTGTGGATTAAAATTTATATGTATGAAATTCTGAATGAGTCTAGTTTCAAATGAGCTAAACAAGGAGGCCATCTAAATTCTGTACAAAGAGTAATTTGATTCGTAGTGAAGAGAGGTCAGAGCAGTTGAACAGTAAAATAGGGGAAATTTAATGAATAAACTGTACTAATTGGCCACATGAAAAATTCTGGAAAAATTAAAGTAAAAATATATATGAGTCTAGTTTCAGGGAAAATTAATGGATCTTAATTTGGAGTTCTGTAGCTCCAGATATAAATATTTTAGTGACTATGACGCAGATGGACAGTTTTAAATTTTATGCCGAATTAGTAGTTAAGTTTAGTAATGCCTCGTGCTCGACTCCGGCAACGGTCTCGGGTGAGGGGTGTTACATTTATTGGTATCAGAGCTTTGGTTTAGACGATTCTCAGAACAAATGTGATGTATAAAATGTTTAGAAATACATGCCATATAAATCTGTGATAGTGAGATGTGAATGATCCGATCTAACTATTAATTTTTGTTATAGATTGTAAAGATGTCTGATAGACCCGAGGGTGCTGATCATGAAGAGGAAGTTAATAGTAGAGTACAGACTTCTGAGCAGGGAACAAGTAATAATGTTCCGATTTCTTTGATGAGAGAGGAAGAACTTAAAAATTTGATTTATGGGGTAATGAATCAGTGGTTTAGTGAAACAATACAAGGAAGAAGTCAGGCACAACAACCTCCTCCTCCCCCTACTGTACCACCAGTTACAGCCCCAGTTGCTCCTCCTTCAGTAGATGAATCTATCAAAAGAACACCGATTGAGAAACTCAGAAAGTTCGGAGCTGAAGAATTTCGGGGAAGATCGGATGATGATCCAGTTAAAGCAGAGTATTGGCTAAAGAGTTTGGAGAGAGTTTTCAAACAGATGATTTGTTCTCCGGAGGACTATCTGAGGTGTGCAGTTTCATTATTGAAAGAAGAAGCGTATAATTGGTGGGAAACTATTGAGGCAGTGGTACCTGCAGATAAACTTACCTGGGAATTCTTCCAAAATGAGTTTAGAAAAAAGTATGTGGGAAGGAGATATTTAGATAAAAAGAAAAGGGAATTCCTTGATCTTCGACAGGGGAATAAAACAGTGGCTGAATATGAAAGAGAATTTGTGTATCTCAGTAGGTATGCTCGGGATGTTGTACCGACAGAGGAAGAAATGTGCATTAGATTTGAAGAAGGGCTTAATGATGAAATCAGAATGATGATAGGAGGCACTGAGATTCGAGAATTTGTGGTTCTGTCTGATCGAGCTCAAAAGATGGAAGAAGTGTATAATAGAAAGATGCAAAGAGAAAGAAAAGGCAAAGAAGTATATAAAAGAAGTTTCTCTAGACCAACTTCGACTTTTCCAGCTAAAAAGTTCAGAGATGATTTTAGTCGATCTGTTACAATTCCGGAACGACCGAATAAAAGTAAAACAACTCAAAGGGAGGTCGGAGTGACTAATAAACCAGCAGCTAGTACTGGTAGTGTGCAAAATATTCCGAGACCTAGATGCAAAAATTGTGGTAGATTTCATATTGGTGAATGTTGGGGAAGAACCGGAGCTTGTTATAGATGTGGTGGAACTGATCATTTTATTCGGGACTGTCCTCAGTCATTAAAAGAAAATAAAGAACTAGGCGAGAAACAAACAAATACTCCTCAGAAAAGTAGACGTTCGGGTCAAAGTAGTGCTGCTGAGACTGCTCATTCGGGAATGAGAGATACTGTAGCCCGATCAGAAACAAGGGCACCTGCACGTACATATGCTACTCGGGCTAGAGAGGAAGCTTCTGCTCCAGATGTGATAGCTGGTATTTTCCATCTTTTTAATGATTCTGTGTATACTTTAATTGATCCTGGATCTACGCATTCATATATTTGCACTGCATTAGTGTCAGAAAAGAAAATGACTGTTGAGTCCACTGACTTTGATATGCAAGTCACTAATCCGTTAGGGCAAAGTGTGTTAGTTAATTTAATATGTCGGAAGTGTCCACTGAAAATACAAGGCTGTGAATTCTCTGCTGATTTAATGTTGTTACCTTTCCGAGAATTTGATGTTATTCTTGGCATGGATTGGTTGATTAAACACGATGCCATAGTGAATTGTAGAGAAAAACGGGTTGATTTAAAATGTCAGACAGGGGAAATAGTTTCAGCTGAGTTTGGAGATAAAAAGAATGATGTCAAAATTATATCAGCCATTACAGCTCAGAAATTGATTCGGAAGGGTAATGAAGCATTTTTAGCTTATATTCTTGATACTCGGGGTTCTGAATTGAAGATGGAACAATTGCCAGTTGTTAATGAGTTCACTGATGTGTTTCCGGAGGAACTACCTGGTTTACCCCCAGATCGTGAGGTTGAATTTGTAATTGATGTAATTCCGGGTACAGCTCCGATATCAATAGCACCATATAGAATGGCACCAGCTGAGTTAAAAGAGTTGAAGACGCAATTGCAAGAGTTATTAGATAAAGGGTTCATCAGACCGAGTACATCACCTTGGGGTGCACCTGTTTTATTTGTGAAAAAGAAGATGGCTCGTTGCGATTGTGTATTGATTACAGACAGCTGAACAAGGTAACAATTAAAAATAAATATCCATTACCTCGTATCGATGATTTATTTGATCAACTGAAAGGTGCTGCTGTGTTTTCAAAGATAGATCTTAGATCTGGGTATTATCAACTGAAGGTTAAAGAGTGTGATGCGCCAAAGACTGCTTTTCGAACTCGGTATGGTCACTACGAATTTCTGGTAATGCCTTTTGGTTTAACAAATGCCCCTGCTGCATTTATGGATTTAATGAATCGGATTTTTCAGCCTTATTTGGATAGATTTGTGGTGGTATTTATTGATGACATATTGGTCTATTCAAAGACAGAATCCGAGCATGCACAACACTTGAGAATTGTATTACAGACTTTGAGAGAAAAGCAGTTATATGCAAAATTTAGTAAATGTGAGTTTTGGCTTCATGAAGTTGGATTTCTGGGTCACATTGTATCAGCTGAAGGAATTCGTGTGGATCCAAGTAAAGTTTCAACAGTGGTGAATTGGAAAACACCGAAGAATGTAACTGAAGTGCGAAGTTTTCTGGGACTAGCAGGGTATTATCGCCGTTTTGTAAAAAAATTTTCCATGATTGCTTCACCAATGACTCGTTTGTTACAAAAGAATGTTGAGTTTGTATGGTCTGATGAATGTCAACAGAGTTTTGACCAATTGAAGAAAATGTTAACAGAAGCTCCAGTTTTGACTCAACCAGAATCAGGTATACCGTATATTGTGTACAGTGATGCATCTTTAAATGGTTTGGGTTGTGTGTTAATGCAGTCGGGAAAGGTAGTGGCTTATGCTTCACGACAATTAAAACCACATGAAAAGAATTACCCTACACACGATCTTGAATTAGCTGCAATTGTTTTTGCTTTAAAAATTTGGAGACACTATTTATATGGTGAGAAGTGTTATATCTATACGGATCACAAAAGTCTGAAATACTTAATGACTCAGAAGGAACTGAACTTAATACAGAGACGATGGTTAGAGTTGTTGAAAGATTATGATTTGGTTATTGACTACCATCCAGGAAAAGCTAATGTAGTTGCTGATGCACTTAGTCGAAAGTCATCTTTGTTTGCGCTTCGTACAATGAATGCTCAATTGGCTCTTAATGAAGAAGGTGTTGTATTAGTAGAATTGAAAGTGAAACCCATGTTTCTTCAACAAATTCAGAAACTGCAGAATGAAGACCCAAAATTGGTATTTAAACGACAAATGGTTCGAGATAATTTAGATTCAGAGTTCAGCATTGATGATGAAGGTATGTTGCGTTATCATAATAGAATTTGTGTTCCAAACAATTCTGATTTGAAGAATAATATTCTTTCTGAAGCACATAATAGTATGTATTCTATTCACCCGGGCAGTGCGAAAATGTATGGTGATTTGAAAAAGATATATTGGTGGCCTGGTATGAAAAGAGAAATTTCAGAATTTGTTGCAAAATGTTTGATTTGTCAGCAAGTTAAAGCGGAGCATCAAGTGCCAACGGGTTTACTACAACCCATTATGATTCCTGAATGGAAGTGGGAGCGTGTTACAATGGATTTTGTGTCAGGATTGCCTATGACTCCAAGAAAGAAAGATTCGATATGGGTGATTGTTGATAGATTGACAAAGTCAGCACACTTTATTCCAGTCAGAACAGATTTTTCACTTGAAAAGTTAGCAGACTTGTATGTGTCAGAGATTGTGAGACTACATGGAGTTCCAGTATCAATCATTTCGGACCGGGATCCAAGGTTTACTTCGAGATTCTGGAATAAACTGCAAGAAGCTTTAGGTACCAAATTAAATTTTAGTACAGCATTTCATCCTCAAACAGATGGACAGTCAGAGCGAGTGATTCAAATTCTAGAAGATATGTTAAGATGTATACTTGAGTTTGGTGACAGTTGGGAAAGGTATTTACCTTTGGCTGAGTTTGCTTACAATAATAGCTATCAGTCTAGTATAAAGATGGCACCGTTTGAAGCTCTTTATGGTAGGAAATGCAAGACTCCATTGTGTTGGTCTGAATTGAGTGAATCAAAAATAGTTGGGGTTGATTTAATTCGGGAAACTGAAGAGAAAGTCCAGGTTATTCGAGATAGTCTAAAAGCTGCTTCAGATCGTCAGAAGTCATATGCAGATTTGAAACGAAGAGACATAGAATATGCAGTGGGTGATCGAGTATTTTTAAAAGTTTCACCGTGGAAGAAGGCATTACGGTTTGGCAGGAAAGGGAAATTGAGTCCGAGATTTATAGGGCCTTATGAAATTGTAGAAAGGGTTGGTCCTGTAGCTTATCGGTTGGCTTTACCTCCGGAACTTGAAAAGATTCACAATGTGTTTCATGTGTCTATGTTAAGGCGGAGTGTTATTAAGTTAGTATTAAAGTTTGGTTGAGAAATTTAAATGTTTGGGTAGCCAATTTAATAAAAAGGACTAAATTGTAACAAATGCAAAATTGCTAGAAGAATTAAATAGCTCAAGTGTTAAAAGAAAGAGGATTTATAGGGCAATTAACCCAAATGTGAAAAGGCTGGACGGCAAGTGGAAGAAAATCATCACAAAGATAAGGATAATAAGGGCAAAATTGGAATTTTGTAATTTTAATATGTTATTAAGATAAGATTGAAAATAATCTAGAGTAATCTTCACAATTATCTCAGCCAAAAATGTCATAGGAGTTCTGGAGAAAGCTTGTTTTCATACTATTACATCCTGTGAGTTTAATTCATGCTTTTTCTTGATAATTTTTATGTTTTTATGACTTTTACAACTAGATCCACTTATAGAATTCATTAGTTTTTGATTTGGTGGGTAAAATTAAAAGTTACCCTTGCTGAGAAATGGAAGTTTATGATGAATTATTATGAAAATTAAATTATAATTTCATATTAAGGTGGTTTTATTAAGTAATTTAAATAGGAAATGATATTTAGGACCTAATTGTGAAAAAGTTGTGAATTAGAGGTTGGGGTTGAAATTCAGAATATCAAAGGTTGTGAAATAGTTTGTAATGATAGAATAAAGTATTGATTGAGAAAAATTAGTTCAATTGATGGCTGAATTGAGCAGGGACTAAATTGTAAAAACTGTAAATTTTGGGGTAAAAGTGCAATTTCGAAAATTGAAGAGCATAAATTATGAAGTGAAATAGAAATGAAATATATGCTGATGAGTGAAAATATTTTACATTATAGATCAAGAAACCAAAGAAGAAAGAGGAAAAGAAAAAGTTGCAGAGTAGTCCCTAAATTTCAAAATCTTCTACAAATCAGCCGGGTAAGTTCATATAGTTGAATTTATATGTTTATTTGTGAACGATTGAATGATATAATGTGCTGTTAAATATGAATTTGCTGTGGGTTTGTGAAAAATATGATAAATGAAAGAATAAATGGTGGTAATTCAAATTAGGAAAAATGCAGAATTGAGTACGTTCGTGTCGTGACATGTGATGAATTGACGGATAAGACCATGGTTAATCCATGGCAAATGTGAAATGTAGGTATGGTATCATCCATACTGAGTTATGAAATGTAGGTATGGTATCATCCATACCGAGTTGTGAAATGTAGGTATGGTATCATCCATACCGAGTTGTGAAATGTAGGTATGGTATTAACCATACTGAGTTGTGAAATGTAGGTATGGTATAAACCATACTGAGTTGTGAAATGTAGGTATGGAATTATCCATACTGAGTTGTGAAACGTGACACTGAGCAACGACGTACTCAAATTCGTAAGACGTTTTCTAATTTGATAAGAAGTAATATAAAATGAGTGAATCAAATGGAAGAGATTGAGTAGTTGTTAATGTTGAGCTCAACTATGTGAAGTATTTTAACAATGGTTGTGAATGGCAGGGAACTTTAGTAAATGTTTTGTTATTGTTTTGGAAATATTATGTGTGGTAAGCTACTTTTAAACCTATGAATTTACTAAGCTTCATTAAGCTTACTTGTGTGTGTTTGATATTTTTATGTAGATTGAATTAAAGAGAAGTGGAAGATCGGATCATCACAGCAAAACTCACTATCCAGATCAATTCCAGTAGCTTTTGTTTTATGTTTAATGGTTTATATGGCATGTATAGAGTTTAAATGAGATGGAGTAAAGATGTTATAAACTAGTTAATGATATTTTGCAACGAAACAGTTTTTTGAATTACAGCAGTAATGTGATTTTGAAAAATCACCAAAAATAGAAGAAATGGAATTAGAAAGTGAAAGAGATATGAATTGAAATCTCTTTGAGTCTATTTTCATATGAAAGAAATATAGTAAGCAAAAGATATGGAAATAATGAGATATTTAAATTTTAGTGAAACTGGTTCTGAATGAATTCGTGATCCCCTGTTCTGCCTTTGAAAAATCATTAAAAATTGCAAAAAAATAATTGTGGATTAAAATTTATATGTATGAAATTCTGAATGAGCCTAGTTTCAAATGAGCTAAACAAGGAGGCCATCTAAATTCTGTACAAAGAGTAATTTGATTCGTAGTGAAGAGAGGTCAGAGCAGTTGAACAGTAAAATAGGGGAAATTTTAATGAATAAACTGTACTAATTGGCCACATGAAAAATTCTGGAAAAATTAAAGTAAAAAGATATATGAGTCTAGTTTCAGGGAAAATTAACGGATCTTAATTTGGAGTTCTGTAGCTCCAGATATAAATATTTTAGTGACTATGACGCAGATGGACAGTTTTAAATTTTATGCCGAATTAGTAGTTAAGTTTAGTAATGCCTCGTGCTCGACTCCGGCAACGGTCTCGGGTAAGGGGTGTTACACTTCCTTTTCTAGAAACCCATGCCGTCCACCTCAGCCTTCTTGAAGCAAAAATAAAACTTATTTATTTGCTTCTCAAGTGACTCGAACTCAGGCCTATTTTCCTGCATGTGACGCCATCTCCTTAGGCCTTAAGTGGCATCTTCAGGCCACTTTTCCAAGCCTGTTTGTGTGTCAAACTTCTCCATCTTTTTCTTTTAAAGCCCTCTAGCCTTTATTTCCTATTTTGAACTTTAAAATTTGACATTTCGGCATCATTTCTAAGTTTCCTAAAATTTTCGACCGGCTTTGTAACTTGCCATTTTTCTTACATTTCCAAGTTTCCAGAAATGTTTACTTTCCATTTTTGAATCATTTCCAAAAATGTTCAGGTTTCCAAAAATGTTCAGGTTTCCAAAATGTTCAAGTTTCCAAAATGTTCAAGTTTCCAAAAATGTTCATTTCCATTTCCATTTCCATTTCTAGGTTTCCAAAAATATCAAAAATTTATTCATAGTACTTGAGACTTGACATTTCGTACAATTTAACTGAAAATGCATAGGCCCTTTTCAGGATGTTACAAAGGGGCTATTTCGTCTCGAGGCAAAATGTCCTATCCAATACTTTAGGACACCCCTTTTGACCATCGAGACTAAACTTCCCCTTCTTATTTATAAATTTACTTTGAGGGACATTCTATTATTTAAAAATGGACGAGAGAATTGCAAACCTAATACTTTAGGGCACGTTTTCTCGAGCTTCTAAATATAGAATGTTGCCTTGCTTTTAGAAAACCTTACTTCGGAATAACCAAACACCACGTCCAATACTTTAGGAGATGACATTTTGAGTTCCAAGAATAAGCCCTTTTTGGTAAGAAATATACTTGTTCGAAAGGATATCCGGATATTTAGATTAAACGAGAAAATTGCAACCCAATACTTTAGGGCACAATCTCTCGTGCTTCTAAACACAGAACATTGCCTCGGTTTAGAAAATCTTCTTTCGGAATAACAAATCATCACATCCAATGCTTTAGGACACGACATTTTGAGTTCTTGAGAATAAGCTTTTTTTTTGTTAAAAATGCATTTGTTTAAAAGGATATTCAGTTATTTAGAATGAACGTGAAAGAATCGCTACCCAATACTTTAGAGCGCGTTTTCTCGAATTTCAAAATAAGGAATATTACCTTTACGAAAAGAAACCGTTTTGTATCGAGCAAATTTGATAATGTTCTATTCCGTGTTTAGGTTCCTCTCCAAATTGAAGTCTTATTGCCGCAATAAACGTTATCCGGAAGGATCAATTGCCGAAGGCTACTTGGCAGAAGAATGTATGACTTTCTGTTCAAGGTATTTGGAAGATGTTGAAACAAGAATGAACAGACCAAGTAGAAATGCTGGGCTCACAGATCGTAACTTGGCCGGAACTTATTTATTTCAAAGTTTCGGAGAACCGATCGGCAAAGTCGAAATTGCAGAATTAGACGACAGATCATGGGTACAAGCACATCGATACGTTCTTTTTCATCACGATTCAATGGAACCATTACGGAAGTAAGTTCTAGAATTTGATAAATACTCATCACTTATTAATTTATTTGTCTTCTAACAAAGTAACCATTTTTTAACATAGTGAGTACAAACAAGTATTGAGAGCTCGTTCACGGTCCCGAAGGTTACATCGACGAGAAATTAATAAGATGTTCACAGAATCATTTCATGAATGGTTAAGCCAAACGGTATGCAATAGAAGTTTTCATTGACAAGTAATAATGTTATCGCACAACATTTATAATTACTCGATTTACTTTTGATTCAATAGGTTTGGAGTCGAAATGAAGTAAATGATGAAGTTAAATGGCTTTCACAAGGTCCAAACCGAATAGTGAAAAGATATAGTGCATTCCTCATCAACGGATATAGATTTCATACAAGGTATCGCGAGAGGTTGAGGAGAACCCAAAATTGTGGAATTGTTGTTAATTCTTCAGTTACGAGTTATTCTAGTGCTAGGGACAGTAATCCTGTAGAGGGGAATCTGGAGTATTACGGACTTATTAATGACATCATTGAGTTGGATTATTACGGCAAATGGAAAGTTGTCTTGTTTCGAGGTGAATGGGCTGATGTGAATACGGCTCGCGGAATTAAAAAAGATCAATATGGTTTTACAATGGTGAATTTCTCTCGATTGATTCACACCGGAGAACAACTGATAGACGAGCCGTATGTGTTTTCTTCTCAAGTGAAACAAGTTTTTTACTCGGAAGATCCAACTGATGAGGGTTGGTATATTGTACTTCGAAATACTCCTAGAGACTTGTTCGACATGGGTAGTGGAAGTAGAGATGACATCGTCGAAATATCAGAAACTCTGCCTTTTCCAGAACAAAACTTAAATGATAATATCCCTAGTACTAGTGCACAATTTCAATGGGTTCGTCAGGATGTGGACGAAGATATTTACGAATTATGATGTAGTAAGATTTTACTATTTTTTTATTTATATGTAATATTATAATTTTAATCATGTTCATTTTATGTAATTCGAATATTTTATATGTACCATTATTGTTGTTATTTGTTACTAATATTTCAACTATTTTATGTGTATTGCAGGGAAAATGAGTAGAAGAAGAATGCGAGATTTAAATATTGTACATGATACTATAAATTCCGGAGAGGGCAGTAGTGAACAGCAAACAATAGTTGGATCCTCTAATCTGCCTGACATAGATGATGAGCCTACAGAATTACAAAGTAAAATTAAATTATTTTACATGCATGTTGACTTTTTTATTGATTTATTTTTCAATTTTAATATAACATTAATTTATCATTGGTCAGCTGAGACTGGTGGGACGCGCAGAGGTCGCGGACGTACGCTGCTTAAAGGTTTATACGAATTAAATTCCGGCGACCGTGTGAAAGTAAGGAGAAACAGTTATGGCCAGCCTATAGGCCCTGAAGCTCCAGTTCTAGCAGGCTATTTGGGCATTATTGCACGAAATGCAAATATGTTGCCCATCAATTACGAGTCATGGCATCACATGCCTGACGCAAACAAAAATCAAGCTCTGGAGAACATTAAGGTAACAAAACATGAATGTAATTTATAATACTTTGGTTGAAGTTTCATTTATATTTACTTTTTAAATTTATGTTTTTTTAGGAAAGGTTTAATTTGGAGGTCTCCGATAACTATATAAAAAAGAGATTGGGAAAAAAATGGAGAGACAACAAAAGCATATTGAAAAAAGAATATTTTAAAAAAGAAATAAGCCTCGAGGATAAACTGCGCAATGTCCCACCGGGAATGTTGAGGTATCAATGGGAAGATGCGGTTAGATTCTGGAACTCAAAGAAAGGAGAGGTATTACCTAGTTCTAAACTTTTATAAATTTTTCGGTGTATAGTATTTACTATATACGTAACAATAATATCGTTATGTAGGACCGTGAGCGTGTCGGAACAAGCAGCAGGCAGAAACAAAAATTCACGCACACGGCAGGATCGAGAAGTTTTGCTTCTGTAGCTGAGGCCGAGGTATTATAATTTATTAATTCTGTCAAATATTAATGACTTTATACTATTAAATTATATTTGTAATACAACACTGTAGGAACTCTCCACCGGTCAAAAAGTTGGACGCGTTCAGCTTTTTGACATTACGCATAGGAAGAAGGATGGGTCTCCGATGACACCCGAAGCTGGAGAGATTATGGTATATTTACTTAATAAAATTTAATTTATTAAAAATGGATTTATAATGTTTACTTATAATAGTTTAATTCTTCGTTAGTAGTTTTAAATTAATAATGCTAAGTTATGATGCATTCCTTCTTATTGTATATTTCGTTTCTAACTTTTTGATTAATTTATTTGGAGAAACTAAAGGAGAAGAAGACACAGTATGAAGCGACTGCTTCGAGTGATAGTTCTGTTCATCTTGAGGATGTCGATAACAGAATTATTACCGATGTTTTGGGTCCTGAAAGGTACGACTGTTTCGACTGATAGTTCTGTTAATCTTGAGTATATTTATAACAAAATTATCACTAATGTTTTGGGTGTTGAAAGGTACGGTCGGGTTCGACTTCAAGGATCTGGTGTTACTCCGACCCAATATTTTGGATCCGACTCCCAACAATATATGCCTTCCGGGAGTCAATCTCGTGGTGAAGTTCAGAGGCTAAAACACCAGATAGCTCAGATGCAAGCTAGCACGGCTGAGCAAATTTCTCAACTTAGAGCCGAGACAGCAGCGAGGGAGGCCGAGGCAGCAGCGAGGGAGGCAGAGCAAATTTCTCTACTTAAAGCGGAAGCAGCAGCAAGGGAGGCAGAGCAGAACAGGAAGTATGAAGAACTTCAGCTACAGCTTCAGGCTATGATGAAGATGTTACAGCACTCGCAGACGCCGCCATCTTAGACATTTATGTTCTTATTGTAAGATGATTTTAACATTGTTACATTTAACATTTTTGTAAGAATATTTTGTACGATATCATATATCTTTTATTTAGTTTAAAATATAATTTAGAATTAATGTAGTTGGTGCAATTTTTATGCTACATTTGTTATTTGGGTTGAAATTATATACTATATTTGTTGTCATTGGTTGGTTTTAGTGCAGGAGGGGTATGATATTGGACAAATTGAATATTTTAAATCTGTACAAGTTAGCGGCGTTTGTGGCCAAAAGCGCCGCTAAAAGTCAAACCTTTAGCGGCGTTTGTGATACAAGCGCCGCTAAAAGTCATGTTTTTCACGGCGTTTTCAAAAAAAGCGCCGCTAAAAGTCGCCATCTTTAGCGGCGTTTGCGCCTAAAGCGCCGCTAAAAGTCATGTTTTTCGCGGCGTTTTCAAAAAAGCGCCGCTAAAAGCCACAACCTTTAGCGGCGTTTGTTTTAAGAGCGCCGCTAAAAGTCATGTTTTTTAGCGGCGCTTTAGATAAAAACGCCGCGAAAAGTCATGTTTTTAGCGGCGCTTGAAAAAAAAACGCCACTAAAAGTCATGTTTTTGGCGGCGTTTTTTCAAAAAACGCCGCTAAAAGTCATGGTTTGTAGTGGCGTTTTTCTCACAAAAACGCCGCTAAATTTTGCGGCGCCTCTTTTACCGGCGTTTTTTGTGGCGTTTTTAAAAGCGCCGCAAGCTCTATTAGTGGCGCTTAAAAACGCCGCTAAAGGCCTAAAAAAACGCCGCTAAAAGTCAGTTTTGCTGTAGTGAAAATTGATGTAACAAAATTTATAACAGAATGTAAAAAAAACTGACGTGCATGGCAATATGGAAATAAGTGCGTCAATATGAATAACAATAATGGAAGCAAAAAATAAAATGAATGAGAAAAGAACATAGCAGAAATAATAATAAAACTAAAATAATAATAATAAGCATATATAAGTCATAGTACAATAATAGAAATAATAATGACATAATAATAACAGTATAATGATAATAATAATAAGATAACAGTAATAATAATACCAAAATATATACAATAAATAATAATATAAATATAGTAATAATAATAATAATACGCAATATATAATATACTACTATATAGAGCAATAATATAGTATAGCGATAATATTATAACATAATAATAATAAAATGCTAATATTAATAATAATAACCATAAAGATAATACTAATAATAATAATAATATAGTAATAATAATACGAAGATAAAGTAGATAATAATAATAATTATAAAATACTAAAAAGGGGATCAAATTGGGTTAAAAAGATGATTTTGGGGTCAATTTGAAATAAAATAAAAAGGGGAGGGCCTATTCGAAATGCGCGCTGAAGGAGGGGGACCAAAAAGGAAATTATCCCCTAACTCCCATGCGCTGCGTTTAGTTCATGGCCAAATTAGAACAGAAACAAACATATCGGGGTAAATTTGAAAATAACAGAAACTTGATTAGAAAGGGAAGAAAATGCGGAAGGACCAAAAGGGCAATTAGCCCAATACATGAAAACACGCGGATCCTGAGGCGGGTCGGGTCAACACGCGGATCCTGGGGGCAAAACGACGTCGTTTTGGGCATTAAAGGCTGGCCCCAAAACGACGTCGTTTCGATAGGCTATTTAAGGCCGAAATTTTTCCAAAAAAAATCATTTCTGTTTCATTAAAAAAAAATCTTAACCCCTCTTTTTTTCTCTGCAGGTATGGGGGAGAGGCGATTTCCGGCGACCGACGCAGTCGCCAACGCCGCCGCACCGGCCACCGCTTGCGGTGGCCGAAAAAGGTAAAATCTCGCCCCTTTTTTATTTTTTTATTTTATATGTATATATATTTTGAACAAAAGAGAAAAGATTCGAAATAAAATAGAGCAAAAAAAAAAGCAAAATAAATGAATAAAAAAAATACCTTCGACTGTATTGGTATGGTTTTTTTTTTTACTTCTTTTTTGATTTTTTGTTTTTAATCTGTTATTTCTTATTTTTTTGATTCAACAAAAGGGAAAAAAAAAAGCCCTTCTTACAGATCTATATTCAGTCTTTTATAACCGATCTTTGAAGAAGAGAAAAATAAAATACAAAGATTCCTCTCTCTGTTATTGTATTTTTTTTTATTTTTGCAGGGCTAGTGGCGCAAGTGGAGGGCGTGCGAACGACGCTGGTGGCCGACAGTGGCCAGTGCGGTTGCGGCGTTGGTGATGCTCGTGGAGGCACGCGCGCGACGCTTCCCGGGGTCAGGGGCTAGGGTTTCCTGAAAACCCTTAAGGATGTGGGCCTTTTGGGCTTGTTTGTTATTGGATTTGTTTGGTTTTGTAATTGGGTTTTATTTGTATTGGGCCTTAGTTGGTTTGTAACAGGCCCGGGCTAATTTGGGCTCGTACAGCTGCCCCTCTTTGCTCATTGTCGTGTAACGGGAATAGAGCAAAGACATAAAGAAGGCCCAAATTTGCCCAGATCCATTGAGTCTGGATTCTTTGGTGCCCCTATTCTTCATGTGGCCTCATTCCGGTTCACTGCATCTTGCTGCCTCGGTCCACTTCACTGTAAATCGGATACGATTATTGACTTTGAGCTGCTTCTTCGTAACTTCGGGAATGCCAGTTTTGCTGTCTTCAATCTACCCCACTGGGACTTCAAGGTGATGAGAATTCAGAAAGAAGAGATTCGTAACTTTGATCTTCTCACTGAGACTTCTCGGAATAGAGGTTGACCCTCAATACACTTAGGGAGGAGGGATTAGTAGCTTTGTCCTACTTCCTTAAGACTTTGAGGTGACAAGTATTCAGAAAGAAGAGATCCGTAACTTTGATCTTCTCACTGAAACTTCTCAAAAAGGTTGATCCTCAATATACTCGGGGAGGAGGGATTAGTAACTTCGACCTGCTTCACCGGGACTTCGAGGTGACAAGAATTCAGAAAGAAGAGATCCGTAACTTTGATCTTCTCACTGAAACTTCTCAAAAAGGTTGATCCTCAATATACTCGGGGAGGAGGGATTAGTAGCTTCGACCTGCTTCACCGGGACTTCAAGGAAATAACCTTGAGCTTTCAAATTTGCTTCCTTACCATCTTCAGGAAGACTTCAATCTTCAGCTTGTTCCACTACCATCTCGAGGGAACGAAATCTGAACTTTTCAATTTGCTTCCTTACTATCTTCAGGAAGACTTCAATCTTCAGCCTGCTCCACTACCATCTCGAGGGAACAAAATCTGAATTTTTCAATTTGCTATACCGTCTTCTAAGGGACATGTCCTGTGGAATATGCTTATGCTTATGCTCATGCAAATGATGAGGATGTTATGATCGGGATGACTCAAATCTTCCTAACTACATGTGCTACGGATGACATTTACATGATTAGGATGCTATGTAATGAATCAAATGCTCTTAACTAGATGTATCTTATGGATGACATTTACATGATTAGGATGTTTTTTTAGGGGTTTTGCTCGCATCCTGTTGTCCTTGTTTGGGCCGGAATTTTGAATCAAAACCCGAGAGAATCAGTTGTACTTTGCCTAGCTGATTTTCCCCCATTGTAGCTTATAGGTCTATTCCTTCAAATCTCGAAGGGAATCTAGACACCCCTCTTCCAGATACTTGTCAAGCCTTTAGACCTGGTGAGTTTTAAACAATAGTCCTGCTTATGCCCCCTGTATTATTTAAAATTTTCAGAGTAATATGCAAAACTTCTTTCGTGAAAGTATTATTAGTCCAATAACTGTTATTTCAATGCCAAAATGCTTGAAAAAAGATTATGATGATGGATGGAGTAGAAATTTGGTGGGAGCATATCTCGAACCACAAACAAGTTAATCAAAACTGGCGAATGTAGCGAAAAAGAAAGTTTATTTAAACTGTGTCTTCAAAATACAAAGGTAGTGAACTCAAAAATGGGCAAAATGGGAATCAGGTGCCCCAGATATTGCAGTTTGAGCTTCTCTGCCTGAGTGTCTAGAAGACCATTTCGAGTTTGACATGTGTTTAGGAGATCTTGAGTATTTTGTTGATGCACCAAGACGCAACCTACCCCTTCCTTGCCAACTCGCATAAAGCGGGATTCTTCCATCATGATTTGAGCCGCCCTTTTTGGGCTTTCAACCCAAATCCCCTTTGATCTCAAAACGCCCATCGTGGTTTTTTTTTTTTGAGATTTCAAAGTGCCCTTTGCGGGACTTCGACTTTGGCTTCCTTCCCTCTTCAGGTATAGTACTTTTTAACAGAATCTAAATTTACAGGATTGGGCAAGTTTTTCCCATCCATTTCGGCCAAGATCAATGCTCCTCCAGAGAAAGCCTTTTTCACCACATAAGGTCCTTCCCAATTTGGCATCCATTTCCCTCTGAAATCCTTTTGTATAGGAAGGATCTTTTTCAAAACCAGGTCTCCCTCGCGAAATTCTCTTGGGTACACCTTTTTGTCATAAGCCCGCATCATTCTCTTTTGATACATCTGGCCATGACGAATAGCCCTTAACCTCTTCTCCTCAATCAAGTTCAGCTGATCGTATCGAGACTGGATCCATTCCGCTTCATCTAATTTTAGCCCTGACAAGACTCTAAGGGAAGGAATTTCAACTTCGATGGGTAATACCGCTTCCATTCCATAAACTAATGAAAAGGGAGTTGCCCCGGTAAATGTCCTCACTGATGTTCGATAAGCGTAAAGAGCAAAGGGTAATTTTTCATGCCAATCCTTATAGGTTTTGGCCATCTTCCCCACAATCCTCTTAATGTTCTTATTGGCTGCTTCCACTACACCATTCATCTTTGGACGATATAGCGATGAATTGTGGTGTTTAATCTTGAATTGACTGTAGACCTCCGCGATTGCGCTGTTATTTAAGTTTAAGGCATTGTCAGGCATTCCGTATTGACAAATGATTTCTTTTTTTAGGAATCTACTGACCGCCACCTTGGTAACACTGGCGTATGAAGCAGCCTCCACCCATTTGGTGAAGTAATCAATGACCACGAAAATGAATCGATGCCCGTTCGAAGCTTTTGGCGAAATCGGTCCGATGACATCCATGCCCCACATGGAGAAAGGCCAAGGTGAGGTCATAACATGCAACGGTGATGGAGGTACATGAATTTTATCCCCGTATATCTGGCATTTGTGACATGTTTTAGCATACTTGATACAATCCCCTTCCATGGTAGACCACTAGTATCCGAATCTCATGATTTGTCTAGCCATTCTGAAGCCATTAGCATGTGTTCCGCAAACACCTTCGTGGACTTCCTCCAAAATTATCTTAGCTTCCATTGCGTCAACACATCTCAACAGTACTTGATCCTTCCTTCTTTTGTATAGGACCTCCCCATCCAGGACATAATCACAGGCTAACCTTCTCAGTGTCTTCTTTTAATTCTCGGTCGCTTATTTGGGGTATTCGCGATTTCTCACATATCGCAATATATCTTGGTACCAGAGATGATCATCCATTTCTTCTTCATCTATGTTGCAACAATAAGCTGAGGCCTCATAAATACTCATTTGAATAGGCTTTACATCTTCTTGCTTACTCACCTTAATTATGGAAGCCAAAGTAGCCAAAGCATCCGTCATCTGGTTTTCTTCTCGTGAGAGATAACTAAAAGTGATATCATCGAATTCTTCAATTAACTCCAAGACTATCCTTCGATAATTGATCAATTTGGGGTCTCTTGTCTCTCATTCACCTTTTAGTTGGTAAATCACTAGTGCAGAATCTCCATATACTTCCAGCGCTTTAATTTTGCGTTCTATGGCAGCACGGAGTCCTATGATACATGCTTCGTATTCTGCCATATTGTTTGTACAATCAAAGTCCAACTTCCATGTGAACGGGTAGTGATCTCCATTCGGGGATATCAAAATTGCTCCAATCCCATTTCCAACAGCATTTGATGCTCCATCGAAATTCAATTTCCAAAGGCAACTTTTTGCAGTGTCTTCTTCAGTAGCTGCCACATACATTAAATCCTCATTAGGGAAATCAAAGTTTAACGGCTCATAATCTTCTAAAGCTCTGCTAGCTAGGAAGTCGGCTATTGCGCTCCCTTTTACAGCCTTCTGGCTCACATAGATAATATCAAATTCAGATAGCAGAATTTGTCATCTAGCCATCTTTCCATTCAAGGCGGTTGCCTCCATCATATACTTTAGAGGGTCTAATTTCGAGATCAACCAGGTCGTGTGATACAACATGTATTGTCTCAATCTCTGAGTCGTCCAAATCAACGCGCAACACAGTTTCTCAATTGGCGAATATCTCATTTCGCACTCAGTGAATTTCTTACTGAGGTAATATATCGCTTTTTCTTTTTTTCCTGAATCATCATGTTGACCTAACACACATCCCATAGAGTGATTAAGCACCGTCAGATATACGATTAATGGCTTATCTGGGTGCGGAGGTGACAGTACTAGAGGGTTTGACAAATACTGTTTGACCCTATCGAAAGCTTTTTGCAATTCATCATCCCATACGCCTGGATTATGTTTCTTCAAAAGACGAAATATGGGATTACATTTCTCGGTTAACTGTGAAATAAACCGAGCAATGTAATTTAACCTTCCAAGAAAACCTCGAACTTCTTTTTGAGTGCGTGGAGGAGGCAATTCTTGTATAGCCCGGACTTTGTCTGAGTCAATCTCGATCCCTTTCTTGCTGACTATGAAGCCTAGCAATTTGCCAGACCTAGCTCCAAAAGTACATTTAGCAGGATTAAGTCTAAGTTGGAATTTCCTTAACCTCAGGAATAGATTCTTCAAAACTCGGGTATGTTCTTCTTCCGTTCTAGACTTTGCAATCATGTCATCCACGTAAACCTCAATCTCTTTATGCATCATATCATGGAACAAGGTCACCATGGCCCTTTGGTATGTAGCTCCTGCGTTTTTCATCCCAAATGACATTACTTTATAACAGAACGTACCCCACAATGTTATGAAGGTAGTCTTTCCCATATCTTCAGGATGCATCTTTATCTGGTTGTACCTCGAAAAACCGTCCATGAAGGAAAACAATGAAAAGCCTGCTGTATTGTCTACTGGAGTGTCAATATGAGGCAAAAGAAAGTTATCCTTTGGGCTAGCCTTATTTAGGTCTCTGTAATCCACACAAATTCGCACCTTCCCATCTTTTTTAGGGACAGGCACGATGTTGGCTACCCATTCTGAATATTTGATCTCTTGCAAGAATCCAGCGTCGAACTGCTTTTGAACCTCTTCTTTTATTTTCAGCACAATATCTGGTCTCATCCTTCGGAGCTTCTTTTGAACTGGCTTGCAATCTCTTCTTATGGGTAAACGGTGTACTACAATATCAGTACTTAAACCAGGCATATCCTCATACGACCATGCGAAGACATCCTTGAATTCTTGCAATAACTTGATAAGATTCTGTCTTGTTTCTTTGGCTATACATGTCCCAATATTTACCACTTTTCCTTCTTCCAACACCACAGTCTCTACTGTTTCCTTATGAGGCCGAATTTGTCTCTCCTCCTACTCTACCATTCTTAACAAGTCAGGAGATAAGTCACCGTCCGCGTCATCTTCAAAATCCTGTAATTTTCCTAAACATATGTCTTGCTCAAAAGGATATTTTGAGTCCTTGGCAGCGTCGCTCAAATCATTGATATCCAAGGACCTGTTGCAGTTCAAGAGAATACAGGCAGAATGAATGAATTCATGAATGGATATTTGTATGTATGATAATGATGAAAAGAAAATGATCAGAAAACAAAGACAAGAATGGAAGAATGTTTGCTTCAAATGATGTCGAAAATGCACTTTATTGAATAATAATACTTGAACATGTGCCTATTTCACAAAAGAAATCTTGTTGCTCTTAGGCTTAAAGCAATAAGTGTATTCTGGACATTACTCTGAATAAGCTCTAAATAGTACAGGAATTTCTTCTGCAGTTTAATTGTTTAAAATGCTTCCCGGTTCATAAGGTCGAATATCTGATAAGATTCCCTCTTCAGCTGTCTCCTCTAATATGGTATTAATGCAGACATTACCCAACATTGTTATGATGTCCTCCTCCTTTCGTGTCTTCGACTCAAAGTGAATTACCCCTCCTGAAACAAAGGTTTCGGATATGTGCGGGATTATCATGGGTTCCCACTTGGTTTCCTTTCCGCTCAGACGAGCGCGTCTTCTTTCCTGCCTCCTTTCTAGCTCCTTCTTCTTTTGTCTTGCATCTGGTCTGAATCCTAGGCCAAAGCGGTCTTGTTTTTCTCTCAGCATCGGGGCTGCCATTCTCCCGTGAAGGTACTTTCCCAGTCCTCTTCTCGGTAAAGCGCCTTTCTCCATGGTCATTTTCAATTCCATCTTTGTAGTCTTGGAGATTCTTGGTTTCAAGATTTTGTTTCCTTCCATAATAAAAGTTGCATTCACAAACTAAAGAGATCGGAAGGAACATTCAGCTGCCTCGTCATTTGTCTCCAAGTAGGGCATATCACTGGTCACGGTTGCAATAATGTCCTCCTCCGCTTTTATCGTTACCATCCGCCCATCCGCTATTAACTTCACCTTCTGATGTAATGATGAAGGAACTGCCCCCGACGAATGTATCCATGGCCTCCCTAATAGGCAGTTATAGGAAGGCTCGATGTCCATCACCAGAAAATCTACTTCGTAAGTAGTTGGGCCAATTAGTAAGGGTACCTCGATCCTCCCCATGATCCTTCTTTGGGTGCCGTCAAATGCCTTTACCACGCTCTGGCACTCCTTCATGTGCGAACTGTCCACCGGTAATCTGTTGAGGGTGGACAAGGGTAACACATTTAATGCAGACCCATTGTCTATCAAGACCCCTGGTAGTACGTGCCCTTTACATCTAGCGGTAACGTGCAAAGCCTTGGTGGATCCTCTACCACCTGGTGGTATTTCATCATCATTAAAATAAATGAAGTTGTCTGCACTTATATTGCTGATCAATCGATCTAATTTATTAACTGAGATGTCACTAGCGACGTAGGTTTCGTTTAAAACTTTCATTAGCGCATTCCTGTGTACTTCTGAACTCTGAAGCAAAGCCAACACAGATATGTGCGCCGGTTGCTTGTGCAGCTGTTCTACTACACAATATTCACTGTGTTTCAGAAATTTCAGGAACTCTTTAGCTTCTCTCTCAGTCACTGGTTCCTTGATTCTCGACTCAGGCTCAACTGGCTTTTCTTTCTCCTGTTCCACCATTAGAGCTTTCCCCTTTATTAAATCGTAACGTCTCTCGCTTCGCGTATGGAAACCTTCACCTAGATTTTCTTTCGAGGTATTAGCCGAATTCTCCTTCCCTGGGACTGTTACATTGCATTCATAATTCCAAGGAACCTCCTTGCTGTCTTTATAAGCAAAGGCAGTGGGCCTTCGTATTATCACTTTCAGTGTTACTCGTATTCCAGCCTCATCACTAAACGAATTCTCCTTTCTGGGGGCTGCTATATTACACTCATAGTTCCGAGGAACCTTCTTACTATCTTTATGAGCAAAGGTAGGGGGCCTCCGTATTACAATTTTCGGCACTACCTGTATCCCCGCCTCATCATTTTTGGGACGCGAAATAATGATCATCGGAAGGTTGACTTTCGAACTCTTTACTGTTGACTCTGACGCGCATATGCTCCTTTCTTCTATGCCTTCATCATAAAATTCAACTTCTTTGTTGTTCATTAAATTTTGCACCAGAGCTCTAAATTCCCCACAATTCTGAATTTCATGCCCCAACTCCTGATGGTACTCACAATAATTTGTCAGCTTTCCCTGACTCTTTTCAACAACTATCAACCCATGTTTAACCATTTCTTTCCAGACCAGTTTCAAAGGAGTCTTAACCTCTGCGACACTTGCTTTGATTCTTTTCTCTGAATTCTCACTAATTGCGTTGACTCCGCTATTAGCATGATTGGGTAAAGGATTTGTTATGTTTGGCATGTCATCTAACTCCACCACACCCATATTGATAAATTTCTCCACTAATTTCTTAAAAGCAAGGCAGTTCTCTATTGAGTGCTCCGTGATTCCCGCATGATATTCACACTGTGCGTTCGGGTCATACCACTTGGGATACGGAGGCTGCATTGGTTTTAGATGATAAGGGGACACAATGTGCGCGTCAAACAGGGTTCGATACATTTCCTTGTACGTCATCGGAATCGGTGTGAAGTGTATTTTCTCATTATTTTGTCTTGTTGTGCTAGGTTCTTTCTTGGGTAACCCCTGTTGCCCCGTGGCCATTGCTTTCGGCTGATTAATGGTGATCGACTTCGGGTACCCTATGCTCGCGTTATTCACCTCACTTTCTTTCTTCCTTGGGGGCATCCTTTTGGCATTTTCCCCCGTCTCAATTCCTCCACTTTTTATAATATTCTCAATCATTTCCCCTATCGTTACGATGTCTGAGAAACTCCTGGTTGCACTTCCTAACATATGCATGAGAAATGGGGCTTTTAGTGTGCGAATGAAGAGCATTGTAGTCTCTTTTTCCAAAAGTGGTGGTTGGACTTGGATGGCAACCTCCCTCCATCTCTGTGCATATTGCCTAAAGCATTCATTTCCCTTTTTTTTTCCATGTTTTGCAGAGTGATCCTATCGAGGGTCATGTCTGTTACATGACTGTACTGCTCTAGGAATGCTTGAGCCAAATCTTTCCATGAACCAATTTTGGCGCGACTCAACTGGTTATACCATCTGGCTACGGCGCCCACCAGGCTATCCTGAAAGCAATGAATCAGCAACGGATCGTTATTAGTGTATCCCGCCATCCTTCTACAAAACATAGTAATGTGGGCCTCCGGGCAACTTGTCCCATTGTATTTCTCGAACTCAGGCATCTTAAAATTGTAGGGGAGCACCAGGTTGGGGACCAAACTTAAATCATTAGCATTGATTCCCTGACGTTTACCAGCATTTTCCATAGCTTTAAGTTTCTCCTCTAACCATTTATATTTATCTTCCAGCTGTTTTGGTAATTCCATTTTCGCTTTTTCAGCAATCTCATCTAAGTCAGGAACATTGGGATTGATTGGATTATGGCCAGGGTTAGAACTTGAGCCGTCCTGGAAATTCATTGGTATCGATGCTGCGGCCAAAATTTGTTGCTATCTGATAGTGACAGACGCCCTTTGGGGATACACATCTGGCGGCGTTTGGGTGTTCGGCGGGGTAAGAGCGGGATTATCATTATCGTTCCCTGAGCTAGCAGCAATGCCCTTTTCCTTCTCACGTTCTTTAGTCATCAACTGCACCAGCTGGTTTATCATGTTATTCTGGGATTCTTGCATCCGCTCTATAATGTCCTGCTGGGTCTTGGTCAGCTGCTCCTGTAGTTGTGCTTGTCGATCCTGCATTCCTTTTTGCATTTGTTCTAGCCTTTCCATTCTTTGATCCATTTTTGTTTTGCCTCTTGTACCGTAGCGATGTTCCAGGGTAACTGCCATTGTTTTAGGGTCCTTTTGTGAGATTCAGTGTGTATGATGCAATGTAATGCTGATGCATGAGATTTGTACAACCAAAAAGGCGTTGATTCCAACTCAATCCCCATTAGAATAGCTTTTCAAGAAAACAAGTTTCTTCACATAAAATGGATTACATATAAGGCCTTGCCTTAATACCTAAGGCCTTGACTTTCTCAAGAAGCCAAGCTAACTCTTGACCTCTCTCTGACTCCGACTCGTACATCAAACTTAGTACATCAGCTCGAATTGCTAAAGTTTGTAAGTGATTCGCCACCTCTAGTATTTGGGCCACGGCTTCCTCCATAATATAATCCCGGCTTCTGACTTGGCTCTGAGAGTGATGCAGTTGTTGCTTCCATCGCTCCTCATTGACTTCAAAAAGCTCTTCCCGTAGCTCGCAACCATGTAAGGCGGATTCTAACTCTTCAATTCTTGCTTTCATCTCTTCAATTTTACTCAAACTAGCCTTCAATTCAGCTATGGAGTTACGGCTACGATACTGATATAGTGATCTTTCCAATTCTGACACCCGAATTTTTAACTTCTCTTTCTCGTTTTGACTTTCTATCAGATCCTTTTTCAGGGCATCTTCTAGCTCATGGGTATCTTGGAATTTCTTTTCCCACTGGCTTGCTCTATTCTTTTCCTCTTTAATTTCTTGACGCCATTGCTCTGACGTTTTCCCAAGCCCCGCAGTTCTCATCGACCTACGTAGCTTCTTGTAGTCAGTTTTCAAACCGTCCAAATCTTCTTCAGCTTTATTCTTCCCTTTCCTCAGCTTCTCGGCTTCTAGTTTTTGAATATCGATATCCAATCCTAGTTGCATTTTCTCTTCTTCTAGTTGTTCTATCCTTTTTCTTAATTCTCAGTTTTTTTCCTCAAAGTCCTGTTTGATGATTTCAAGCTCGGTAGGGATTACCCGTAAGTGTTCTTCTAGTGATCAGGTGTTTTCTTGGTCTGATGTGAGGATATTATCGTTGACTCTTTGACTTCGCCACTGGTCATACTCAGGGGTCATCATCAGACTGGCAGCGAACCTTTTCATTCTATGAATTTGGTTCCAAGCGTTTCATATCTCGCGCACTCTCTTCTTGTAATTTCCTCCTTTATATTCAAACTCGCACTGAGCTAACTCTTGTGTTGGCGGCGTAAATTGTCTTGATTTGTACTGTCTTAAAGCGAGGAGAGGAGTGTATCCAGTAGCTCCCCATATCCTAAGCATGGGAACGTAATCAAAATCTCCGCACCGATATAGGATCTCGTCAGGGATCGTCCAAGGAGCTCTCCATTCTATATCTTCTCCTTGTAGGTTTTGCAGAATTATCATCCAATTTTCTTCCGTAATATTGTCTCGTCTAGGCGTGGCTACCATATTTTTCAGTGGAGAATAGTCCTCGTAGAAGATTCGACACGATACATTTTCCATTTTCCAAAAATGACTGTGAAACCATGCTAGTAAAAGTTGGGCGCAACCGATAAATCTCCCTTCGCCCGCTCTTCGGCATGCGCTTAAGGACCTAAAAGTTTCAGCTAGAATTGCAAGAATAGGAGTGATCCTTCTGTCTAATTTGTCAAATAGATCGGACACCGCCTCATTTACATACCCTAGAGCTTTAGGGAAGATAACCAGTCCATAAATGCTCAATGCTAACACATCAACCCTCTTATTCTCCTCAGGATGCGCTATGATCAAATCTCTCAAATTTCTCCAAGGGATACACTTACAATCTCCTTTTTGTTTTGTCCGGGCTGTAACCCACTGCTCACTCATCCCCGTAATATTCATCAACTTTTTTACGAATGTGGGGGACATTAACAGCTCTCAAATAAGCCTTGTCAGTTTGAATCCTCGGGCAGCGGAGTAAGGCTGTGTACTCTTCAATGGTAGGTACCGAATCCACCTTCCCAAAAGTAAAGCAACTATAAGCAGGATTCCAAAACTGGGCCATTGCTCGAAACAAATGTTGGTCTACCTTGATGTCAAGTAGATAGGGCAAGTCGCCATAATGATAGTAGAATAGTTGATTGATCTTATCGTCCCATTGACACCATATTTCCCTCATTTCTTGAAGATTGTTTTGGGTTACACTGATGCGTGTGTAATCCCACAACTCTGATACGTGTCCCGCTGTAAGGCTATCGCCTTTTCTTTGTTGAACTGTCTCAGCCCATATCCAGACGGCCGCATTGTCCTCCACTTTATCAAGAAACCCCTTTTTCCATGACAAGCTATCTGTTTAGCAACCAAATGTGAATCAACACCCTTTTGATGAATATGCCATGCAAAAATAAAAATGCAAAGTCATTATTTCATACACAATAAGCAGAGAATAAAACACTTAATCGGGTAGCCACTAGGATTTGGCACGGCTCTACCTAGGGTGGTTCTTAAGGCTCGCTATATGGGGTTTGGTTCTGGAGTAAAGGTACCTGAACCGGCAGATTCCTCGATCCTCACCCATTATAGGCTCATGTGGACCGAGTTCAGTTTAGGGGAACACATTTCCCTATGGCTGCACGGAGATGAAAATCTCACGAAGACATAGGTACGGATGTATCCCGAAAGCGATCCACTATCTTGCACGGAGGTGAAAACTTCACGAAAGAGTAGCTTCTCACTCCCACTTAAGGGTGCGACCACAACGGTCATGTAATGCAATGTGCACAAGAAAATAGGAATCACATGCAATAACACAAGCAAAGGCAACAAAAAGGGTAGTAATTTTCAAACCAAATTTTCAAACTTTCGATAAAGGACATAAAATAATCAATTTACGGCCTGACTCTCTTTATTGTCCCCAGTGGAGTCGCCAAGCTGTCGAAACCACCCCTCGGCTCTTGAGAAGGGCGTGAATCGAACTTGGGTTTTGAAAATGATAAAACGTGGGAGTCGCCACCAATCCTTTTTGTTGAGGTGTGATTGGGTCACCTTGAAAAGTAGTTGTTTTTTAAATAAACCATTTAATTTATTAAAACAACGATTTTGGTCTACGAAGTTTAAAGAGATAGGTTCGGGAGTCAGTTACGCACGAGGAAGGGTTAGCACCCTCGATACGCCCAAAAATTGGTACCTGATTGATTATCTAATGTCTTGATGTCGAAAATTTGAAAATTTGAAAAAATTAAAACGATCCCTTTTTACAATGATGTCAACTGATAGTTTTTAAAGAAATCGAAGATGTATGCCAAGGGGCTATTCCGTCTCGAGGCAAAATGTCGTATCCAATACTTTAGGACACCCCTTTTGACCATTGAGACTAAACTTCCCCTTCTTATTTATAAATTTACTTTGAGGGACATTCTATTATTTAAAAATGGACGAGAGAATAGCAAACCCAATACTTTAGGGCACGCTTTCTCGAGCTTCTAAATATAGAATGTTGCCTTGCTTTTAGAAAACCTTACTTCGGAATAACCAAACACCACGTCCAATACTTTAGGAGATGACATTTTGAGTTCCAAGAATAAGCCCTTTTTGGTAAGAAATATACTTGTTCGAAAGGATATTCGGATATTTAGATTAAACGAGAAAATTGCAACCCAATACTTTAGGGCACAATCTCTCGTGCTTCTAAACACAGAACATTGCCTCGGTTTAGAAAATCTTCTTTCGGAATAACAAATCATCACATCCAATGCTTTAAGACACGACATTTTGAGTTCTCGAGAATAAGCTTTTTTTTTGTTAAAAATGCATTTGTTTAAAAGGATATTCAGTTATTTAGAATGAACGTGAAAGAATCGCTACCCAATACCTTAGAGCGCGTTTTCTCGAATTTCAAAATAAGGAATATTACCTTTACGAAAAGAAACCGTTTTGTATCGAGCAAAATTGATGTAACAAAATTTATAATAGAATGTAAAAAATACTGACGTGCATGGCAACATGGAAATAAGTGCGTCAATATGAATAACAATAATGGAAGCGAAAAATAAAATGAATGAGAAAAGAACATAGCAGAAATAATAATAAAACTAAAATAATAATAATAAGCATATATAAGTCATAGTACAATAATAGAAATAATAATGACATAATAATAACAGTATAATGATAATAATAATAAGATAACAGTAATAATAATACCAAAATATATACAATAAATAATAATATAAATATAGTAATAATAATAATAATAATAATACGCAATATATAATATACTAATATAGATATAGCAATAATATAGTATAGCGATAATATTATAACATAATAATAAAATGCTAATATTAATAATAATAACCATAAAGATAATACTAATAATAATAATAATATAGTAATAATAATACGAAGATAAAGTAGATAATAATAATAATTATAAAATACTAAAAAGGGGATCAAATTGGGTTAAAAAGGTGATTTTGGGGTCAATTTGAAATAAAATAAAAAGGGGAGGGCCTATTCGAAATGCGCGCGGAAGGAGGGGGACCGAAAAGGAACTTATCCCCTAACTCCCATGCGCTGCGTTTAGTTCATGGCCAAATTAGAACAGAAGCAAACATATCGGGGTAAATTTGAAAATAACAGAAACTTGATTAGAAAGGGAAGAAAATGCGGAAGGACCAAAAGGGCAATTAGCCCAATACATGAAAACACGCGGATCCTGAGGCGGGTCGGGTCAACACGCGGATCCTGGGGGCAAAACGACGTCGTTTTGGGCATTAAAGGCTGGCCCCAAAACGACGTCGTTTCGATAGGCTATTTAAGGCCGAAATTTTTCCAAAAAAAATCATTTCTGTTTCATTAAAAAAAATCTTAACCCCTCTTTTTTTCTCTGCAGGTATGGGGGAGGGGCGATTTCTGGCGACCGACGCCGTCGCCAACGCCGCCGCGCCGGCCACCGCAAGCGATGGCCGAAAAAGGTAAAATCTCGCCCCTTTTTTTATTTTTTTTATTTTATATGTATATATATTTTGAACAAAAGAGAAAAGATTCGAAATAAAATAGAGCAAAAAAAAGCAAAATAAATGAATAAAAAAATACCTTCGACTGTATTGGTATGGTTTTTTTTTTTACTTCTTTTTTGATTTTTTGTTTTTAATCTGTCATTTCTTATTTTTTTGATTCAACAAAAGGGAAAAAAAAAAGCCCTTCTTACAGATCTATATTCGGTCTTTTATAACCGATCTTTGAAGAAGAGAAAAATAAAATACAAAGATTCCTCTCTCTGTTATTGTATTTTTTTTTATTTTTGCAGGGCTAGTGGCGCAAGTGGAGGGCGTGCGAACGACGCTGGTGGCCGACAGTGGCCAGTGCGGTTGCGGCGCTGGTGACGCTCGTGGAGGCACGCGCGCGGCGCTTCCCGGGGTCAGGGGCTAGGGTTTCCTGAAAACCCTTAAGGATGTGGGCCTTTTGGGCTTGTTTGTTATTGGATTTGTTTGGTTTTGTAATTGGGTTTTATTTGTATTGGGCCTTAGTTGGTTTGTAACAGGCCCGGGCTAATTTGGGCTCGTACAGCTAATTTAGCCAATTTTTAACTATATCTTTTATTTTCCCTTTAATTTTTATAAAATTACAATTTTATTCCATGTTGTCTTGAAGAATAATTTGCCGTAATCATTAGGTTTTAAATTTGTTGGCATTTCCTTGTAAAATTTATTATTTTAATTAAAAATATGTAATTTTAACTAAAAAAATACCAAGATATTTTGTTTACTAAATATTAATATGCAATTTATCGCTTTTTTTTTTTGTTAAATTAATTTTGCTTATATCAACAGGGACAAGGTCAGAAATTTTTTTTAAGGGGCTGAAATGAAAATTTTAATTTTTAATATTCTATGTCTTTATAATTTTTAAAGAGTTAAATTAAATTTTTAAATTTTTAAGAGGCCAAAGCACAATTTTACCTTTACTAATTTAAAATTTTAAAATTTTCTAAAGAGCCAAAACAACAATTTTTCATTTTAAAGAGGACCAAGACCCCTGCCAACCCCTTAGGATTCGCCTCTGTATATCAACAACTCAACTGTCAAACCTAAAACATGAAAGTTTTTTGATAACCAATGAAGATGGGATATTACTTCATTCTCTCTCTATATATAAGATTTTACTCAAATTCTATAGGATACTAATCATTTAAGGCTAAAATATTAATAAATTTTCAAGCATATTCTCAAAAAGGAAAGCTTTACATGGAGTTGTTCACATTTAATAAAAAAAAGGTTTAATGGTAAATTTGGCCAATAACGTTTACATATTTTATCAAAATGGCCTTAATTGTATTTTTGAGCCTTTTTTTACCATCAACTTTTATTCTTTTTTTCAAATTGCATTTTTTAACAAATTTGACGAAAATAATAATGAGATGAAATCTATTACTTAGGTAACCCAATAAAATAATTACATGTGAAAATAATAAAATAAATAAATCATACATGAAATTAAAAAAGAAATAACTCTTAGTTTTTTAAAAAAATAAATGTAATTGTCTAAAAAAAAGATTTCAAAATGAATGCACATATTTAATATTTTTTCAGAAACCTCTTCGTAAATAAATATATGCATTCATTTTGAAACTTTTTTTTTTAGATAATTAGGTTTATTTAATTTAATTTAAGAGTTATTTTTATATTTATTTAATTTGGACTTTAATTTTTCAAAAGAAACTCCTTTTATTGGATAGATATTTTCAAAGGTATTTGGTAAGTCATAGATATGGTTGGTCCCAACTCTAGAGTGAATAATTTCAATTAGTTTATTTAATAAAATTATTCCTGGGATTAAAAACGATTTAGAGTCATTCAAAGGATAATTGATTTGGATTGATTTTTTAAACTTGATTCCATGACTCAAGCTCTTAATTTATTTTTCTTGGGGGAAGTTGAGCTTGTAATTAAAGGAAAACAACAGATTTCCTTGAATCATTAATGTGTTTTCTACATGTAAGGCAAAAGGAAAGGAAGAAAGTTGATAATTGCCAAGGTTGACCGCTGTTGGGACAACGACAACCCTAACTCTTCGGGTTTTCGAATGGGTCATCCATCATTTTTATTACATACATTCATATAATAATATATAACAAGGATGAAGCAAAAAAAAACATTTTGGTTGGAGGGGCTAAGATAAAATATAATTTGTTTGAGGGTTTAACAAAAAGAATCTATGATAAAAAGGCTAAATTGAATTGGTAAATTTTAAGGGGGCTAAATTTGCAATATAATCATTTTATCCAAGGGGTCAAGATCCCTCCTTACCTCTTTTGGATTGTTTACATACCTTAATTTTTTTCATCTATTTTAGTGTGACTTGATAAATAGTACAAGTTTAAGGCCAAAAGAAACGAAAAATTAAATTGATGACTAAAATAATTTTCTTTTTAAAGTTAAGAGGATGAAATAAATGCCTAGTATTTAATACACTAATAAATTTTTTTTTTTATTCTACAAGTAAAATTAAAAATCATGTAATGTGTTTCATTTAGATCATACATAGACATTTGGTAACCTTTTAATCCTAATCTTATTTGTAAAAAAAACTGTTTAAGGTTTGGTTTGGTCTATTGAATTTGAAAAAAAAAACACATTTTCCATTTAAAAATATAAATTATTAAAAATTATCTTTTCTTTGTAATTAAGTAAGCATCTTTTATATCTATTTTAGGAGATTAATTTTTTAGAAATTTATGGTTATTAATATTGTCGTTCTCAATGTTCAAAATTCAAATTCTTTTTTTTTTTTTTGGAATGCTACGTATTTTAGTATTACATTTAATATATGTTAATTTATTAAAATATCATTTTTATATTTAGTATTTATATAAATTTTGTAATTCTACATTGAATTGATAACATATTTGAAATTTATTTTGGTAAAAAAAAGTTTAAGTCTGAAAAGGTTATATATATCTTGAATTTTAACTTTCAACTTATTAATTTTTTTTTTTTATTTTACATTCATTATCGATGCAACTGTCATAAACATAAATGGAAAAAAAATGTTTTAGCTCAAAATTTTACATCTTGCATGTTATTAGGGACTGCCCTGCCGCTTAAGAAATTTGGTTGCATGTCATTCCAGTTGAGAATTGTAGGCTTTTATTTTATGGGAATATTCATGAGTGGATAGAGTCTAATCCACACAATCCTTCTAAATCAGTTATTGGCGAGATAGATTGGTCAAGTTTGTTTGGGTTACTTGTCTGGCAAATATGGAAGAATTGAAACTTTTTCCTCTTTTAGGGGGTTTCTTGGAGTGCAAGTGAGACAATTAGAATCTTGTTCATTTGGGCAAATAGTTCATCACTTCCTTTCATAGGAGGGACTTGCCTAGTCAGTAGGAATCAAGGTCAACAACCCAATGTCAGACAGATGGATCCAGTTATGTACCAATGGTGCAGTTCAGGTAGACTCGAGAACTACTGCAGCTGGGGGCGTATTAAGGCATGGGAACGGGGAGTGGATTATGGGATACAACAGATTCTTGTGTGAATGCTTTCTTGACGGGTTGGCTCTCATCCAAGATAGGCGATATGCTAGAGTGATGATTTAAACGGACAATATAGAGGTGGTCAAGGCCATACAAGACTCTTCCTCGACGGTTTTGAACTCTACATTAATTAGGCAAATTCATCAACTATTGGCGAATGTAAGACTTTGAGCTCTACAGCACATTCAGGGAGATTAATAAAATTGTTGATTGCATTGCTAAAATCAATGATATTTGATACATGACAAGGTTTGATGGTGTTTAAGGAAATCCCAAAGGAGTCTCAAGAAATTATTGTATAATTAGTTTGTTTCAATCTGTTGTCTTTTCAGAAAAAGATGTGTGTAGAAAAATTAAATTAAAGTTTTTAAAGTGTTTTATTGGATTCATGCATGTGGCAAAAATTCAAAATCAGAAAAGAATCATGCCTATATTATTAATCAACAATGAATGAATCATTTGGTAATAAAAAAAACATTGTTATTTAAGGTAATATTTGTACCAATCGACAAAAATCAATCAGTCATTGAGAAATGTTATGAGTGCAAAGTTACCTTATCAATCACAATAACAATTATATAAAACAATCTTTGGCTATTATTTTTTTACAAATATATAAACTTAATATTGCACCAAGAATTAGCAAAAAAAAAAAAGGAAATTATGATGAGAAATAAGGTATAAAAAGTAACCATAAAAAGACGTTTTCAATCCCATTAATTAAGATAAAAATTTATTTCTCATATAAAAATTGGAAAGAAAATCACTGAAATTTTCAGCCAAAATCACTTAAAAAACCCTTATAAGTAATGAAAAATTTTCCAACACATTAAACAGAAGCAGCAATTTTGCTGGCAATGGCTCACCAAAATATTTTTCCATGTGTTGTCTTTTCAATTTTATTTTGTGTCTCTTCTACCGTAGCTCAAGGTGCAAGAACTTTCAACGTAAAATATTACGGTGCGGTTGCCGATGGCCGAACAGACAATCGAAAGGTATTAATACGGTAATAATATTCTATTTCTAAAATGTACATTTTTTTTTTATCATTTGTATCTCTCTCAATTAATTTACATATAACTTTACACATTTTAGGCTTTTCTTCGAGCATGGATGGACGCTTGCGATCAGAAGGGAGTTTCCATAGTTTATATACCTAAAGGAATTTACATGTTGGGATCAGTTGAATTTGCAGGTCCATGTAGAGGAGTTACAATGTTTTTTATGAAGGGAGATTTAAGGGCTCCAAGAGGAGCATTTTTGAATGTTGAGACATGGTTAGGGTTTCGATATGTTGATAATTTGATAATGAAAGGTGGTGGAACATTGGATGGTCAAGGACAATCTGCTTGGCCTTTCAATCAATGTCACAAAAACAATAATTGCCAGACTCTCCCAATTGTAAGCATAATTTTTAATTTTTTTTTATTTGTGGGGTTTTTTCTTGCTGATTTTCTTATTTTCACTGACTAATTATTTTGGTTTTGATTCAAAAAATTTGAAAAATTCCCCCTATAATATTTTTGAAATTGCTAAATTGTCTGGCTTTATCAAAGTAATCATACATTTAGTATAACACAATATATTTTCAACCATAATGAAAAATTTTGATCTCTTTTAGAAATAAATTACTTAAATATTTTTGTTATACTTGAACGGTATTAGAGGTGTCCATAGCCTGGGCCCTAACAAAATTTTGGGCTTGTTTAATAGGTTTGGGCTTGACCCGACTTGAAAAATAGACCTAAAATAAGGAATATATTGATACGTACTCTGAGTTATCAATACCTTAGGGAGGGTATCAATACTTAGGTAATTATTCTTTAATTTTCAAAACATTGAACCTTAAAACGGTATCGATATCACGCAGGATACTTTTGTGAAAGGTATCGATACTTTATTAATGGTATCGATACATTCGAGTTAGATTAGGCTTGGGCTAAAAAACCTTGTTTGAGGTTTGGCCTGTTTTCTAAATGGACCTTTCTTAGCTCAAACCCAATTTTTTGATTATATTTTTGGGTAACCCTCCCATTTTCTGGACTGATATTTGAGTCGAATTAGGTGACCCGACCCATAGATAAGTCTAGATAGTATTGGCAACGGAAATAAATTCCTTAAATTATTTTTGGGTTAGTTTTTTTTTTTTTTTTTGTATCTAACAATCTTATATATTTCAATTTCAGTCTGTCAAATTTGATTTTGTGACAAATTCAAGGGTTAAATCCATAAGATCAATCCACAGCAAGAATGCTCATTTCTCATTTTTCGGATGCACCAATATAAATATTTCAAATGTTGAATTATTAGCACCAGATTACAGCCCCAACACAGATGGAATCAAGATGGGGAGTTCATCCAACATTCGAATTTCCTACTCGAAAATAAGCACCGGAGATGACTGCATAGCCATTCTCTCCGATACTTCCAACATCGATATCTCCAACGTTTACTGTGGCCCCGGACATGGTATTAGTATCGGAAGCCTAGGCAAGTACACAAATGAGAAGAACGTTAATGGCGTCTCCGTTAGAAAGTGTACATTGAATGGAACAGACAATGGTATTCGAATTAAATCATGGGAATCTCCCATTTCAATCACTGCTTCAAATTTCTTATTTCAAGATATTTTCATGTACAATGTTCGAAACCCGATCATTATTGACCAGACATATTGCCCTCATCCTCCATGCAATCGACAGGTAAATAAATAAATATATATATATATTGATCCAAATTTCATTAATACTGAATGAATTAACCTTGTTTTTTTTTTTTTTTTCAGACAGCCTCTCATGTTCAAATTCGAGATGTTACGTATAGGAATATATTTGGAACTTCGAGTTCTGAGATTGCAGTTTCTATGCAATGTAGCAAAAAATTCCCATGCAAAAACATAGTGATGACAGACATCAAATTTGGTCATCATGGAACTAAAAAGTCTTTGAAATCTTATTGTTCATATGTTAATGGTCGATTCTTTGGACGACAATATCCTCCTCCTTGCTTTTAGTTTGATTTTTTACGACCTTTGATGCAAAATTTAATTTCTGGTCCTACTCTTTGCTGCAAATTTTTAGTAAATATGGCATCTACCTTTCTTGTTCCAACTTTTTTTTTATAATAAAAAAAGTTTATTTGTGATTATCATTTGGTTTTTTTAGTTGAATTTCTTAACCATTGTTATGAATTTATTAATATAATACAATTTTATATATATTTTGTAAATTATACTGACCCACGTAAATTTATAAAGTGAAAACCGCCAGAGGATGGTTGGATGAAGGTGAATATAGATAGTGCTGTGTGAATGTGACCATGAATATTGGGTGTTGCTCAGCGACTGTAGAGTATTTTGGATGGGCTCCAAATTGCATGAAAGAAGTGATCCTTAAGACAGAAAGTAAAGAAGCTATTCAAGAAATTCAAGTAACTGGAAAGAAGCAGGATTGCTTGGTAATGGTCCGCACCATTAAGGACCTACTTCAGCAAGATTGGACGATACAATTAACACATGTGTTTTGAGAAGGCAATAAGATAACTGATGGATTTGCAAATATGGCGTTCTCAAGATCGTTAGGTAAAAAAATATTCAAATAACTACCGAATGGAATCCTTCAATTACTACATGATGATTTTCATGATGCAATGTAATTTACTATAAGGTTACTTTGGTATAATCTTTCTTCGTACCAAAAAAAAAAAGTTAAAAAAGTTAAATTATATATGCAATAATTTTAAAATTATCATATTGGAAACAATCTAATTAATATGGTAAACCATTCATTTCATTTAATCAGTTTACAATTTTGGTACAATCTTCTCCAATATTTTATATATATTCTAATTTGAGTATTACAGGTATTATTTTTTTTAGTAAAGTAAAATAGATGAAATAATTTAACTACACAATAATTCTCAGCGCAGAGCTGATACTTGCTTAGATTATAAGAGAAAATGTAAACACCTCTCACAGAATCTCTATTAAAGGCATTATTTCGACCACCATTAAAGTCTCAAACTATTTTATATTAATCTTAAAGCATAGAGAGATTTCAAAAGATATAACAAAATAAATGAGATATTATTATTCATTTTCATTAACGCCTACCTTTAAGCTAATCTCTTCATAATATTCTAAGATATTTTCAAAGCAATCTTTAACTCGAATTCTCCTACACCTCAAACATTTGTACTTTTTGAATTCATATGGCATACCTGATGAGTAAATAGGATTACTAAATATACAATAATTTTTTAAAAAAAAAAGTTAAGCATATTCATGTCAGGCACCTCGATACATTTGGCTTAATTTTGGTTAAGTTTGGATAAGAATTTTGCTTTTCGATTCGTTTGAATTCAATTTTAATAATAATAATAAAATAGTATTTAAATTTAATTATTAAATTATATAAAGTATCAATTAAAATATTTTTTAATATTTTATTAATTTTTAAATAATAAAACGAGCTTTTTAGACAAACGGACTGATCCAAAAATAGGCTTGAGCTTGAAAATTTTTTTGAAACTAAATCTCAACCTGTGGCTCATGAACACCTCTAATCACCACCCGACCCAACATTGCAATCTGGGTACAAAATCTTTGGTTCCACAACTAGTTAGAGCATACTTAAAACAAATTCCACCCAAATCCGAAAGTTTATTCAAAATATGAGATGATTCGGACAAAAAAATCCCTAAAAATATGTTTATGCAAAATTTAAAGTTTGATTTTATTTCAATTAAGCCTTGAACAAAAATTTTTTACCATGGCCTAAACTGAAATTTATGTATTTATCGTATATATTTAAATATAATAATTTTTTAAAAGAGAATGGGCGAAAATATCTTATTTAGGTCCAACTAGAATTTATCTCGACTCGACTCAACCCAACCAATGAATAGAAAAACTAGCAGCAAACTAGCTCGAGATGATATTGTCAAAACAAAACGATGGAATAAGATTAAGTGAAAAAAAACTCTCAAGGTCAAACTTCAAACCGAAGCATAATCACAATATATTCTGTCAAAAAACAAAAATGCAACACAACAAATCATCCAGTTCCATCCATGGATCTCAAAAAAACTTGGTTAATCGATTAAACCAATGTCGGACGGACAACTCGCGGCCTCACGGGTGTCTTCGAAGGACTTACCCTAAAAATCAAGAGTATAAACATTGTAACATTAGCTTTATTGGTGACAAGAATGGAATTTAGAGTAACAAGTCTGGAGACATTACCTGATAGGCTGGGTTCCTAGCACCATTCCACTACAATTCAGTGCGACTATGGCACTTTCCGCCTATTCGTAAGAGCGGAAAATTAATCAGTCTCGGATAAATCACAAATCATAATGCCAAGAAAATATTAATTGGGAAACAAATATTAGAACCGGGTTCCAAGCACCATATATGTAAATATGGTGCCATAAATATACCATTTCATGCTGATTATTCTATCACATAAATATATAGATGAATGATAGTTACATATCCATTGCAAAACCAAAGTGTGATATACAGATGAATGATAGTTTGGTCATGCAACATTTTGCTATAAAATCTATAAAGATGCTGCAATATTTTAATTAATTGCAATAGAAGTCATTCAACGCTTATTGGAATATTATATATGTCAATCAAAGGTGTAGGGTTGTCCACAAGTGCTTAGTAACTTGTATTGAGAATCTAACGACTAACATTCCAAAAATGACAAACAACATAAAACGGAAGGAAAATCAGGATAGAAACTTCTCTATTTAGATGATCCGGGGCAAAGCCAAAGAGTTCCAAGAAAAGATTTAATTGAATAAACCTAAAATTACATACTTCAGAAGTGAGATGGAGAATACGTGCGTAGAACCTAAATTATATATATATATAAAGAATGCTCGGTACGTAACTACATCTTCACCAGTCTAATTAGTCAATAGTGGTGCAATGCATGACATGAGTTGCTCAAAATCTACAAAAATCCTCTCTAGGAAAACAGAAGTTACTGGATTTAAACCCAAAGACAAATAAAATCATTCAATTGTCCAAAAGTCATATGATTCTATTCAATAAAGCAAAACAGAAACTATAAAACCTCAATGTTAACGGTAATATAACTATTCTTGCTACTCTATCCAAGAATTTTCAATTGACTTGTTAGGAAAGACATGTCGACATGTAACAAAACTTCAAGCAAAGGCTACAGCATAACATGCTCAAACTCAGGATAATGTAGCACACTCTTTTTGTTATTCAGTAAATAATAGATAACAGCTCCCGGAGATCAGCAACTAATTTCAGAGAATTTGATGGCTGAGGTCAACATTATTGCTTCTCAAAGACACGGCCCAAAAACTAACATCACATTGGCAAACTCATAGGCTAAAAATGTGAAATTTTTTGAAAAGGCCATGAAAGATCATATGGTCAATAGCCTCAACATAATTAACTGGCATAATTTCAGGTAATTTGCTAATGCTATTATTAAATGGCTGTAACAAATCTGGATATAGATAAAAGACTTGTTCCAGGAAGAACTCATGTTTATATAGAATTGATTTAATCTACTAATCATTTCTATTTTAATGTAAATATCTTGAAGATATGAAGGGAAGTTTTTACTCAGAGGCTCACAAATAGCAGTAATATTTTGCACGAGTCCGCATAATATGGCGGCAGATATTTTTATGTTTTAATAAGGGAGAGAAAGAGGAGTGAAGTTGAAAAAGGAAACTATGAAGCAAAGCAAAAAAAAATTCAAAGTTAAGAAAGAAGGCTGATTACATATTACTTCTTTTCAAGCATATAAGGAGAAACTAGCATGGCTACATTTGCGCAAATAGTTTGCAATGAGATACAGATGACATATTAGAAATAAATTTAACAACATAGGATAGCCTTCAAAGTAACATGAACTTACCATGGCAAATTCAACAAAAGCAATTCGGGTTGAATGAACATTATCCCCTAAAAGCCTCAATCGAGTGACCTGAGAATTAAAAGAAAATTGGTGTCAACCTCTTTAGGCTTCAAGTAAAAAATTGAAAGAAAAGAGGCACACATGGTATCGATTCAATACTAACCTCACCACAGGCTGATTCGAAGAAATTCTTCACTTCAGCTTGCGAAACCTTCAATCAAAGTAAGAATGCTCCACAGGATTCGTTAAACTATGTTACACGAATAATGTAAATGCTTGTGATGAAAGTCCAGAACATGGGGGTTACCTTCTTGTCAATATTTGTACAATAAACCGTCCTGGTACACATTTCCCTTTCATCTTCTGACTGCAATTGTAGTTAACCAACAGTGAGTCTAGAAAGAAAACTATAGATAAACTCCAATAGCTAACAGTGATATGTTATTGGATAAATGAAGCTGTACGCAAAACTGAGATGACTAAGAGCCAGAAAGTTATTCATCCATACCCTAGGTAGAAATGTGGGGTTCACGGGAAGGATGGCAGTTTTCGAAGGCAAGACCCTAACTGGATAAAACCCTAGCATTATCCCATTGAGGTTCAAAGCAGCTCGTGCACCTTCTGTGAAAACAAATTATATATAAAACATAACATGTAAATAAATGTACATTGATTTATAAAACAAAAGGTTCATATTCAGTTGATAAAAGCTACTGACCTTCATCTGCGAATTCCACAAATGCAAACCGAAGAACTGAATGTGGATCACCACAAACTCGGCAATCAACAACCTTCAATGATAATTTCCAAGCCACTTCAGAAATGTCGTCCCATAAGTTATCAAATAGAAAGTAATCCTATCAAGCATCAACCAAAGCCACAACATCTTTTTTCTTTTTTCCAAGGAGATACTCAACCCTCAAAATCAATTTTTATTGTTCTTTTGGCATTTTAATTAGGCTATAAATGAAGAACCATGCCTAAATAAGATAAAAAAATGGGAAACACTGAACGTTGCAAATATCACAGAGAGATCTCTATAGATCAAATCATTGAGATGATAAAGCAACATTATAACAAAAACTTTAAAGCCGGCATTTTAACTTACTTGTCCACAATTACTAAATAAGCCAGCAAGTTGCTCTTCAGTAACCTGAAAGAAATGAATTTCACAAGTGACTTTGCCAAATCATAATGAGACTGAAAAAAAAATAAAGAGAATCACCTTTAAAACTTACATTCTGATCAATATCAGAAACATACACTGTTTGCCTAATACTATCATCTCGTTGAGCTCGAAAAGCTTTACCATTAAGCCTTCTCCTACCTTGGTTGGAATTATTTCTCCTCTGAAAACCACAACTATAACCATTTACCAAATGTAACCAAGGGGAACTAAAGAACAAATGCAATACAATTACATGTCAATATTGAGTTTAACTTAATCCCCAGATATGACAAGCAGAGGAAGAAAAACTAACTCTAATTGCATCAAAGTTCCAACAAAGTCAATCAAATTAACAAATTAAACAATAATAAATGTTAGCAAAACAAAACAGCATCAATCCAAAGGGGAAAAAATAATCAAAAACCAGTTCAAAATGAAGAATTGGATAAGCAAAGACAGGAATCAGACAAGTAGTTTAAACCAATTTGGATTAGCTATGCAATCAAAATCATATCAAACCCAAAACCCTGACAGAAAAAGATGAACATTACCAAAAAACAACAAATAAAAATGTGCGAACACCCATAATTCAGAACATAGAATTAAGCAAAAAAATGCAATTCAATTGAAGGAAAAAGAATACCCTTCTGTTGGAGAAATTCTCATTTCCAACTGATTTGTTACCAACAGGCACCTGATTAAATTTGCCATCATTTTTGGTCTGATTTTGTTGATAAGAAGATGGGAAAAATTCTTTGGCCAAAGGATTCAACTTTGTGAACATATCAACCAGGTTTTGGACATTGAATTCCTTTGATTCTGATTTGGGTGTTTCCACCACCAAACTGTTCTTCTTGTCATTAGCAGCTGCGGCTACTAGCGCTGCCTCACCTGACTTGTCAGCAACTGCAGCCATAGAATGAAAACCCCAACCCCACAAGGAAAAATAAAAAAGAAAACAATCAGAGGAGGATGGCAATTTGATTTTGTAAATTTATTCCCTTTATATCTTCCTTCTTTCTTACTACAGAGCAAAAAGAAGTTGAGAGCTTTAGAGAATAACAATTATGATGGTTGATGCCTAATAATAGATACCCATTGGACTAGAAATGTAAATAAAGAGAGAAAATGCAGATTTTTTTTTCTTTTTTTGTGATTTAATTAAATTGATAAATATTTCAAATTACAAAAAAAAAAAATCGAGAGAAAGGGAAAAAAATTAGGGTTTTTGGTGGAAATGATAGAAATGATATCCATGATCAAACAAAAACAGTAAACATAGAGAAAAGAACAGACCATTCTTTTTTTAATATTTTTGTTTAAAATATAATATTTTTCAGTTAGTTTATATATTATCTTTATTCTTAGAACCAGATTGTTTTTTTTATTTTATAATTAATTAATTTTAAAATAGATTTTAAAATTTGAAACTATGTAAAAAGTTAAAACAAATTTAAAATTTTTAAATTTAATTAATTATCAACTTATTTACAAATTTTATGTCGGATTGTTTTTTATCATCATATTCAACCCCTACTTTTCTGGGTAGTTAAGATTACATATTTTTCATTTTTTAAAGTTCAATATTTTAAAATATTTTAACTTTGAAAATTTTTTCAAACGAAATCAAACAAAAATCTTTTATAATTTTTTTATGTTAATTAATTAGCTTAGTTCTTACATTTGAATTAAATATTTAATATTTTTTCTCTCATGTATTCTTTTTAAATTAATTATTTGTAACTCTGTGATTATCTTTACTTAAATAAACAAAAAATGCAATTGTCACGTGCACATTTTAACTTTATCAACGTGCGGTATTAAACTTGAATAAGAACAACCCTAAAAGTATTAGAGATTTTAATTTTGCCAACGTGCGATATTAAGCACGAGGATCAACAACAATGAGAACAATAAAAATCTATTACTCAAGCATGCAATGTTATACAAATGAGTATTTTTGTTAATTAATTGCCTTACTTCTTAGATATTTAAATTATTTTCTCTTATATAACTTGTAACTACCATGCATAATTGTTAGATACTGGGACTTTAACTCTGTCAATGCATTGGTGCAAAGTGTTATTGCTCAAGTATGCATGTTGTACAAGTAAAAGAGAGGTGACTCCTATTTATAGGCAATTAAGGATTATTTACAACCGGCAACCTAGATCATATCTATAGAATGATGTATAATTGTATATATGTTTATAATAACCTGAACTATTTTAGAGCTTTCAAAATGTTTTATTCGTTTCCAATTCTTTCCTTAGACTTACGGGTTTTTCTATTATTTTAGAATCACCAACCACATTTTGGGAACATTTGGACTCTTCTCTCTCGAGTAGGCCAATAGCTTCCATTTGCAATTGAGGAGGACTCTATACATTTGGAAGAGCTTATTTTGCATTGTTATCTGCTTTGCTTACGGGCTAACCTTGAAGCAATTGTTATGTGTGGGTCTTTAGTCCCGTCACTATACGAAATTGCCATGTGTGGGTTTAATTCAATTACTAGATTTTGTTTAACTTGTTTCGATTATTCATTCATCTATACGTTGCAATAGAAGTGTACATGAGCCGGGCCGGGCCCAACTAAAAATTTAGGCCCGTTCATTGGGCTCGGGCAGGGCCCAAAAATGGGCTTAAAATTTTGCCCAAGCTCGGCCCATATAAAAATGCTAAAACCCGAGCCCGACCCGGCCCGCCCGTATTAATTTTTTATATTATTTTATATAATTTTTAAATATATATAATAAATCAAAAATACTAAAAAAATCAAAATAAATATTTTTCAACAAATCGAAAATAAATTTTAAAAAATATGTAGACTTAAATAACATTAAAATAGATGCAACTTAACAAACAAATGCCTCTAAAATAATAACAAAATTAACAATAAAATAAGTTTTATATAATATCTAAACAATAACAACAAAATAATAGAAACATAATAGTAAAATGGTAGCAAAATAAGGAGAAAAACAATAAGAAAATAATATTAAAAAATAGTTTTTTTTTTTTGCTTTAGTGAATTCGGGCCGGGCAGGGCCGGGCCAAAAATGCCTTACTCGAGCCCGGCCCATTTTTTAAACGGGCCTTATTTTTTGTCTAAGCCCATTTTTCGGGCCTATATTTTTGCCCAAACCCTTCCACATTTCGGGTGGGCCTTCGGGCCTGGCCGCCCGGCCCATGTACACCTCTACGTTCAATGATTTGACTCTACTTCATTGTCGCCCGAGTATATAGTTACACCTATGATTATGCTTATGATTGTACTATAATTATACCCTACTTGTATTTACATTGTAGTTGTACCCGTAAATAATGACTACAAAAAGCATTCCACCTACTATTTTTTTGTTCAACCCACTTTATTAATTTAATTCAAATTTCATTTTGGTATAAATCCACAATGCATAAATCGCATCTAAATTTATTTTAATTTAAATAGAAATATTATTTTAATTATTAATCCGACGATATTATTTTCTATGTTTGTATGCATTATTTTGATAGTGGAATAAATACCTTTTTCGCCATATATATGATATTAATGTTATTTACAAATTTATTTTCCAACATGATAAAAATATTTTCGAGTTTAATATTTTCTCTAGATGGTTCCAAATACTTACTTTTTCACATCAAAATGGTGCATTTAAAATTTTATTTTCGAAAAAAAATGGGTGTAATTGTTTTTTTTTAATGTTATAAATTTAATAAATTAAAAAAATATAGGTTGTAATTATTGTGATGTATTTAGTGCTTGGTCTAATGTGGGGGCATGTGGAGAAGAAATTATTTATTGTAATTTTGGTGTATTTGACAATTTGGTTACCTTAAAGTAATGGTGATGTTTGTCTTGAAATTCCAATGCTCCAATAAAGGTCTATTTTAATTTTTCTTTTTTACAAAAACAATATTATTCCACTTTTTATTGTTGACGGTAAAGTGTAACTAAAAGGTGACGCATTTATCTTATTTATTTAAATTATCCGAATATCTAAAGATATATATATATATATATATATATATATACATCACTAAATAAATAATAAACCATTATTGATTAAAAAATGCTTAATATAATAATTTAAAATTAAAAAAGACAAATCATTAATAATATTATCAAATTAGTACTTTTTTACTGATATTATTACTCGTATTCGATACTGGGTCATTCATAGTATTACTATACCTTCCTTATTCATCGCGGATTGGTTATTTCAAATGAGTATTTTACAGAGAGCCGACAAAGAATTCCATTGATAACTGGCCGTTTTGATTCTTTGGAACAACTCAATGAATTTAGTATATCTTTTTAGAAGGACTCAGTATCATAGATCGAACCTATCCAATTTTTACAGTGCGATGGTTGGTTGTTCACAGACTAGCTGTACCTACTGTTTCTTTTTTGGAGTTAATATCAACAATGCAATTCATCCAACGATAAACCTAATTCAAATTAATTATAGAGCCATGATACAATCAAACCCGAACGAACAAAATGTTGAATTATATCGTACCAGTCTCTACTGGGGGTTATTACTCATTTTTATACTTGCTGTTTAATTTTCCAATTATTGCTTCAATTAAGAAAAAAAAAAGAGTAGTAGAATACTAAATAATAGTAGGAATCCTCTTATCCCATTCGGAAAGATTGTATCTCACAATTATCTATGACTATTTATGTCTTTAGCATGACCACTTGATGAAATGTGGAGGGAAGCAGTCGCTGATTATTACATGCACAAACAATTACATTAATTCAATATGAAAATAAATATACGTATTTATTTCTTTAAATGTGTATAATTAAATCAAAATTAAAGTTTTATATATACATATAAACCGTAATTTGAGTATTATGTATATACTAATATTATATATATAATTATACCGAATCAAAATTTATATATCAAATTAATATTTATATATAAAATTATGGTAGTTAGATTTGGGATTTTGGGGTATGTACCTTTCAATTATTATATGATTATATGTTATTTAATTAAAACCTAGTGGATATGTATATTCATATATTATATATTATAGTTTGCGTATCCCAAGGATGTTAGTTAGAAATTATAATAATTCTTTTATTATGTGTTTTTCTGGTTATGTTCACAAAATGACAAGCATCGTTCATTGAACTTAATAATCTTCCAATAAAGTCATTTATAATGGTCTAATAACCTATTTCATCCTTCAATTTTACAAAAAAAAAATTTATTTAATTTTTTAACCATTAAACTTATATGATTAGTCAAATCATCTCAAAATAGATAAAAAATTAATATTTCTTAATTTTATTAATGTGGTATCAATGTGGATGCCTCAAAAAAAAATTCTGAAATCAATTTTTTTAAATTAGAATATCTAACGAATAATAGTATTTAATTCGGATTTGAATTCGAATTTGTATAATAATACTTTAAATTTTTAAGTAAATTTAAGAATTTAAATTCTTATAATTCAAAAAAAATGTAAACATTAGATCCATTTTCATTTTTAAGAAAAAAATTCAAAGTCAAATTCAAATAATTATAAATTTGTTCCATTTTGAATTTAAAAAAATAATATTTTAATGGTTTTGAATTAATTTTGAGTTGAATTAATCTTAAAAAAATTATAGAGATGGTGTGTTTTGGATTTAAGAGATGTAATATTTGAGTTGTTGCACATGTTAGACCATTTTTATATAATTTCAATTCTGAATTGCTTTGGATTTACATTACTAAAATTCGTATTTATTATTCTTTGAATTAAAATTACATTAAATGTGAATTCAATTATCTTTACCCATAATATAATATGACATAGTCCATAAATTGAAAGTGTTAGAGTCATCCCCATATCTACACAACAAAATTCAAGTTATTATAATATATAGTAATCATTTGTTAAGTTAGGTACAGAACATGTGGTTCACAATTTTAATTAAAATATATATTTGATAAATTTTAATTAAAATACATAGATCCTATAAGGTAGGTTGAAAACATCAGCATATAATTAAATATATAAAATGAGAGCCTTAATTGGACCAAGTTTCCCTTCTTTTACTTTTAAAACTTTTTGAAGGAAAATTTATGTATGAATATGGACTTTAATATAGGGAAAAAAGAAAAAGAAAATTGTATCCCCTTGATTTGTACTTTTCATTGGACTAAATAGAAATTACATTGAAATTTTTAAATTTTTTTAGAATTAGCTTTCTTTTGTAATTCCCAATTCTTCGAAAACGACTTTTGGTACCCATATTTTGTGTCACCTTCATACAATTATTAGAAAATTCAGTTTCAGGATCGAATTGTGGGTTGAATTACTAAATAAAATAAAATTAGAAACAATTAGTATTTATGGTATAAGGACTAAATTGTAAAAGTATTATTATTGAGTTTTAATTTAGTAAATGAAAAAAGATCTAGCTAGAAACTAAACTAGAGACTATAAAATAATTAGACCAAAATAAAATTAAGATAGTGGAATGATATGATTAAATCCACTCATCATTTTTAATGTGGTTTAAATAATATAATGGTTTTATGCTAATTAATTAATTAAGATTAATTAAATTTAAACCTATCACTAATCTAGGTATATAAGCAAAGTTAGTGGGAAAGGGAAAGTAAAAATAAAATCAAAACTTCATTCTTTCTTCTTCCTCGCCGTCCACTAAGAAAGCAAAAAAAAAGAAGAAAATTTCATGTTCTTCTCTCCATTGCCGTGACCTTCCATGGCTAAGGTGGTAAGAATTTTTTTCAAATTTTAGTTGAATTTCTAATGAATAATGTTAGGCAATGAAAGCTCATGTAGTAAATTTAAGAATTAATAAATTTTTAATTTGGGTTTCTGTAACACTCCTTACCCGTATTCAACGCCGGAATAGGGTACGAGGCATTACCGAAATTACAAATTTATTTATCAGACATTTTATTTCATCAAGCATTTATATCTGAAACCAATTAAAATCAAACATATTGTCCCTTAAACATATTTATTTTCTCGACATGTCTTACTTGAATTTATTACTCGTCTCAACATACCTAATTACCTTGTATTAACATATTAAAGATAATCACATTTTTACATGTCATGATAAATATCATTCAATTTTGTAATTTTAAATAATAAAATAATCCATTTATGCAAATTGGTCATTTCCAACATTTTTACAAAACTAATCATAAAGTTTTACTTTTATTCACTTTAGTCCCTGAGCCTAAAACATTACAAATTAGCCATGCTAGCTGAATATTCATACATATTTTCCTCCTCCTCTCCATTCCACATCCTTAATGTATATAACATGCTATAAGTAACATTATCAATAATTTCACTATTTACTCATATGTATATTCAAAATTATCTAATTGAGTCATAGTTACTAAATTATTTATATCTTGAGCTACAGGATTCGAAATTAAGATCCGCTAATTTTCCCTGAAACTAGACTCACATATATTCTTATCATAAAATTTTCAGAATTTTTGGTTTAGCCAATAAGTACAGTTTATTCTTTAAATTCTCCCCTGTTCTACTGTCTGACAGTTCCGACCCTTCTTCACTAAAAATTAATTATCTCCTCATACAGGATTCGGATGATGTTCCCGTTTTTTTTCTTGAAAATAGACTCATTCAGGATTTTAAACATATAAATTTAAGCCCCTAATTATTTTTATCCAATTTTTTATGATTTTACAAAGTCAGAACAGGGGAACCCGAAATCATTCTGACTTTGTCTTACAAAACCTATTATATCTCGTGATTTACAATTTCATTACTTACATCGTTTCTTCTATAATAAACTAGACTCAATAATATTTAATTCCATATTTTATTCATCCTCTAATTCGATTTTTACAATTTTTGGTGATTTTCTAAAGTTAGACTACTGCTGCTGTCCAAAACTGTTTTAGTGCAAAATGTTAATTACCAAATTTATACCACATTTATTTCCTTTCTCTACAATATTTCTCATCACTTTCTCTTATTTTCCTTCACTAACATATCAAGAATATAAAACCTTATATAAGAAAACTCTACATTAACATCATTTCCATGCTTTTTCCACAATATCTAACTTAAAAATATATTGGAGACTTGATGTTCTTACCTTGTTTTATTGATTTCAATCTTTAACTTGATTTTCTCTCTCTTCCAGCTTCTATTTCTTGAATCTAACTTGATATTCTTGCTCCCCATAGTCTCCTTGTCATCTTTCTCTCTTGATGGCTATGGAAATTCTTTTGAATTTTAAGTGAAAATGGTGGATTTTTGGTAAAAGGACCAAATTGTAAAGAAAACAAAACTTCTTTCTCTCTCTCTTCTTCTCACGTTGGTGCATGGGAAATATGAATGGTGTGTTTTTTTTTTCCCAGACACACACATATATACTAAATAAAATAATAAAATAATAAATATCTTATTAAAATATTAATAAGTAATATTTATCTAATTAATTAATTTAAAATATCATCAACATAATCATTACATTCTAGAATTCTCTCTCTTACTAATTGACCATTTTACCCTTCATTATCTTTAAAAATTCCATCATTGAATCATCACTTAATTTGGAAAAATTACAATTTAGTCCCTCATAATTCTTCACCTATTCAATTTGGTCCTAATTCATCCATTTTCCTTAGTTTCTAGATTATTCCACCCTAAAATATTTACACTATTAGTCCTTCAACTTTTTCATATTTGCACTTTAACCCTCAAATTTGAGTATTTACTCTTGGGCAACAAAACTTTTCTCACTTTTACAATTTAGTCCTTTCTTGAATTAATAATGTAATATATCATAATATACTTCCCAATGTTGACATAATCCAAAATTTCCCCTTTTTTCACTTTATTTCCTTAATTATATCAAGGATAATATCTTACTTTCTTATTGTAGTAATTTTCGGGGTATTACAGTTTCATAGTTAAATAGCTTTAAAACCATTGATGTAGTTAGCTTAAGGTTCATGCATGAATGGAATTAATTAAATTGTGTAAGATCATGTTATAAAATGTTATAGATAGTAGTGAATTAAGCTTATATCAAATTTGGATTATTTGAATAATTATGTAATATTAGGGACTAAATCAAATAAATTGAAAGTTTTTAGAGAATTATATCATGAATTGAAAGTTAGAAGTTCCTGGTTTAGAAATATGAAATTGGTTTTTAATTTGATAAAGAAAACCGAAAGTTATGGTCATTTCTTATATTAGAGTGTATAGGGACTAAAATGAATAAAATGCATTTATGTTTATAATGTGTTGAGTTGTGTGATTAATGAATTTTTCTATTCGAATTTAATTTTGTAGCTAAAGACGATGTAGGACCATCTCGAGGCAAAAGGAAATACAAAGTTGTCAATGAATAGATATTCTGGTTTGTGCTATCATAAATCAACTTTGTTAAATATCTAAATGTATACGTTTGACTTGTTAGATGTTCGAAAATAGTAAAATATTTATAGGATTATGTTTGAAAGGTGCGTATATACCTAACAATGTGATAATGATAATTGGTTTGGGATTGTATATGTATATGCTTGCTTGGTATTGCATGATAATTAATAATTGTATTTATCTTATTAATGTTGTTGGATAGAGTCACTAGTATAGTTGACATGCCATAGGGTCGTTTTCTTAATGATAGGTCAACGGCGGATTTGGTCGTAGCATGTCCAATGCTTTCTATTTGTGAACGTTAAGTGACCTCGGAACTGATTCTCTAGAGGCATCATGAATGTGCGACCTCGTCGGTTCTGTTTGTAGCCTGTAGGTGGTTGAAAATACGGTTCATGGTCGTTGGTTACTGGGTGCGGCATATCAATGGCATTAGTATTGTAATGGGTAGATTGCACCGATTCTGGATTCAACGAGCGTGGCAGTTGCTATTATTGCACAACCATGTAGTGGTTGAACATGTTGCTTGTTCATGCTTCTGTGTGTTGGGTAGCTCGCAAGTGCTAAATGGGGCTGCATCATGCGTTTCTGTTGGGTCGACTTGGTCAGATGGTTTGACATTGAACGTGATGTGGAGTGGTGAGGGTGGCATATCTAGTGTGGAATATCCTTTGTCATCCGAGTCAATTGGGTTGACGAAAGGTGGAATGAAACTAAATGGTGTCAAACTTCTATCTTAGGATGGCGAGCGACGGTGTCAATGAGGTTCGATTTGCTGGTGGGAGGTTGTATGGTGGGTTTGAGGTGGTGGTGTCAGGTTGTCATCATCGATGTTAATGATTGGAGGTGCCAAAAAGTGGTGGTGGCAATGGTTGATAGCGGACGACGATTCCTGAATGACTCGATTACTGTAACAGCCCAATTTTAATAGTGTCGGAACAGTGATTCGAGATCACTAAATTTGACGAGAAGTTAGAAAATTTTGTTAATCGATAATTATAAGTTAAGTGTGATTTTAGAAATATTTTAAAATTAGTGAATTTTGTGAACTGAAAGAATTAATTAGAAAAATTGGGCCAAAAACGAGGTATTGAGACCTCGAATTCATAAAGTGAGCCATAAATATTTCTAAAAATATTTATGGAATGTCATTAAGTTATTATTAAACTTTCGTTAGAAAATTTTAACGTTTGGGTAAAAATTAAATGAAAATGACTAAATTGAAATGAAAGTAAAAGTTAAATTATAGATTAAAAGAAATTATGAAGGACCAAAATGGTAATTATACCATTTTGTATAGTTGAGGCATAAAAAAATCTGAGATTTTTAAGGTATATTATTATATTATTTATTATATTATATATTATATTATATTATATATTATTATTATTATATTATATATAAACAAACAAAAGAGAATAGAGAACAGAAAACCCAAACGAAGAAGCAGAGAGCAGGAAAGAAAGAAGAAGAGAAGAGAAGAAGAAAAAAGGGGGGAAAATTGGAAAATTTTCAAAATTAGCTAAATAAAAAGGGGATCAAATTGAAATATATGGAGAATTCTCTTCATTTCTCTTCATTTTCTTCAGCTGAAAAATAGCCATGGGAGAGAGTTCAAGCTGGTTTTCATACTCAAGCTTCATGTAAGTTTAATTCTTGCTTTCTCCTTGAAATTTCTATGTTTTTGGACTTTACAATTGGGTCCAATTTATTAATTCATTAGTTTTTGATTCTATGGCTAATTTTTAAAGTTTATGTGGATTAGTGCTAGAAGAATATGATGAATAAATATTTAATTGAAGCTTTAATTTTGTTATATGATGATTTAATCAAGTGAAATTGATGGAACTTGGTTTTAGGACCTAATTGTGAAATAGCTAAAATTAAGGCCTAGTGTTAAAATTCTGATTTCAAAGGTTATGAAGTAGTTTAAAATGATAGATGAAAGTATTAAATGAGAAAATTAACTCAATTGAGAGGTTAATCCAGCAAGGACTGAATTGTATGAATTGTGGAATTAGGGACAAAATAGAAATTAACATGTTACACTAAAGCAGTTTTGGACAGCAGCAGTTGTCTAATTTTGAAAAATAACCAAAAATTGTATAAATCGAATTAGAAGTTGAGTGAGATATGGAATTAAAGCTTATTGAGTCTATTTTCATATAAAAGAAACAGAGAAAGCAAAGGAAGTCTACATTTTGAGATATTTGGATTTTTGTAAGACTGGTTTAGAATAACTTCGTGATCCCCTGTTCTTACTTTAGAAATTCACTAAAAATTGTATAAAAATAATTTGGGAACATAATTTATATGGTTAGATTCCTTAATGAGTCTAGTTTTAGAAGAAATAAACCATAACATAATATGAATTCTATATAAAAAGATAATTAATTTTTAGTGAAGAAGGGTCGGAACTGCCAGACAGCAGAACAGGGGTGACTTTAAAGAATAAACTGTACTAATTGGCTAAACCAAAAAATTCTGAAAATTTTATGGCAAGAAGATATGTGAGTCTAGTTTCAGAAAAAATTAACGGTTCTTCATTTGGAGTTCTGTAGCTCTGTAAATAAATAATTTAGTGACTATAACTCAAATGGACAGTTTTGAATATACTTATGAGTAATTAATGAAATTATTGATAATGTTACTTATAGCATGTTATATACATTAAGGATGTGGAATGGAGAGGAGGAGGAGGAAAATATGTATGAATATTCAGCTAGCATGGCTAATTTGTAATGATTTAGACTCAGGGACTAAATTGAATAAAAGTAAAACTTTACGATTAATTTTGTAAAAATGTGGAAATGTCCAATTTGCATGAAATAGATTATTTTATTATTTAAAATTGCAAAAATAGAATGAAATTGTTAATTTAGATTAAAATCGATTGAAAAATCGATGAAAACAGAAAATTTCCAAAATGACCCTGAATCTTGATATTTCTGCAAATTTAACCAGGTAAGTTTGTGTAACTTAATTATGTGATATAATGAAATATAAGTTGATGGTACGTGAAATACTGATATGATGAATTAACTGTTTTATGTTTATGAAGAAACGGCAAGTGAATGATATTTATCATGACATGTAAATATGTGATTATCTTTAATATGTTAATACAAGGTAATTAAGTATGATGAAACGAGTAATAAATTCAAGTAAGACATGTCGATAAAAATAAATATTTAAGGGACAATATGTTGATTTTGATTGATTTCAAATATAAATGCTAGATGAAATAAAATGTCTGATAAATAAATTTGTAATTCCGGTAATGCCTCGTACCCTATTCCGGCGTTGAATACGGGTAAGAGGTGTTACAATTACAAGTTCTAACCATGGTGGTGGTGTGGTTTTTGTTTTGATCGACAAGTGTTGATATGGAGGTGGTTTCGTTCGATGAGAATCAATATGGAAGAAGTTTTGTTCGATGTCAGTTAAGGGTTGGATTGGTATAGAGGAGGTTTCATTCAATGTAGGTAGAGGGTACAGTCGATTTAAGGGTGTTTTCCGGGTTGGGGGAAAGTACGGCAGAGGAGGTTGTGTTGAAGGGTAGAGGTAGCTGTGGGGTGTGTGTGTGTTCAAAGAAGGGTTTGTAACTTGAAGAGTGGAGGGCAAGGAAGGTTACGACAATGTTGGGTGGTTTTGGAAAGTGCGAGGTTGTGTGTGAGGGTTGTTGGTGGTGTCGAATAAGCGAGAGCAAGGGTCGACTAGGGGTGGCATACGGTGGTGTCGGTGACCTTTGTCAATATTGTATTTTTATCTCTGATTTTATCGTTTGACGTTTTAGACCCTTCTAGTTGTTTACCTCATCTCATTACTTCTCTATGTAACATTTAGGAAGTTTTCTTGATTCCGAGATCAAATTCTAGTGGTTCTCTTAATCTTGACCTTATCATTAAGAGAGAAAAAAACAAAATTAGATTATTGCCAGTCCTCAACAATGACGCCAAGATTTGATGAGTGTCAAATCCATCAAAAATAATAATTTCCTACGCCTAAACAATAAATAAATAGTAGTATATGAAGTAGGGTCGATCCTACAGAGACTGAGATATCTAAAATTGTTGTTTGGTCCAACTAGATTACACGTCTAGGCAGCTATATGCCCACGACGTGTGACGGTCTGTACAAAAATTAAAAGGAAATTTAAATATAATAAAATTAAAAATAATTAAAATCAAAATAATTGTAAAAATAAGCAAAAACAAATTTTAATTAAATAAACCCATATGATGAAATTCTAGCTTTAGGCTTGATTTTGCTTTGGTTCGAACCTATCCTTGATAACAAAATTATCTCTTTCAATCGATAAGTTAGTTATAGTTATTGAGGATGCCTCAGACCACCAACCTTTCCGCATGTAAATTAACTGTGGGAACGCCCAACAACTAACCCTTACTGAACGAACAACAATGAAACATGTGTCAACGATTTAGCTCTTTGGTAGCTTTGTGAACTAAAATGATCCAACATGAACCAACAGCCTCAACCACGCGGGTCATTTAGATCCAGTTGTTGTTTCCCTTGATGGATCCAATCAACTACTTAATTGGACATGCTAATGTGTTCTACGGTAGACTGAATAATATATACGATCGATTCGGTACTTCTAATTGTATACCCATCAACATCGAATCAACAAGCTTTTTTTTGACTTTGTTCCAATATAATTTTCTGAGACGACAATGCCTATCTCTTAAATTAGAGAAATAACAAATACCAGAATGAAGGATTTTAAGTGTAGGTTTAGATCTTACGACTCCATATCAGAATTATACCTTAGTCCATCGATTGGTTCGCCAGCTCAAACTTTTATGACAACCCAAATTAATGACTTTTCTTAACTTTCCAATCTTACTTTTGCACCTAATAAAAAAATTATATAATAAACTTAAAATTAATTACATGTCATTCCAGAAATTGTCAAAATTAAGTATAATACATGTATAAATTGGGCCTATTATCAATAAATTATATATATATATATATATATATATATATATATAAAGAAAAGGTTTATTTTAGGGCTTGTTGGGTTGAAAACTAGTTTTATGGGTTAGATTTGCTAGGTCAATGGGCCTCTCCTCTCCTATTTACTAAATATTTTATTATTTATTTTTTTGAAAGCTATTATTTTTGTTTTAATTCAAAAGCATATAGCCATCAATTTTCAATTTATAATTAAAATTACGAATTTTTACGTGTATACCATATAATTTCTCATCATTAACCATATACATATATATATATATATATTATAATTCTCTCTGAATAAAATATTTAATTCTATTAATTACAAAAAGTGTTCCCAAAATATTAAAAGAAATTGAATATCCATTCTTATTTTAATAAGTATTAAAGTTTGAGTCTGGTCGATAATTATTTTTCGGTGAATTATTTAAAGACATTATTTTTTAATCTTTTTATGGACCGATAATATATCTAGCTAAGAAGGAAGATAACCTTCTTTCCCTAAATTTTTTCGAATAAAGGGAAATGATGCAAGGAGAGAAATACCAATTATTGAACTAAAAATACAAAAAAAGAAAAAGAAATACATGTTGTTCGATTAATTAATTAATAGCAAAAACAAAAATTCAAAAAAGGAAAACCAAAGAAACACAAGTTGTCACCCAAATTGGGTCACCAGTTCCCTTTTTAGGGGGAAGATTACAACAGTCTATCCTCACCCATCTGTGAAACTCAAACATAATCTCAGCCATACATCATGACCTCATAGGGTCCCACATCATTAATGAACAAGTAATTACTCAAAAGGTCGAAACGGACTTGATTAGTTCGTCTGTTACCAAACCCAATCTCACGGGTAAGTGAGACCATCATAAGCCGCCTACTTTCGTTTCTGCTGTGTCTACATTCCAGTTTCCCACTCCCCCTTGTAAGAACAAAGACAAAGCCCTCCCCCTTCTTATAGATCGTTAAAAATGTTGTCTTGAAGGAAAATATTTGCAATTAAGCTGCTAAAAAGACAAAATTCAACAAAGGTAGTTTTGCTCTCTCCTATCCTTTTCAAATTGTTTTTGATTTTTTTTTTGGAAATAGCTTGTTTGGGGGGGGGGGGGAGAATTTTCTTTGATTTTTCAGCTAGAAAAATTTACTAGCTTGATTGGTTTTTTGGGTAAATTTCAATTATTGGAAACTTGGGTTTTTATGTTTACCTTCTTCTCTTCCAAACCCACCATTTCTTTCTCTCTGATTCCAGGTCAAGCTTTTGCTTTCAGCTGTGAACAAAAGATTCTATTTTTTCTTTTAATGATTTGGGGATTGGATAATATGAGTGATTTAATTGGTCTCACGAGTGTAATCTTGTTTTGATTGTTTGATTTACTGTAGAAGATAATTTATGTGTAACTTGACTACAAACTGCTTTATCGTTTTCATGGTCTACTTTTCATTTTACTTTGATTTTACAAGTTCTAGAACTTGGGCATGTCTTTTCAAGTGTCACTGTTATCAGAGATTTGTGTGAAGTGCATAATTCTAGTGGCTTCTGCTAGTTTGTTGGATTGAACCTCTTTTGTTCTTTTATGGTTTTGCTATCATAGTATGAGAAATTGTTTTCCTTTTCTGTTGAATTTGTTGCCGACTTTCATTGATTAACCTGATAACTTAGTGTATGTAATTGTTAGGTATTGCAGAATCTAAATGTCTTTCTCAATGTTGTCAATCATGCATATTGGTGTTTGCATGTTATGATCTACCTTTCTCCTTCAGGTATATGAAGGAGTGAGAGCCTAGGTGATTCAATCAGAATGGATTCTTGCAATTGTATTGAGCCGCAATGGCCACCAGATGATCTGTTAATGAAATATCAATATATTTCCGACTTCTTCATTGCGCTTGCTTATTTCTCAATTCCTTTAGAGCTTATATACTTTGTGAAGAAATCTGCCGTGTTTCCATATAGATGGGTACTTGTGCAATTTGGTGCCTTTATAGTACTTTGTGGTGCAACGCATCTTATTAACCTGTGGACTTTTACAATGCATACGAGAACTGTGGCTATGGTAATGACAACTGCTAAGGTTTTTACTGCTGTGGTATCATGTGCAACTGCCTTGATGCTGGTGCATATTATTCCTGATTTATTGAGTGTTAAAACTCGAGAATTATTTTTGAAAAATAAGGCCGCCGAGCTCGATAGAGAAATGGGTCTAATTCGTACACAAGAGGAAACAGGTCGACATGTCAGGATGCTTACACATGAGATCAGAAGCACTTTGGATAGACATACAATATTAAAAACCACTCTTGTTGAATTGGGTCGAACTTTGGCACTAGAAGAATGTGCCCTGTGGATGCCAACGCGTACTGGACTTGAGCTCCAACTTTCGTACACTCTTCGTCAACAGAATCCAGTTGGGTATACTGTACCAATCCATCTTCCTGTGATCAATCAGGTATTTAGTAGCAGTCATGCAGTAAAAATATCCCCAAATTGTCCCGTGGCACGAATACGCCCTGCAGGGAATTACATGCCTGGGGAGGTGGTTGCCGTTCGTGTCCCACTCCTGCATCTCTCTAACTTCCAGATTAACGATTGGCCGGAGCTTTCAACAAAACGATATGCTTTGATGGTTTTGATGCTCCCTTCTGATAGTGCAAGGCAATGGCATGTCCACGAACTGGAGCTTGTTGAAGTAGTTGCTGATCAGGTAACTAATTTTGTCGCTCTTAGATTGTTGCATATGTTCCAGATATCAATGTTGCTAAAAGCACTTGATTTGTACATTTGTATAATGAATCAGGTGGCCGTTGCTCTTTCGCATGCTGCAATTTTAGAAGAGTCAATGAGGGCTAGGGATCTTCTTATGGAGCAGAATGTTGCACTTGACCTTGCCAGAAGAGAAGCAGAGACGGCAATCCGTGCTCGAAATGATTTCTTGGCTGTTATGAATCACGAGATGAGAACCCCAATGCATGCTATTATTGCTCTATCTTCTTTACTGCAGGAAACCGAATTAACACCTGAACAACGTCTGATGGTTGAAACGATTCTCAAGAGTAGTAACCTTCTTTCAACTCTAATAAATGATGTATTGGATCTTTCGAGGCTGGAAGATGGCAGCCTTCAACTAGACCTTGGAACTTTTAACCTTTTTGCCGTATTCAGAGAGGTAGAATTTCATTTTTTTGGCTTCTGGAAAATTTTTAAAATTGCTGCTCGGTGTTTTTTCATTATAGTAACATGCTTTTATTGTGTTGTAGGTCCTTAACTTGATCAAGCCCATTGCATCTGTTAAAAAGCTTCATGTTTCATTAAATTTGGCTCCGGACTTGCCTGAATATGCCATTGGTGATGAGAAGCGCCTGATGCAAACAATTTTAAATGTCGTTGGTAATGCTGTGAAGTTTTCAAAGGAGGGCAGCATTTCAATAACTGCTTTTGTCGCAAAATCAGAATTACTGAGAGATTCTTGGACCCCTGAATTTTTCCCTGTGCCTAGCGATAATCACTTTTATTTGCGTGTACAGGTTGGTTCTGTTGTTGCCAGTTGTATTTTGCTTTATCTTTAGAGGTTGATTAATGTTTATGCTCCTTCGCTTCTGGTGTAGGTGAAAGATTCAGGTGTAGGGATTAGCCCCCAAGATATTCCAAAGCTATTTACCAAATTTGCACAAATTCAATCAACGGCAACACGAAATTCTGGTGGCAGTGGTCTAGGTCTTGCCATTTGTAAGAGGTACACTTTTTCCGTGCACTTAGTTAGCATCTCAGTTATTGTTGTAGTGCGTTGGCTTCAGACCAACCTCTATAATGGTGTTTTTGATTTTTTAGCTATCTGCCTGATGTTTTACCTTCTTTATTATGTGATCAGATTCGTAAATCTAATGGAGGGACATATTTGGATCGAGAGTGAAGGTCTTGGTAAGGGATGTACTGCTATCTTCATGATAAAACTCGGCATCCCGGAACAGTTGAACGAACCTAAACTTCCTTTCATGCCTAAAGTACCAACAAATCATGGTCCAACAGCTTTTCCTGGGCTTAAAGTTCTGGTTATGGATGAGAATGGGTCAGTTTCATCGTGTTCATGTTAATTCCTATTTATTTGATTATGTTTTTGATCATATTTCGTAGTTACAGATGATAAGATATATCTGGTAGTCGTGTTTCTTTCTTGTTTAGTTACATATTATTTTCATGTACGCTTCTTCCATATGCATGGTAAATTCACACTGCTATCATTATGATTTGCATATGATAAAAACATGCTTTTCACCGAGCAGATAAATTGTTACATTAAATGGGATGGGGTGTTTTCGATTGATGGAGTGATGTAGAATAATTCGATTATGAGTACTGTTATTTTCCTCCATGCCAAGTGAATGAACATGGAGTTGTTATGCCATCATTGCAGGGTTAGCCGGATGGTGACTAAGGGGCTTCTTGTGCATCTTGGGTGTGATGTAACGATGGTAAGCTCGAGGGAAGAGTGTTTGCATGTAGTTTCTCATGAGCACAAGGTTGTTTTCATGGATGTTTGTGTTCCCGGTATGGATGGTTACGAAGCCGCAATCTGCATAAATGAGAAATTCACAAAACGCCATGAAAGGCCGATAATAGTAGCGCTCACCGGAAATACAGACAAGGTGACGAAAGAGAACTGCATGAGAGTCGGTATGGATGGTGTTATATTGAAACCTGTTTCACTTGATAAAATGAGAAGTGTTTTATCGGATCTTTTGGAGCCTCGAGTTCTTTTCTGAGGCAATATAAGCGCAAAGACTGTGTCTCGTTACCAACCAATTACAGGGAAACATAAACCACACACCACCATCCCCCCCCCCCCCCCAAAAAAAAAAAAGAAAAAAAAAGAAAAGGGGGAAGACCATGAAAGAATCACTACATTGCAGGCAAAACCAGAGGATTTAAAAGAGATATAGAGGAGTTGGTGCAAAATAATTTTCTTTTTGAGTTTCTTGTGCTACAAGAAAAAGGAAACAACAAATTTATGGAAAGGGGTTTTCTAATAGGTTGTTGTGAGGAACAAAACTTGTAGTTTAGTTTACAAATGATACAGAATTCTACTAATGATTTTTATTTATCATAACCTACACATTTTCCTTTCTTATTTTTCATGGATGCCTTTACTTTTTTTTTTTTATTGAAATAGTAATTACCCGAATTATGGTGGATCACAAAATTACTCTTTAATAATAAAAAAAATATTGCATAACTTTTAAAAGTAAAAATAAAAAGAAGTAAAAAAGAAAAAGGGTAAAACTGAAAAAAAAAGTGAATAATAAAGCTTCCATAAAAAACTTTGAAAACCTCAAAATTATTTTTAAAATATTATTTTTAAAATATTTTAAATTCAGGGTCGGTCCTGAATTTTTTTTGGCCCGGGGCGAACTGAAAAAAAGGGCCCCTAACGCACTTCTTCTTTAAAATACCAATTCATATAAAAAGATATAAAAATTCATTACATCCTATATAAATTTAAAAAATGTATATGAAAGATATATATTATACTTATAAAAAGCATTTCCTTCGAGCATTTCTTGATGTAAAGTCATTTATGATCATATCTACATCAATTTTGTCTAACATATTTCTCTCAATAGATAACATTGCTAGACCATTTAATCTCTCCTGCGACATTGTCGATCTCAAGTAATTTTTCAATAATTTCAACTTCGAAAAACTTCTTTCCGCGGAAGCTACTGTTACAGGCATCGTCAATAGGATCCGATATGCAATGGAAATGTTAGGATAACAATCTGCATTTTTGACAAATTCAAGAATATCAATTGCTGTTATTGACTCATTTGGTAAAGTCATTTGTAACACTTTCATTTCAGAATAAAGGTCATCAGCATCAACATCTGACAAATTATTATGAGAAAATGTATCTTTGAAGTTATTGCAACAATCTCTTAATCTATTGCTTTCTAAAGACTTCAACCTTGTTGAGTCAATTAAAAATCCAAAAACATTTTCAAAAATCTTTAATTGATCAAGTCTTTCTTTCAAAGAAGTAATTGCCATATCCACAATCACCAAAAAGTAGTTAACTCTAAAAGATTCCTCAGGTGATTGCAAATCTTCATCATGACCATCCTCACCAAATTGTTTTTTTCTAAAAATAGGACGTTTAGTTGAAAATTTTGGATCTATATCCATACTAAAAGCAAGATCTTTGGCAACACTAATGCTAGCTTCAAACCCTTCTTTTCTATAATTTTCAAAATATAATATTATACCTTCCACTTCTTTCATAGTAGTATCAATGTACATTGTCTTGGATTGTAACTTTTTACTCACCTTGTTAATTGAAAACAAGATATCATACCAAATAACAATTCCAAGTAAAAATTCAAAATTTTGAAGTGCATTAGCCAAACTTTCTGCTTCACTTTTTACCTTAGCATCATTACCTGAAGATTCGTATAATTTTGACAAAGCTAATATTATCTTGGAAGCATGAAATCTAATAGTTTTAACACTTTTAATTCGACTTTCCCATCGAGTATTCGATAGAGATTTCACAGTTTCTGAAACATTATCACGCAAAATTGTCCACCTTTTGGTAGAACTTGCGAATAATGTATATATACGTTGCACAATACCGAAAAATGAAATAGCTTTTGTACAAGAATGTGCCATATCAGAAAGAGTGAGATTAACTATGACAAGCACACGACATATACAAAGCTCTTGGATTTAATTCAAGTAGTCTCTTTTGAACACCTTGATGTTTTCCTTTCATATTAGAACCATTATCATATCCTTGGCCTCTCACATTATCAACATTAAGCTTAAGAGATTTTAACGCATTTAATAACTCATTATAAAGCCCCATCCCAGATGTATCATCTATTTTCAAGAACTCTAAAAAGTATTCTTCTATTTTTACTTTGTCACTTGACATATTAATGCATCGTATTATTAAAGTCATCTGTTCTTAATGGCTCACATCAGGGGTACAATCAAGAATAATAGAGAAATATTTTGCCTCTTGAATGATTTTCAAAATAGAACTTCTAACACTATGGGCCAATATAGAAATTAGCTCATTTTGAATTTTGTGACCAAGATAATGATAATGCATTTCTTCATTTTGAATGCGTCTAATATGGTCTTGCATTGACAAATCAAATTCAGCAATCATTTCAATTAGGCTAAAAAAATTACCATTATTCTCCTCATAAAGTTTCTCATTTGATCCTCGAAAAGCTAAATTATTCTTACCAAGACATTTAACTACAGCAAGTATTCTCAAGAAAACATGTCTTAAACGTTCTTTCTCTTTTGAGATTCCTTGTTGCAAGTCTTTATCAAGAGTCTGATTAGTCTTCAATCTCACTCTTAATTCAGTCCAAACATTCATGTTAGTCATATGGTCAAAACTATTCTCATGTTCTTTGAGTTTTTCACTCAAGTGTTTCCAATCATTCACACCATCAGTGGCCAAGTAACTCTTTCTATTTAGTTTTGTGAATAACTTACAACAAAAACAAAAAACTTTATCTACATGTTTAGAGTAAACTAACCATTTTCTATCGCTAGTCTCTCCATTAATCAACTTTCTAGAAAAATAAGCATACGAGAAATGCCTAGAATTACCATCTAAGGGAAATTTAAGATTCAATTCCCTTAAAGGCCCCTTTTCAACTAAAATATCTCTAGACTTGTTATCAAGGATACCCCAATTTCTAGGATCGTAAATGTCTAAAGGAGGAATAAAATGCGGATCATCCCTAACATCTTCAACATTTGACTCATTTTGTACATCATTAGGGTCATTCACAGTAGCAAATTCCTCATTGATATGATTTGGAGAATTATTATGTTCGTTTGGATCAAGTTCAACCACATTGGCACGGTCATAGTCATAATTCAGATCATCCAAATTAATAGCATTATCATTTAAATTTTCATTAAATTGGTCCACCTTATCTACTTCCACTTCTTCAGAAGTCTCTTCTATTTTTTTCTTAAAAAATCTATTAAGAGATCCCCTTTGTGATTCTACTAACTCATCTCTTTGTTTTCGTTTCTTTCTTTTCTCACTTCCAGATAAATATTTAGGCAACATTATTTAACAATATAACTAATACCTAATAAAACTAATATAGGTTAGAACAATGGCACCTGTAGGGCTGTAGAATTGAACAAATAATCAGCTTAATCCTTAGCGTTCTTAATTTGCAATGATGAGTCAAGGTTCCTGCCAATAAAATTGACTAATTAACCAAAGCCAAAAACAAATAATCACAATCAAACTACAGAAAACTATATCAAATCGTCAATTTTTATAAGGAAAAATTCCCAATTCCCAATTAGATATTTTCAAACAAAAACTCCTAATTTTTCCCATTCAAAAATCGAAATCTTCAAACCAAAAAAATAGAAAATCAGAATTAATAATTCGAAAATTAGTTTCGTTTTTCCCCGATCCAATCCCTTTTCCTTTTGCTCTTGATCTAATAATTCCAAATTGAACTTATTCAAATACATTTTCATTCAATTTAATCCAAAAATACATAATTATGCAAATTTACCAATTTACCCCCAACATTTTACAATGTCTACAATTTAGTCCTTATAGCTCAAAACACAAAATATTAAGAATTTCACCACACCTATTAATGGCCGAATATCCCTAGTCCCTATATCAACTCATTTCTTCCATTTTTCTTGCTATTTAGTCCTTTCAACTATTTATTTTAACATCATATTTTAATTCACTTAATTTCATCAAAGGTTCAAGAACAAAATATACTAATCTATCATCTATCATCAATATTTCATCCTTAATCAACAAGAACATCAAGTTTCCTTCAATGGCATCTCATGAAAAACATAACCAAATCACAAATTACAACATGGGCTAAATAAAGCTCACCACAACTATCTAAAAAATGCAAGAATTATCAAAAAATCAAGCTAAATTTTACCTTAATCAAGCTCAAATATGGCTGAATGAAACTAAGCTTTCCTTTATTTTTTTTCTTTGGCTGTGTTTCGAATGTCATTTGGGGAAAAGAATGAAAAATTCTCATCTTTTTCTCATTTTATTATTATATCAAATTGATATTAAATAATAATACATAAATATTAAAATATAATAAAAACCTATCAATCACATAGGGAAGCTGGAAGCATGATGATGTCTTCCACAGTTCCACGCATGCAATTAATACTTACAATTTAATAATTTTTTTTAAAAAAATGGGCCCCTAATTGATTTTTTTTTTTAATAAAACTTAATAAATTTTGTTGGGCCCTGGGCAGGGGCCCCACCTGCCCTGCCCCAGGGCCGGCTCTGTTTAAATTATGTCAAATAAGATTTGACATGCAGAAAAATCTAATTGATATGATCTCAATTACTTGAAGATCTAATAAGCATGATTTGAAATTTAGGAACCGCTTTATAATCAACATCATGATTCAGATATGGTGCAATTACCTCTATGAAGTTATTTGGAAACCCCTCAAGATCGTAATATTGAGAAAGTTTGGTAGCTAAATTCTAACATCATTAATCAACATATGCAATAGACTTTGGAGTCTTTCTCACCATCATTCGTTCAATTAATTTGTGCTATGTGTTTTATAAATTAATTACTAAGATAATAGTTAATAGATTGAAATGGATTATACTGAAGTTAGTGGAACCAAATCAAGTTAATTTTATTCCGAGTAGAGGCATCACGAATGATATTCTTATTGCCTAAGAAGTTATTCAAAGGTTGGGTGAATGACTATCAAGGTAGACTTGGAGAAAACTTATGATAAAGTGCAATGGGGTTTCTTAGAGGATAATTTGAACTAAGCAAGATTCCTAGGACTGCTTGTTTAGTTAATTATGTGATGCATCTCATCATCTTCAATGCAAGTGCTTGTGGAATGGGGGATTAGGCAATTAGCTGAAGAGTTCAAACCGAAAAGTGGAATTACAAAAGACGATCCTCATTGTCCTATCTATTTGTCCTTGGGATGGAGTGTCTACGACATAGTATTAAACATGCTGTTGAGAAAAATGAGTGGCATTCATTTCGTCTGGCAAGGCAGCGTTCGCAAATCTCCCATTTGTTCTTTGCTACAATTTAGTCTTGGTTTGTGAGGCTGATATGGTGCAAGCAAGGGTGGTTCGATTCATTCTTGAATAGTTTAGTACGTTCTTAGGCCATTGGATAAATGCCAATAAATATATACACATATATAGTTTTGAAAAATAATTCTCATGTTTCCTCTTGTGTACGAATTAGACCCATTTCTCTATCGAGCTCGGCGGCCTTAATTTTCGAAAATAATTCTCGGGTTTTGACACTCAATACATCAGGAATAACATGTACCAGCATCAAGGCAGTTGCACATGATACCACAACAGTCGTCATTACCATGGCCACGGTTCTCGTATGCATTGTAAAAGTCCACAAGTTAATAAGCTCTAAAGGAGTTGAGAAATAAGCAAGCGCAATGAAGAAGTCGGAAATATATCGATATTTCATTAACAGATCATCTGGCGGCCATTGCGGCTCAATGCAATTGCAAGCATCCATTCTGATTGAACCACCTAAGCTCTCATTCCTTCTTCATATACCTGAAGGAGAAAGGTAGATCATAACATGCAAACACCAATATGCATGATTCACAACATTGAGAAAGACACTTAAGATTCTGCAATATCTAGCAATTACATACACTAAGTTATCAGGTTAATTAATGAAAATCGGCAAGAAATTCAACAAAAGAGGAAAAAAAATTCTCATATTAAGATAGCAAAAACCATAAAAGAATAAAAGAGGTTCAACCCAACAAACTAGCAGAAGCCACTAGAATTATGCACTTCACACAAATCTCTGATAACGGTGACACTTGAAAAGACATACCCAAGTTCCAGAACTTGTAAAATCAAAGTAAAATGAAAAGAAGACGATGAAAACGATAAAGCAGTTTGTAGTCAAGTTATACATAAATTATCTTCTACAGTAAATCAAAAAATCAAAACAAAATTACACTCGTGAGACCAATTAAATCACTCATATTATCCAATCCCCAAATCATTAAAAGAAAAAATAGAATCTTTTGTTCACAGCTGAAAGCAAAAGCTTGACCTGGAATCCGAGAGAAAGAAATGGTGGGTTTGGAAGAGAAGAAGGTAAACATAAAAACCCAAGTTTCCAATAATTGAAATTTACCCAAAAAACCAATCAAGCTAGTAAATTTTTCTAGCTGAAAAATCAAAGAAAATTCCCCCCCCCAAAAAAAAAAAAAAACAAGCTATATCCAAAAAAAATCAAAAACAATTTGAAAAGGATAGGAGAGAGCAAAACTACCTTGTTGAATTTTGTCTTTTTAGCAGCTTAAGTGCAAATATTTTCCTTCAAGACAACATTTTTAACAATCTATAAAACCCCCCCGGGGGGGGGGGGGGGGGGGCTGGCTTTGTCTTTATTCTTACAAGGTACAAGGGGGAGTGGGAAACTCGAATGCAGACACACCAGAAAAGAAAGTAGGCGGCTTATGATGGTCTCACCTACCCGTGAGTTCGGGTTTGGTAGCAAACTGAGTAAACTTTCCCTTAAAAGCTTGGGTTTCTTTGGTTTTTTCTTTAATTAATTTTATTTTTAAAATTTATTAAAATATAAATAGGAATTCAATCAATTAATTGATTTTCTATGAATATTTTGAGAACTCTGTTTTTTTTTTTCAATTTAAAAGAATTAGATTTTTATTTGTAGAGATTTATAAATACATATAATTTATGATGAAAAATTATATGGTATGATGTATTCAATACATGTAAAATTTCGTAATTTTAATTATTAATAAAATGAAAATTGATTGCTCTATTCTCTACTTTTGATCTAAAAATAAATATTTAATAAATAGGAGAAGACAGGCCCATTCACCTACCAAAGCTAACCCTTAACTAAAATTCAACCAAACAAGCCCATCAGGCCCTAAAATAATTCTTTTCTTCCCAAACTGTAAATTAGTCAATGGGCTTACTTCAAAAATACTTAAGCCTAGTTTATATAAGAAAAAAAAAATAATCTTTGAGATAAATCTCAAAACTATATATGAATTTTAATTTAATGATTGGATCGTTAAAATATTAAACGGACAAAGAAATACGAAAGCGTGTAAGATGTAAGTAGATCCTTCCCCATACATATAGTCAATACTCAATAGCATAAAGGACCAGTTGTTAAAGCCTCTTGCTGACATATCAATGACCCAAGTTCAAATCCTATTGATGTAATTTCTTTTCTCTTGTCTGTAACTTAATTTTATAAAAAATATATATAGATATATGGGAGGACTTAAATGAGTTTGGAGTATCAATTTACAAATATGAACAGATTTCTATATTTCAAACTACACCAAACTTGGACTAAGTATATTTGGTATTGATACAATGCAATGACTTGATTTGATTTAGTCTATCAACACTTTCACTTCCAAAGTATTGCGATGGATATGCTTTTAGTGTTATTTGATATATATCAAATTTCGATATAAAATCACTTTAGTACCAACTAATATCGGGTCGTTATAGGAAAGGTAAATTTAATAAAATTGTATTAGAATGTAAGTAAAATAATTAGAATTAAAATTAGTAGTCTATTTTAAAAGGCAAAACCCAACCTTTTTAAGCCTTGCAATCTTGGGTTAGCTTTCCCAATAGCCATACAAGGCCTTAAATGTAAATAATTAAAAGGAAAACCCAAAACACTCACTATATGGGCATTTCTCTTTTCGGTTTGCAATGTGATTATTTTGTGTGTTCAATTTTTTTTTATTTTTTTTATAATTAGTCTAATTTTTTTCTTCCAATTTTCAGACTTTCCATACATTTTTTAATTTAAATTTACAATAAAATGAGAAAAATAGAAGAAGTAATAATGCTACCAATAAGACCATGTGGCTTGACAAAACATGTGATATGGCCATATGATCAATTGATTGTGTGACAAAGTTGGGTAGAAAAAATTGATGGTCCATTAAATAAAATATAAATGATGGATTATGGAAGTTTGTATTATAGACGTAATATGTTTAGCTCATGAATGAAAATAATATATTTACAAATGATGATGAATTATTTATAATTTTCTACAATAATTTGATTTTTCAAACCATTGGAATGTAAATCTCGAAAATTCTAAGCATTAATGATGGATGAAAACAAAATTTTAAAAGAAAAAAGGAAAAAAATAACTCATTTTCAGGTCAAATATATTGGTTAGAATCATGAACCACATAATTTGGCATGTGTTAAATTCATCCGCATCATCCCAAACCGACCTATTTGCAATTGGTTCTTGGATTCATTGAATTATAAAAGACAAGAAGAAAAACAAACGATGGAGAAAAAACTTTAAATATGCCATAAAATTACTTTTGTCTCGTGAAGGAGCTAGTTGTAGTTTAGTGAAATTGTGGCTGTTACATCAAGTTTTGTGTTGGAAATGGGAGATTTATATTCGATATGTTCCGAGAACTCTTAATGGTGTTGCTAATCATATGACTAAATGTACCGATACAAGTAGTTCTTTGATATATTTATTTAGATCCCCATTGACTTTAATGATGAACTCTTAGTTATAATTTTATCTAATGAAATTGCATAATCCTGTCCTTTTCTACCAAAAAAATTTAAAAAAAGGAAATTATTTATTATTATGGCTAATATTTTGGTTAACTAGCTATTAGTCAACTTGATTTATTTTTTAATTAATTCTATGAAAACTTATACATGACTTTAGGTTCAAAATGTAATTCTCTCGATATTATTATAAAAGCAATTATTTCATTTATATTTAATCACTAGTGAGATTAGCAAGATCTCAAACATTTTAGGATATATTTAAGAAAATAAAAAAATATATATGTGAGATAGTTAGAAAATTTTTAAGGAGGTCAAAACTGAATTATAAATATTTTAAGAGATAAAATATAATTTTATAATGTATTAATTTATAATTTTAATATTTTTAAGGGACTAATTTTTTTTTAAAATTTGGGAGTCAAAGTATAATTTTACCATTGATTAATTTGTAATATTATTATTTTTAGAGTGATAGCCAAAACTTTCCTTTTTTAGAAGGAACCAAGGCCCCTGCCTGCTAGAAGTGCTCATTGGCCGAGTCGGGCCAACTCGAAAAATGGGTCAAAAATTTTGCTCAAGCCTAGCTTGGATAAAATGCTAAAATCTAGGCACGACCCACCTGTATTAATTTTTTATATAATTTTTAAATATATATAATACATCAAAAATATTAAAAACATTAAAATAAATATTTCTTAACAAATTAAAAATAAATTTTAAAAAATATGTATACCTAAATAACACTAAGATATGTGTAACTTAATAAGCAAATGCCTCTAAAATAATAATAAAATTAACAATAAAACAAGCATTATACAATATCCAAACAATATCAACAAAATAGTAGTAACATAATAATAAAATCATAGCAAAATAGGGAGAAAACAACAAGAAAATAGCATTAAAACAACTAAAAAAACAGATTTTTTTGTCTTTTTGTGAATCCAAGTCGGGTCGGGCCAGAGCAAAAAATGCCTTACCGAAGGCTTGGTTCATTTTTTAAACTGACGTTATTTTTTTACCCAAATCTATCTTTCGAGCCTATATATTTACCAAAATTCATTTTTTGAATCTATATTTTTGCCCATTTTTCGGGTTGGGTGGCCTGACCTATGAGTAAGTCTACTGCTAGCCTCCTAGTGTTGCCTTTGTGTATATAAATACACACTTTTGGTAAAATCCTCAAGTGCCATACAGACCACATTCAAATGATCATATAAACCCCCTCGCCTATAAATCGGAAGATAAAATGCACTTCAACATGTTTGAACTCACATCCTCTTTATTATTACAATAACAACTATATATCAATTGAGAAAAACATTTAATTCACTATACTAAACTTATATGTTAAGAAATTTCTTAAAATTAGACCCGTTTTAAGTGGGCCTTAGACCAAAAATGAAGGATTTTATATTTTTTCTTTTTGGATTGAAATGTCTATTTAAGGTTAGAACTCACAAATATCTTTCATTACGAGTGTTAGGACCATTAATTTTAATGTTTTTCTACATGTACTTGTTTACGTAGTAAAGTGTGAATCAAATACAAATTGTTGATTGGCCAAATCCATAACAAAAACAAATAAATAAAAGAAAGTGGAGAAGACGACAAGTCGACAGACAACTCGTGTTTAATTAACCAATCAAAATGGTCCGAAATTTGAAGTATCTTCCAACAGAAAAGAAAAAAGAAAAAGAAGCTAAACAATAATTCAACATTACCAAAATCCCCATATTGTTATTTCTTAGAAATTTCCACAAGTTTCAAACAAAAGATCAAGCAAGAGAAAAAAAGATGAGAAATTGACTACTCTTTTAACAAGGTAATGCCATGGAGGATACTTACAAAGAATCTAAACATTAATATTACATCTCAATGGTACACATGTTCTTTTATTTTATATATTGTCTTTGTCATAATCAATGTCGTATGTCACCAAAAAATAAAATAAAAATGGAAAGCAAAACACGAATTTGTAGTGCGGTTGGTTTATGTAATGAATAAAGGTGGTGGTGTGTGTGTGTTGAGTTGACTGAGGAGGATGAGTTGGCTATACCGAGTCAAAACACGGTGGCTTGGACACGTATCCCCATCAATTTTTGGTTACAATGGAAGAGCCGACACTTGTCAGGTGAAAGGTCTTGTCGGAAAATCATATATAGTAATTACATGGCATTTGATTAACGGCATTGTATGCTTGGCGGCAGCTTTTGCTTTTGGGAGGATGTTGAAATTGTTGCTTTGAAACCAAGACATGGTTTTTGTCGTTTTCTCTTTATTTTACACTAAAACGTGACAATTGATGGCATAATGATGTGGATATTGACGGGGCATTGATTTTGTTATTGAACTTAACTTAGAAGTAAATGGAATAACGATTGATTATTTAGAGTTATAACTACCGGGTTTGCTCTTTCAAAAGAAATTTGAACGCTTGAGTATAATTTATTTTTGTGTTAAAATCTTGTCTCTAGTTATATGAAAAATTATATATGATCTATGGGAGAGAGTGCCCCCAATCAGTAGAGAGAGTCTATTTGAAAATTTTAAGAAATGTGTCAATATAGGATATATAACTCCAACCATCAATTAAAACATTGAAGGCAGCATGCTTATATACATGGAATTACCTGAGCTAAGAGTGGACTCCCTGTCAACAAATATAAATAATATACTACTAAATAATTATAACTAATGATAGAATTTAAACACTAACGAGATTTTAGTAACATTATCAAAAGCTAAGATTTTGAGCATTTAAATTCGAGTTTCATCGTATGTGAACTAAGTAATTTAGTTCATTATAACTCGAACTTAAGCCATTAATATTCTCAAAATTTTAATTTTATTATAAATCAAAACTACATTAAAATAAAAATAACTAAATTTCAAGGTAGATTGATGAAATTATATTTAAAGAATATGTTGAAATGGAAAATAAAAAACCTCATTGTTGAAGATTTTTTTTTTTAACATTGACTTAAATATAACCATTCCATTTGAGTAAAGTAAAGAAAAAATTTAAAGGTATTTTGGAAAAGGTCAATAATGGATCCATCTCTCCCAAATACAATGAACCTCTTTCTTATGGTGTTTTAAGTTTATTTTATATATTTTATACATAATAAATAATAGTTTTGTCTTAAATATGGGGAAATGGAGATATCTTGAAAATGAGTATTTCATTTGCATAAGAAACCTCAATGTTTGCCAAATTTAATAATTAAATATTTAACCAAAAGTGGTTATTGACTAATGAGTACATTAGAAGTTCTTAACTTGAACGGCTTGTTTTAGCTTTATCACTTAGGTCTTCATCTTCTAATTATACAATATTTGTTCATTAATTCTAAAAGCAAAGTGGATAAGTATATCAGATCTCTCAACAACTCGGTATTATCCCTGCCAGCCCCTTTATATTCACCACTGCGTATGTTCTTCCACAATATTGATCATCAAATTATCGTTTAGAGCTCGTTAGTTGAACTAAAAAAAAAAAAACCTTAACAATCTAATGACTTAAATAAAAAAACTTTTCAATGACAACTTTATAACTTGTCGAAATTGAGTGACCAAAATGTAAACATATTAATAGTTTAATGGACTTGGGTACAATATACCCAAATAATAATTTAGACAAAGCTATAGCAAAAAAATAAATTGGGTTATGGTTAGTTAGATGATCTTCTATCTCCAATTATTTTTAATTAAGCCTCGTCTTAATTAATTCAATCCTATTAGAATAATAACAAGCCACTTAAATGGAGTTTCAACTTCCATTGTGGAAAACCCATCACTCGTACGGATCAACAATTTCCCACCACAATTTTTTTTTTAAAAAAAATTTGACAGTTCAGACGAATTAGGAACAAAATTTTAATATTATTTATTTTGTATAATAATTAAATAATTACCCCATTAAATCACAAATTTATTTATTTATTTCGATAATTTAAGGTTTTGGGCAACATTTCACGCGTTTTCCGACATGTAAATATGTAATATTCTTTTGAGGGGTTCAATGGACTATGATCTTATATGCCGACCAAATCTAATTTGCAGTCCATGAACATCAAGATTTTTTGTTTCTTACATATAGAAAATGGCCAAAATAAAGTTGAAAATTTGTAGTGACCATTCAACCATGACCATAATTCTGGTCGTACGATGTATTTGAACTACCATCATTTGAGGATGTTAAGCAATTTCGTCGGTGTTTTCCAACAAAATTATCCTTAACCCACGGATTAAGGGCTTTTTTTCGATCTAGTATTTATGAATATTAGTGGCATCAATTTTCATGAAAATTATTTTTATTACTGATAGAAATTTTGCCTCCTCGTACATGGTAAATTTGTTTTGTAGTTACTTTAAAAATATTAATTTTATAAGTTTGATACATGATTAAATTACTCTTTAATCTCTTAAAATGATAAAATTTTAGTTTATTCCTTTAAAAAAATGAAACAATATGTTAATACATGGATAAAATTATACTTTAACCCTTTAAAAATTATAATTTGATCTTGGCCCCTAAAATAAATTTATCTCGGTTTCTGCTGTTAAAATTATTCAGTTAAATTGGTTGACGAGGCATTATAAAATAATATTGTAATAAATATGGATCTAATAAAAGAATTTTTATAATATTGACAATTTAACTTATATTTTTAAAATCTAAAAATTCAATTTATAAAAATAAAAAGATTAAATTTCTAAAAGAGAAAGATAAAATGAGGAACTTAACTGTGGTCAAATTTCATTATTTGACCTAAAGTATTAACAACGAAGTTTCTATCATTAACGACAATTTTCGTTCCCAAAATAAATAATAATAGTCACATTCTTCTTCGAAATTTCTAAGTATGTTTTTTTTTTAAAAGAATCTCTGATCATATCTTTTATTTTTTACACAATATTTAAATTTACCTATAGTCTCTTCTTAACTCATAAATAGGAAGATAATGTGTTTTAGCAGGACTCGAACCTACGTCCTTCTGCATTGAGAACAATGCACATTCCATAAAAAATAACACTTTCAAAGTAATTTTTGTGGAAAATTAATAAGGGGGCTAAAACTTAAATTATTTAAAATTATTTTTCGTCTATAATTAATATTTTTTAAGAAATATTAAAAAACATGGTTATAAAATTAGTATAAAAATTAATATTTTAAAAAAATGGACATAAATTTTATGCATAAATGTTATCTATTTTTTCCTATCGGGTAGTAAATGTGTGTTTGGTTGGGTGGATAAATGGAGGGATAGGAGAAATGAAAGGAAAAGTGAAAAGAAAATGAATTTGAGCATGCTTAGTAGGGAAGAAAAGTGAGGAAAGAAAATAGGGGAAGAGATCATTTTCGATCCTAATATATAAAAATCAACCCTTCCAAATTGAAATGACAAGAGGAGAGAAAATGAAAGAAATATGCTTGTTAGTTCAAAATTACATTGGTTTTAAATGTTTTGTTTTCTTTCCTTTCAATTTTCACATTTTTTCCATTTTTCATCTCTCCATTTTTTTTTTCCTTTCAACTAAGCAAATCCTAAACGAATATGAAATTGTCTTAAACATCATATTCCATGTTTTTATGTTTTGAGAAAAAAGCAACCAAAATGTCAATCAAGCAATCACTACAGCAAAACAGATTTTTAGCGACGTTTTTAGTGGTGTTTGGATCGAAAACACCACAAAAGGTAAAGCAATAGCGGCATTTTTCTCATAAACGCCGCAAAAGGCAAAGCAATAGCGGCGCTTTTCTCATCAACGCCAAAACACCGCAAAAGGTAAAGTAATAACAACGTTTTTTTATAAACGCCGCTAAAGGTTAAGCAATAGTGGCGTTTTTCCATAAACGCCGCAAATGTTTTTTTACTTTTATTAAAATGGTGCCGTTTTGATTACAACTTTGTTCCCCTCTAACCCTCTCACGATTACAACTTTGTTCCCTTCCACTACTCTCAATTTCTTTTATTATGTTTTCACGATGGCTTCACCTAGTCAAAAAAGATTTTTAGGGTTCTATTTGACCCGCGATTTATAAAAAAAAAAAATTCAAAATCTTAGCTCGATCTGCCATCGCCACTGCGATCAAAACTTCTTATTCTCTCTCTTCCAGGTTCAATTTATGGATCAATATTGTTTTGCCAATGATTTATAGCACATTTCAATGACGGTAGAGGAACAATTGTTTTTTAAAGCGGTTGGGGAAGAAAGCCAGTGGGAGAATTTGCCCAAACTGCTTCAAGCTATTTATAACTTCAAAGAAGAATGGCACAAAATGTTAGTTTCGACTTTGTTGCTTACTCTTTGTCTTTTACCTTTTAAATTACAGTTGTAAGGATCATTTCGTTTGTATCTTTGAAGAACTTCATTGTTTTGCTGAGAGAGTAATATAGGATAAAATTCACCAAACGAGGAAATATTCATTTCATGCATGTAACATTATTGATGGAAGTTAACCTTACGGTGAGTGAGTTTGGGAAGGAGCTTTTGAAACTAATTAGAAGTAAAGAGAACCATGTTAATATGATGGTCTGGATCTACTCAACCATGTTAGTATGTTAATCTTATTTTGTGGTAGTCCTGTCAACAGCCATGATGTATAATTGAATTGTAATTCAAAGAATAATTTATTCTCTTGAGAAATTTATAAGTTTTTACAGTTTATCACTTTTAATTGTATTTTTAAGTATCCAAACTACAATCTTAAAGATTGTATTTGGTAAAACGGATATGGCTAAACTTGCTTGATTATGCAGTGCTAAATTAAAATGCATCTTTGCAATGTGGCAGATGATGATTTAGACATAAGTCACTATTGGAAATTGTTCTTAAGTCCTTTATTCTCTTAGATTTAGATTGTATAGTTTAGTTACAAGCGCCCTCAACTGCCCCTTGCCTCCCTATGGAAAAGAAAAGACTTATCATGGTTTACATATTTCAGATTTTTGAACAACAATTGATGGCTGCTTTATTGCTTTCAGGCTGGTGTGTTCCCAAAATCATTAAAGAGTTATGTTCAAAGGGTATTGGCTCTATGTAAGGATGAAAAACAATCGGCAGCTTGCTAGGAAATCATGAAGGTGGTGAGGATTTTTGTAACACCCTAAACTTGGCCTAGATATTATGGCCGAATCTGGCGATGTCACAATGAATGGAATTTTGAAAACTAACATATTACGTTAAAACTGTGTTCGTTTATTACTCTTATTATCTCTCATTAATTCCAAAATCTTTAACCGTTTAATTGATTATTTTAACATAATTCGTTGCGGAAGTTTTTTTAAACAGTTTAAGTAATCGTGTATCTTTTTGATAAAACATTTATTTCTTTTCCATACCAGGGTTTCTTACAACTAGCAGTGAAAAACCCATAAAGTAAAGAAAAACAAAAACCCCAAAACCAAACAAAAGTCCAATTTACAACCCAAAACTTAAACCAATAAAAAAATAAAATAAAAACCAAGAATCATATTTAAATCCATAACAATCCCAAAATCGTGGTCACTGTCGAGTTCTCCACCGCACCGATCCTTCTAGCTCTAGGGATTACTTGTGCAAATTTAAACAAAAAAGCGAGTTTACATAAACTTCAGTGTGTAATCCTTCAGAAACAAACAACAACAAGCACAGTGCACAGCCAAAACAGTCTTGGGCATAAGCCTTTTCCAGTATCAGTAACAGTTTGGGCCTTAGCCCATCTCAATACAGTATCAAATATGTAGTAGGGCCTTAGCCCATCACAGTATCAGTAGCAATCAAGCAATATTCAATAACAAAGTCCTACCAAACCAGCCTCTACACACCATCTCCGTCCAACCCTACACTCTATGTGGGGATTAAATCAACCCACCCATCCCTACACTCCAGGTAGTACCGAATGTGACACAAGTAGTAGTTTGCAGCTGAGCTGCCAGTATATTAGGCTTAAGAGCCTTTTAGTACATTTCCTCCAAATCATATCATCCCAACCCAATGCAATGCAACATACAATAAATGACATACTATCAAGTGATTATCAGTACATACACTCAATTCAGTTTACATGCAGATTATTAACATGATCGGTACAAATATCATACAGTCTCATACTTCCAAGGGTCTAAGTAGTGCTTACCGACCCTACAGTAGGTTCACAATCGTCTTGGGCGACCCGTGCAACCTTAGAAATAAATTCAATAAAAATGGGCTCACACGCCCATGTAGCCTACTCGTGTGGGCCACACGGTCTAAATTTGCCTCACACACGCCCGTGTAGCCCAGACGGCCCAAATAAGTCTAGCCCATGTGTCGCACACGGCCTACTTGGCCATCACACGGCCGTGTCTTATGCACACGGCCTGGCTTCGTCAACCACACGCCCATGTTAAGTCACGCGGCCTACTACATGGCCGTGTGGCGTCGACAGAAATGTTTTTAGCCTTTACCGAAAATGCTTTTTCTTACGATTTGAGTACACACCTGGTTTTGATTGATGCTAAAATGATCACTGAGCACTCCAGAACCTAAAAATTGATATTCCAACGTCCAAAATCAATGTTAAAGTGAAGCTAAATTGAGATGTTAAACCTAATACCTTCACAGACCCTACCTTAAATCGAGTAAAAACGTTTCCACACCACTTCAACGCCGATCAACACACTCCAGCCCTTTAACCTCCACCATAACAAATGAATCCCAAAAATTAACCCAAAATCAAAATAACTGTACTTACTACACATACCGAGACTTACCAAACCCACGTAAGCACCAACTACGTTGCAAAACAAGAAAGGAAGGAACAAATTCAGAAAAAGAAGAAAAAGAGAAGAGGGGACGGTAGGGGGTTTGGAGAAGGAGAGAAAATCGAAACTTATTTTTGTTGGGGAGAGGAAAAATGAATAGATTTTTTTGATAATCTCCATATCATCTCCCTAAATCTCTCCCTACTAACCCAAACAAACTCTACTACTCAGAGTCCCACCACGACACAACTCTTAGCTGAACCTTAGAGCAAAAATGTCACCCACGCTCACACAGGGATTCGAACACATGACCTCCAGCATATTAACACTCCGTTTAACTACTAAACTAGCAAACCCATTCTAATATGTTTTTACAAACAATCAAATAAAAGCCTATTGATCAAGTTCAAGGCTTTATTTAGAAAAATACCAAAATTTACCCAAAACAAGGCTGAACTTGGGACCTCCCACAAACACCCAAAACACTTAACCACTGAAACAAATGCACAGTTGTCACACATACACAAAAACAAAAATTAAAAATTTTAGGTGTTACAATTTTCTTTTAAATAAAATTTTGGCAGCTGTTATTCAGGATTATGTGCATAATGAATTGTTTTCTTTCTTCTCTCTAGTTTTTTAAAAGTTTTATTCATGCCATGTTCATCAAGCACTCATTAAGAGTTTGGGTTAATGAATTCTTAATATGCTTATAACTAAAAGTTGTTTAAATGGAGAATATAAGTGTTTCACTACAGAAATTTAATCTTTACAAATTGACAAAGCAAGGAGGCTAGCTCGAAACTTAGGATAGCCTTTAGCCACTGAGCTTGTAACAACCCGATTTTGGGGCTAGTCGAAACAGTGGTTTCGAGACTGCTAATCCGAGGTTGAGGAAAATTATTTTGATATTACTTTATGTTTATGGCATTAATATATGGCTATATGAAAATTTTGGTTCTTTAATTTTAGCAATTGTATGTGAAATTGTGAAAAATGACTAAATCACATAAAGTGCGAGAGTTCCATTATAAGTGGGAGAGGTGTCTAATAGCCAAATAATATTAAATTGGAGGTCCTTAAATTGAAATTAGGCCATTGGATGTGTGATGGCCGACCATATAGAGGCCAGGGAGACAAGACATTAAATTTTGGTCAAATTTAGTGGAAATTAGGTGATAAAAATAAGTAAAATAAGATGAATAAAAGATGTCATCTTTTACTATTCCTTCCTTTTCTACCACTAAAAATTGAGAGGAATAAGGGTTCTTGGAGTTCAAAATTTTTAGCAAAACAAATCTCTTGCAAGTAAGTGATTTTGGTGGTTTTATTTGACAATTTTTGTACTTTTGAAGTCTCTGAAGCTTAAGCTAGCTAATGAGTGGACTAATTTGTGATATGGCTGAAAGTATAGGGACTTTCCATGAGAGTTTTTATGTTGTTAGCTGAGTTTTTATGGAAGAAAATGAATGCTAGGGAGATGAGAAACAATTTTTATGAAAAATGTTAGCATGAAAACACCTAAATAGGACTTGAATGCAAAAATTAAAAATGTGTAATAAATGCATGAAATAGTTAGATTTGTGAGTAGTTGTAAGAGGAATAAATGTTTAGTTAGGCTTGTTTGATGAGAAAATATGTTGAAAAATGATTTACGAGCCTAGGGGCAAAATCGTAATTTTGCCAAAGTGTTCGGGCAAAATGGTCATTTTTGCCTAAGTATAGATTTTGATGCATTATGATCATAAAATATTTTAAATGAGTGAATATTTTTGTTATACATCAAGAAGAGCGCGGAATTAACCTTAACCGGGGAAAAGGCAAGGTTTCGGATTAAACCGCAAATTAACACATTTTGCACAGAGGTAAATGTAACACCCCATACCCGTATCCATTTCCGGAATAAAGTACGAGTTTATCACTCAAATAACGAAATTGATTATAAAAGTTTCTTTAACGAACCCTCGAGGTCCAAATCATGCATTAGGATTGGGTTGGGACTAAATTAGAATCGTATGAAATTTGTTTGCAAAATCCCTAAGTTTATCTCATTTACAAGGGTCCCACGCCCGTGTTGCTAGGCCGTGTGGTAAAGTTAATTTTCACAAATTAGGCTATTTTCCAAGCCGTATTTCTCGCTCATTTGATCCTCATTCTTCACCCACATTTAATACATACAAAAACCAATTTAAGTACATAGCAACGAATCTTCTTGTCAACCTCTGCTTCTGCCATGTCTTTAAATTCTTGAAACTTTGAAAAAGTTTGTGACATTTCCTTCATGAAAAATACCCAAACATATTTGGAGAAATCATCGATAAAAGTCACCATGTACTTCATCCACCAAGAGAAGCTTGTTTAATTGGTCCAAACACATCGGAATGCACCAGTTCCAATGGCTCATTTGCTCTCCATTTAGACTCTTCATATGGCAGTTGATGAGCCTTTCCATATTGACAACCTACGCAAACTGTATCCCTTCTCACTTCAAGTTGAGGAAGTCCTCTAAGCATAGTCTTTTTCATCAACTCAGCTAGCTTGAAATAGCTAACATGTCCTAACCGCATGTGCCAGAGATCTGCAGTTTTGTTCTTCTTCGTTTTGTCAACATATGCAGTTTCCGTGGACATAACATAGACTGACTCCAATCTTCGACCCTTCAACACAGGTGCATCGTCTATTTCCAAGTTTCGATACACATTCACATCTTGAGGTCCAAACAGAACAAAGTGGCCTAAAGATGTGAGTTGTGCAACCGAGAGAAGATTTTTCTTCATTCCTGGAACATGATAAACATCTTCAAGTGACATATCATTAGCAAAATTTTGAGGAAAGATTACCGTTTTACCAACGTGGGCTATTGGTAATTTTGAGTTGTTTGCAGTCACCACAACTCTGCCTCATTTATATTCCAGCACATTCTGCAGCTTCTCTTTATCCCCTGTCATGTGATTTGAGCAACCCGAGTCGACGATCCAATCTTTCTCATAGTCAATCTCTTTGGATACAGTTGCTGATAGAGCTAACTCTTCTACTTCCATAACAAACAGTGCCTCAGCATCCCACTCCTTTTCATCTTTAAAAGTAACAACATTACTTTCAATAGACTTCTTCTTAAACCAACAATATTTTGCTATGTGACCCTTCTTCCCACAGTTGTAACATTTCCCTTCAATTCTTTTGCTATTGAAAGGCTTCTTTGGCTCTCCCCTGAACCGAGTATTCTTTCTATCTTGTTTTCCTTTGGTCTCATCTTTATTTCTATCAGTAGCATGCTGATTTGAGCTCTATTTACTTCTATTGGCACACGGCACCTTGCTCTTGTTGACATACAATGCCTCCTCTTCACCTTTGAGTGACAGACCTCCCATCTGTTTAGTCAAAGCTTCTTGTCCAGCAAGCAAATTTTCAAATTCAACAAGTGAACAAAACTTATATACTCTGGCTTCAAACCATGGATAATTATTCTCTTCATCCTGGTTTCCTCGATTGGAACTTGGGGATCCAATTCAGAAATTTCTTGGCACAACGTCTTCACCTTGTGGAAGTATTGAGTGACTGTGTTAAGCTATGGACAACAGCTCACTCTCTAGAAGTTGAAGTCTAGTATCATTCTTCTTTGAGAATAACTTGGCCAATATATCCCAAGCTTCACTGGGAGTATTGGCATTTCGAATATGCTCTAGCACATCCTCTTCCATTGTTGTCTTCAAGGCAAACATGGCCTTGCCAGCCTTTATCTTCCACTTCCGCAATGTACCACTTGCATCATTATTTTCTGGTTGCAAAGCTTCACTTCCATTTACAACCTCCCACAAATCTTGACCTTGCATATAGGACATCATGCAAGTTGACCAAGAGTTGTAATTTTGGTTGTTCAGCTTATTGATCCCACCAATAACCTGTAAATCACTCATCTTTCCAGCCACAAATGGAGTTCACTCTTTTTGACTCTCTTTCCTCACGTGTTTTATCTCTCAACACTCTTTATTTTGACACAAATGTATTAAGAAAATGACCCTAACAACCTGACTCTTGATACCAGATTGTAAAACGTGAGCACTGCTGAAGAAGATAAATTTATTACTTGCTCTACTCAAAATTACATCTAACACATTGCTTAAATAGGGAAAAAATAATAACTAACCTAGCTAACAAAAAGCAGAAAAATAGCAACAACTATGAGCAGTAACGTATACAACGTTCTGCAACTAATCTGCTAAAGACTAGGACTCCTCCTAGTTTATTGGAGATGTGGGCAAACATAGCATTGACTCAATCAATATGCTAATGTGCTGATGTTGATGACTTCTAACAATCTATACATAAAATTTTGATTTTGATTCAATTGTACATATTTAAAGGAATGAATACATACATTTATTTTCATATTGGATTAATATAATTGCTTATGTATGCAATATATCAATGTAAAATAGTGTTAGTTTGATAATGTTGTTAGTGATTTGGAAAAATTGAATTAAATTTAAATTTTATGTATAAAATTATACAAAATTAAATTTCATGTATGACAATACACATTAAATTAAAATTTATATTTAATTTTGATATTTATCCTAATAAAATCATTTATTGCTACAATGTCATCTTGACAGCAAAATTTTACCTATAAAGCACATTGTATAGGAACTACCGTTTTCATTCCATTATTATTAGAGTTTTTTTTTTTTCTGAAACAACATTATTGTTGGAGGTTTTTTTTTTTTTTTGAGCAAACATTATTGTTGGAGTTATATACTTAGTATGGGGCCATTTTTACTCTTCTTTCCTTTCTTGAGTTGACTTTTGCTAGATAATTTAAGTCAATTGACCGTTCTTTTTTTTTTTTTAAATCTTTTTATTAATTGTTCTGCCATGAGATAAACTGATTTTGGTTTGAGCCGTGATTCATGTGAAATTTCAAAATCAGGTTCTGAATGTATTGATGCAGTAATGAAGTATTGTTTATTAGATTTGATGAGTTAAAATCGTTTCCCATGCAGGTTAGACTTTAACTGGTATTCTTTCCTGCGCCCTTTATCAGGTATTTTTCAAATTCTTTAAAGTTTAAACTAGTAGGGCGGGGTGGTTCGTTAAAAGATTGAAAATCCACCTAAGCAATTAATTTCATACTTTAATCGATTAATTGACTTAGCATTAGTGGATTCAGTTCATTAAACAATTTTTTTTTCTTTTGCTTCCTTCCTAGCATGAGAAATAAAACAAGTATAGGAGGTTGGTTTGGGTTTGATTAACTTTTATCATATTTTATAAATATAAAAAATTAAATTAAAAGTTAAGTTAACCAGATCAATTATGCATTTCACAACTACTTACCAATTGATTGTATTCACATAATATTTACTTTTATCCATAATCCTTCAAATCTTTAAATTAAAGGGAAAAAATGTTTAAGGGCGTTTGAATAAATGTTCATTTTGTTGCAATAGCAATGACGTGAACTTATTTCAACTAAATACAAAATCAAATTAATTATTATAATAGGTAAACTATACCAAACTGCATGGTTCGTGAAATACCATATAAAACTGCATGTTTTGGGCTATTTATCAGGCAGCAGTTGAGGAAGGTATTGTTGTCAGTGGTGGATGTACTTTGCTAAGACTTGCTTCTAAGATGGATGCTATTAAGGATTCACTTGATAATGATGAAGAAAAGGTAAATCGTTTTGATAACTTAAAAAAATCTTAAACTTCAGAATGTTTTTTGTTGAAATATTTGGCTGTAGATAAAGTTCGTAACCCCTAAATATCTTGATTTACTATAGGTTGGAGTAGATATTGTTAAAAGAGCTTTGAGTTACCCTCTAAAATTGATGATTATATTTTTCTTGATATAGTTGGTCAAATGTTGCTTGGAGCATGCAGCATCAGTGGCCAAGACATTCTTGATGTCCGATTGTGTGGTTGTGGAAAAAAAGAACTCGAGCCCGTGCCTGCTGGGAACCCCATGGATAATTCAGGTTTGCACTTCTGAATCTAACATGATTAGTAATGGAACACTTTCTTGTTCTTTATATTTTGCATGCTAATATGTCGAGTTCATTGATTATGTCAGGATACGGCTACTAAAGCAAATGCTGAAGGGGAACTGAATAAGGTATCGAATCTCCATCGTAGCAACGATGAACCTGTTTAGAGTAGAATGCTTATTTTTGTTGTTGATTAATTATTGAAAAATCCTTAAGATCCCGGTGATATATAAGATTTGCATTTTGCAGTTCAGTGTAACAATTTTGAACATCAGTTTTCAGTGAAAAGAAGAAAGTCGGTATTTACTGTTTGCTGTTTTTGATTGGTAGAAAATTTTTTCAACTGAATTTTATTTAAACTGTCGTAATAAATTGAAGTTCAACACATTATTTATAATTCTTATAAATAAAACTAATTTCATGAGGAGTGCTACAGTTGATATTTACTATACAAACAAAAAATAAAGGTAAACGATGAAGAAAAATCACTGGAACTACAAATTATGAGGAACATCAAATGTGAAACATGAAAGAACGATAAAAACGCCGCTAAAAGCATGGCCTTTAGCGGCTAAAAACCTGTTTTGCTGTAGTGGATCTTCATCATACTATTATAAGAATACCATCAAGAAAAAAAAGAAAAAGAAAATACACACATAAATGTTGGTATAATTTGTGATCATTCAAATGTCATTACTCTCAGGGACTTTGAATTTACTACATGTTAGTAAGGTTTTTGTGTTTTTTGTATATTTAAAATTCTTATATTTATATTTTTAAGAAATTAATATTTTTATATTTCGAATTTAAAATTTTAAATCAATAATTAATATTGTTAAATTTATCTATTAAATTTATTGGTGTGACATTCTAGAATTAAAAAAAGCTCGTAATCATGCGATAAAAAAATGTTATTATAGTGAATCTAAATTTAACAAAAATTTCAATCGTATCAATAATTCGTAAAATTCACATTATAATTTTAATTAAAATAAAACATTTTTACTTAACGATATCAAATTATGTTCAAAGTTCAAATATTTTGAATATAATATAAAGATATTTATTATTCATATAAACTAAAAAATTAGGAGAATCAAAATAGAAATTTAATTATTATAAAGGAAAAAAAAAATCCTCCAATTTACATAGATGTATTTTAATAATTCGAACATAAATTGATGTAATGTAAACCTAACCAAACGTATCAAATCAGACAAATAATCCATCGGTCCAACGTCATAATAGCTATAGGGTTTCCCATATAAGGTTTCGAGGAACCCAGTTCATGCAGTCTTTTTACACGTGGCATAACGGCGTGTTTGGCAAAGTGAATAAAAGTGGACCACAGAATTGAATCTGCTATGTTTTTCCATATAGCCACAATTTGGCTTATTCTCCACTGATTTGACACTTCCAAACATGTCCCAAATTGTCAGCTGCTTATAGTCTAATAATGAAATTCTACAGAAGGTTCCTTTATTATGATTTTTTTAACGGTTTCTATTTCTCCATTTTCAGCGATATTCAATCTCCATGTCAACTTTTTTATTTTTGTTAATTTTATCAAATAATTCCCTGTAATTTATTTTTTAAAAACATGTTATGGTGTATATATATTTTGATTTTTTTATAGTTAAATAAATTTTATACCATACTTTATTTCCTTTATATGTCTTTCTTCTAATGTTTAATTTTTTTATAATGTTTAAAATTAGACATAATTTCTCTTTAATTATTAAATAAAAAGATAAAATATACTTAAATATGTCTAGACTCATATTTTATTGCATTAATAATAATACAAATATCCGTCTTAATTGTAAAAAAGAGGCGAAGAAATATATGTTACATTTTCCTGCTGATATTTGCTTTCTACCTAACTATTGGCAGGATGGTTTCCAATCCAAAGAATGCGGGTCAACAGTTTGTGGTGGGACAAAAAATTTTGGATCACTTTTTCTAAGCCCATTTAGTTATTATTCATAAATTTCCTTATTTGGAGTAATAGTTTAATTTTTAAGCGATTAAATCGTAACTTAATTCATATTGATATTGTTGTTAATGTAGGAGGACGTAGATTCAAGTATGATAAGGTGCATTTATCCTCCTATTTAAGGGTTGGGATGGTTATGGGTAGTTTCTTTTTATCAATCTCATTATAGGTTCTAATTACATTTGCTTTATTTGACATAATGTCTAGAACTGCCTATAGTCTCTCTCCAACCCATAAATAGGAAGATAATGCACTTCAGTGCACTCAAATGCATGTCTTTCTATACAAGTAACAATGCCCATGTTAATCAAGCTAAGACTCAACCGGCATGGTTATGGGTAATTTTAAGTATTGTATCAACTTAGAAACTTTCAGATACTTTCACAATTGAATTAAATTTTCCAAAAAAAAAAAAGTTTTAACTTTTTTTTTTCAATCACTTAATTTTTTTGAAGAGTTAATAGGTAGAATTACATTACAAAAAAACCATTGAATTGATAATGAGAATATATCAAAACATAAATAAAAATAAATCTACAAAAAATTACATATAATTAAACTTAAACCAGACTAAATAAATTATATTATATATTACAATTAAAAATCATTAATTAAAAAAGTGAGATGAAGCAACTTCTTTCTCAACATCGATGTATGAAAGAAACATGAATAAATTAATCTTTATCGAATCTTACTCCATTCTCATCCTTCATTGAATGCAATCAAGTAATTATTGGAATTCATAAAGTTAAATTTTTTCAAAAAAATAAAAATAAAAATTCCTCAATTATAACCTAATTTTCGCCACTATTATTTTGGTTTAGAGCAGCGAAAACAAGGTGACAATAAATAGAAAAAGATGTGAAGCAAAGCCAAAAAGGACATCATCACTTTGCACCAAGAGAAACAAAAGGGGAAGGCTTAAAAGATACGCATGGGAGAGGGTGGGAAAGTTCAATGTAATAAATCCTAGTCATTGCCTCCTCCACGTCAGCTCGCCGACAATTGTTGACACATCAACTTGGTACATTCCAGATGCTCCATCTCTTATTCTCATGCATTTCATCAATACATGTGAATCGTGTGTGTCAATACATGTGAATCGTGTGTGTGCTTTTTTATCTTTTATTTCCTTTTACGCCCTAATATATGTAAATTTGTCAAGCATTTGGCATCCATTATTATTATCATTTTTTCAATATTGACGGAAATTTGAATTTTTACTATTAGGGTGTAATCGAGTTGAACCAAGTTAGTAATACTGTCGAATTAAAGGTCAAATTCGAGATCGACTCAAAATTTAGAGCTCAGTATCGACTTGAGCTTGATCGAATATTTGTCTTTAAGCTCAAGTTTGACTCGAAATATAATCAAGCTACTTGAGTTTGGACTCGATTAAGCTCATTTATCAATTTTTGTACTCGAGCTTGACTCAATAATTATGCTTAGAGTTAGTAATATATATGAAGGACAATAATGTAATTTGGTAATATAACAATATAATAAACTCGATAAGGCTCGTAAGCCGTTTAAGTCAAGTTCGATTGATAGTTCAAGCTCAGGCTTGGCTTCATCACTACCCAATTGACTTTGAATTTTTTTTTCGAGTTGAACTTGAATAGCTTACTAACACTAGTGTCTCATTTACACCCCTAACGTTAGGGTACAAAGCTTTGACAATCTCATTCATCCATCGGAAATCAAGCAAGTATGAAATCAATGTATTCAAATACATGCATTTCAACAATGTCATTTCAAAAATTTGAAAATAAGAATGCAACATGTCTTACAATTATACCCCAATAGTAATATTATTTTAATGATAATTATGCTTATGTTATTTTTAAGACAGACATCAAGCTTAAAACCAATTTGAAGTAAATATGTTACCTTGTCATACTTTTGTGTTCTAAGCATACTTTAATTTAACTATTACAAATCTAAATCAAAATAAATTTGAAAAGAATCGACACACATGATCAGAATTAAATTAAAATAAAATATGAATGTAGAAAAACTTTCTTAAAATAATAAATAAATAAATAATCTTTAATCAGTATCTATAAATATTCGGATCCTTCGAAAAAAGATTTTGGTAACAAGTAGCAACAATTAAATTTTTTAATGTTTTATTTCACATTAAGATTGTCCCCTCTTGAATGCAATGGTACAAAGCATGGCACAAATGTAGTACCCACCATTTTTGTAATTTGGACCTTTTTTTGAGTAGCCAACCACCTCTCCTTTTGCCCCCAAACCAATGTGCCCTCCATGTGCCATAATTCAACACACCTTTTTCATATGGGGCCAAATTGAACAGACCATTCATCAATGCAGGTGCCTTTCCCTTCTCTTAATTAATTTTTTATCATTAATCTTAATCTCATCACATATTAAACTCACTTAAACAAAGTATAGTAAGTAGTCCAAATTATTTTGATTCAAATAATTGAGGTATGCATATGTAAAGGTTTAATTGATGAGTTAACATGACAATTTGTATCATGTTGTGTCGGTTTATTTTTACATTTTTTAATGTATTATATTTAGTATGTCAAAATATATTACAAAATATCTCTTACCAATAAAGTTTCATGATTATTTAAATAAAATTAATAAAATAATATATAATTACATTTAAAAAATAAATATATTTCTTAAAATTAAAAGACTATTATTATACACTTAAAATCAAATCATGCATAAGTATGTTTGAAAAATAATTGGGTAATTAGATTTGAGTGTAATATTTATTTGTAGTTATTTACATAATCGTTTGAATTCTCAATCTCCTCCTAAAAATTGAAGAGCGTAACTGGGTTGTTTCGATTACATTCAGTTCAACTAGACTCGTTAAATATAATAATTATCCAAACATGTCACAAATGTATAAAATTACAAAAAATTACATTCAAATTCAATTATTAAGTTGCTTCCCGAACACACCCTTGAGAATTTGGTAATGGGCATTGTTTACCGAACCAAATTAGACTGGTCAATCAAACTAACTGGATAGGACCAGTTCACCTATGAATTGATTGAACTAGATTAAAATACTGGTTGAATCGACGATTGATTAGATTTAACAAGTTTTCTCTATTTTAATATATATTTTTATTATTTCATGATTTTTTTAAATAATTTATTTAATTAAAATAGACAAATCGACCGGATCAATTGACTCAATCAATCTGAAAATTGATAATATGAACGTTTAATTATCAATCCGATTTTGAAACCTTGGTAAGATTTAACAGTAGTTAAGGATAAATTGAGTACCGTTATTTGTGTTATGTTAATCATTGTTATCAATCACCATTTTCCTTCATTTAGTTAGTGTTCTTACCAAATTCAAGTTCTGAGAATGGATGAATTATAAAATATTAATATATCCTTATAGCACTTGTTATGGTTAATTAAATAATTATTATAATATTTTTTATTAAATATTTGAATAAATTCTAACAAAAAAACTTAGTTAATATGATAACTTTAAAAGTGTCCTAACAGAACTTGTTAAAAAAAATCATTAATATTAATATAATCTTTTTAATAATTTTATTATAAATTTTGATTATATCTATTTTTTTACACAATACATAAAACTAGGGGTTATGAATAGCCATCTCCCAACTCATAAATAAGACGATAATGTGCTTTCAGCTTACTCGAAACTATGTCCTCTTGCATTGAGAACAATACTCATACTAATCGAATTAAGACTCAATCAATATTAATATTAGTGTACTTTAATATGCACATTAATACATAGTTAATGTTTATTAACTTTTATTAAAGTGCATGCACTTTGTTAAAATAATCCAAGAAAGTTTATCTTAATGTTCATCATTGGTGGGTATATAAAACAAAGTTTAATTATTTGATAGATCAATTAAAGATAACCCCTAAAAAGGTAGAAAAAGCTATTTGGTAGTTGGCAGTTTTTTCAGGTAAAGTCGGTTGGTCGAATAGTTTTAAATTGAATTATTATTATCTTTTTGAGAGGATATTCTTCTATCACCAGTGGAGACACCAAAAATATTCAGATATTTTTACCTATTTGAAATGCATGTTGCAAAATATATAAATTTAATTTATTGCAATTTTAATTCTTGCAACTATATAAAATAGTTTTAATGGTTGTTTATCACATGGCACCATTTGTGGGGTTAAAGTTTGATTATTATTTTTTATATATAGATACTAATTTTAAATCTGTGCAATGTACGGGTATATAATTATGTAGGGGCGAAGCCAGGATAATTTTTTAGGGGGGTCGGATGAAATTTTAATTTTTTATAGTTTATATCTTTCTAATTTGTAAAGGATTAAATCGAATTTTTATAATTTTATGGGGGCCAAAGTGCAATTTTACCTTTACTAAATAAAATTTTAAAAAAAATTCAAAGGCCTCAATAACAATTTTACCTTTTAGGGGGGCCGGGGCCCATGCCAGCCCCCGACTTCGCCCCTGTAATTATGTATAAAAATATAAAATAAAATTAGATAAAAATATATTAAAAAATTAAATAAAATAATAAAAGAACTTAAGTGCTAAACATGCCCCCAAGAAAAAAAAATTTAAAAAATAATGAAGCTTTTAGCAAATCATTAATTGAAATATAGTTGATTGAGTTTTGAAATATAAATTTTTTTTTTAAGCTTTTAGCAGATCATTAAGTGATGATGTGATAACTGAAGTGATAGTTGATATGAAAAACATGATGACGTAGTGTTTAACGGATGTAAAGTGCTTAATTGATTAAAGTTAAAAAATTATTAAAATATTATAAGAAGATTATAAAAATTGTATAAAAATTTAAGATGCACCAATCCTTGTGCTCTTTATATTTTTTGAAATTTAATCATTCAACATTTATTTTCAAAAATTTAGTCACGCTATTTGTATGATTTAAAAATTAAAATTTAATTGATAACACTATTAATAGAATTTCATTAAATTTGAATATATGACATTTTAATATTCAAATGTTTAATTTAAAAGTTAAAGTCTAATTGATAATACATATTCAAATTTAATAGAAGTCAGTTAATATAGTTGTTAATTAAACTTAAGTAGATGGACTAAATTTTTGAAATTAAAAATAAAAGCACTAAATTTTAAAATTTAAAAAAAATAAAGGGACTGAAGGCAAAATTAGACCCATCGCCTTCCCTTACTCCTTATCTTTCTTTCTATAAACCATTATACTAAAATGTAATTTTTATAAAATTTAAGAGGCTAAATCGTAAATATTCAGATATTTTTACCTATTTGAAATGCATGTTGCAAAATATATAAATTTAACTTATTGCAATTTTAATTCTTGCAACTGTATAAAATAGTTTTAATGCTTGTTTATCACATGGCACCATTTGTGGGGTTAAAGTTTGAATTTTTTTTTTTTTACATATAGATACTAATTTTAAATCAGTGCAATGTACGGGTATATAATTATGTATAAAAATAAAAATAAACTTAGATAAAAATATATTAAAAATTAAATAAAAAAAACTTAAGTGTTAAACATGCCCCCAAGAAAAAAAGAATTAAAAAATAATGAAACTTTTGAGTCTTGAAACATAGTTTTTTTTTAAGTTTTTAGCATATTATTAAGTGGTGATGTGACAATTGAAATGATAGTTGACATGAAAAATACGATGACGTAGTATTTAATGGATATAAAGTGCTTAATTGATTAAAGTAAAAAAATTATTAAAATATTATAAAGAAGATTATAAAAAATGTATAAAATTTTAATATGCACCAATCCTTGTATTAATAGAATTTCATTATGATTTAAAAATAAAATTTTAATTGATAACACTATTAATAGAATTTCATTAAATTTGAATATATGATATTTTAATATTCAAAGATTTAATTTAAAAATTAAAGTCCAATTGATAATACATATTCAAATTTAACAGAAGTCAGTTAATATAGTTGTTAATTAAACTTAAATAGATGGACTAAATTCTTGAAATCAAAAATAAAATTACTAAATTTTAAAATTTTAAAAAAATAAAGGGACTGAAGGCAAAATTAGACCTATCGCCTTCCCTTACTCCTTATCTTTCTTTCCATAAACCATTATACTAACATGTAATTTTTATAAAATTTAAGAGGCTAAATCGCAAATGTATCATTTTTTAGAGGCCGAGGCCACTTCATGTACCAATTTGTAATATAGAATTAGGATATGTATATGTCCAATGTATCATCAAGTTGACAATTAAGATATATTTCAAGATATTTTTCTTTGTATGGGTTAAAATCTCATTTCAACCATTTCTCATTTCATGAACACTTTTGTTATACAGAGGTGTTTCGTCTAATAATTATGTCTCGCCTAAAGAGAGGACGGGAGGACTTCACCCAACTTACCAACTCACAGCCAGCGAGCAACCTTTGAACACCGCCTTGCCTAAAAGCATAACATAGAGGAGCTTGCCTGAATATCAATAAGAAACCAATCTCAAGAAGTTGCCTTGCCCAATGGAGGAGAAACCTTGCCATTCCCCCTTTTAACATCAGTCTCACACGTGGACGTACAACAAGTCACATTGATCCCACTTGGGGACTTGTTAAAAAGATAATGTCCCATCCATCCAATCAAGTGCATGTGTTAGGAGGTTCCCTATGGTTCAACCATTTGCTTCCCATAATTCAACACTTGTGCTAAGAGGACCCACTGAGAGGAATATACTCTTTGCACTAACCATATCTTCTCAATACAACTTTTCATACTTGAAACCATGCAAAAATACCTCAAAAATCTTGAGACCTTCCTTCTACCTCCCTATTGAACTAATGGTGGCTTATGAAACGATTTCATTGATTTATCAATAGATACTTCTATTTATAAATACATCTAAAATAGAAACTCATACAACAAATTTAAAAATAAGAGAATATAATAATTCAAAAACAACTTAGAACAAGAACAAAGATAATGATAAATTTATTTGAATATTTCAAATCTTAAAACTACACTATTACACCTTTGCAATATTGATGGTTAGTATCTTGGATTTAGGGTGCAAACAAGTGATGTTTTTAGCATTCTAAGGATTTATATCTTTGGAATGGAAGATAAATGATTCAATGTTTGTAGAAATTGGTTCTAAAGTGCTGTTCAACTGGTGTGCAAACAAGTCGATGAGAATATAGTCATTACAATCAACATTTGCTGATATTGAGAGGAAAATTGAGAAGGTACGTAGTGTTGTATTTTTTATGGCAAAAAAGGAAGGAAACGAAATGTAACACCCTTTAACCTTAAGCCGTCGCCGGAACAGGATTACGAGGCATAACCAGACATATCGGACAATTTACGATTAATTCACAAATAAATAACATGTATATTATAAATTAACGATTAAGTCCCTTTGATGGACCTTCGAGGCCCAAAATATGTATTAGAAGTGGAACGAGACTTGTTCGAGTACTTCAAAAATTTTTCGTAATTTTTTTTTGAAACTGAATATAACCCATTTATAAACATCTAACCTTCCCTGCAATTTTCAAACCGCAACCAATCCAAAACCAATGGCTCAACCAAAAACAATTTTTACTCAAATACACTTATATCATAACTAATTCATTAACATAGTAATCTAATAATTAAACATTTATAATATCATTCAAATTGACTAATAACTTCATTTATTTTTCTATTCAAGTTTAATGCCAAATTTTATAATATACTCTTTACCATTTCACTTAAAACTAAGTTCAAAACATTACAAACCATCCATACTTTATAACCAAAATCATATGACCTATATATATGACCTAGGTACATGCTACGTTTACCAAAAGGAAAAGAAAATACATCACCAAAGTTGTGCTGAAGTCGGGATTGATCTGGATGTTGAACCGTGACTTTTGACTTCTACTGACCTGCACAAGGAAATAACCGTACGCTGAGTATTTCGTACTCAGTGGTATTACCATAATTCAAACTATATAACTTTAATGAATTATAAATATTAATCATATAACATTAAACATGTAAAATTTACAATTCATAAGAACTAATTTACATTCAATTTCATATTTCATATATAATAATTCATCAATAATATCATATCTTAATAACTTGAACTTGATCAATTCATGAACCTTAGGTTCATGTTTCCAAATCTCACATACAATTTCAATTCACAAATCGACTAACAATTTCTTTCTCGTACTTTTAATCATACAATCAATCAAATTTATTCAATTCTCTCATTTCGAATATTCACCCTATTAACAAACCCGGACCTTGGCGGATACACGGATTCCAACCAAACACACCAATACGACACATTGTGCCTAAAACGGTACTCAGTACCTAATCAATATATCAGAAGCAGTATACGACACATAAAGTGCCTGAAATGACACATATAGTGCCTGATCGGCAAAGCTGATAAATACCCGTACTTTTCTAATCCTATGGCATGCCAACTATATCCGACTCAGCCCGACTAGTTAATAGGGTATTCTAATCATTTCTCAATTTCAATTTCACTTTCAATGTACAATTTAATTCGATACAATTTTCCACTTTCCAACAATATAATATCAAATATTCATACATAATCATACTTCATCTCAATTTCATTCAATTCAGCATTGATGCTTACCTTATAATTTTACTTACCATACACATAAATTTAAATATAACATTTAATAAATAGTAGTTTGAATTATAGTAATACAAACCGTGAATTTCTTGTTTTAGTCCTCAATAGCCTTCTCCTTTCCTTTGTGTGCCGATGCCTCAGATTTTTTATTAGCTACGAAAATAAAAATAATTCTTTCATTATTAATACAACACCAATTTATATTAAATAATTTAATTTCTATTCAATTTCTATCTTAATTTCAATTTAGTCCTAACTAAATTCACTTACTTTTCTATCTTAATAAATACCTTATTTTTACTCAATTTCCTACCAAATTCAACTTAGCTACTCAATGTTCATATTAAAACCCTAATTTCAAATTTCTTTCAATTTAATCCCTCTAACACAAAACTTATAGCTTCTTTTACAATTTAATCCCTTAATCAATTCTAACCAGAAATTCTATCAATTAAACCCTTAATTCATCATTTTGTTCAACATGAAATATATTCAAAAACCTTGTTCTAAAGCTTCTAAAACATCAAAATTAAGAGAAAAGGACTTAATTGGCTTACCAATTAAAGATTAAAGCTTCAAAACCTTAGTTTCCCTTTTTTCTTTTCTTTCCTTTTTTCTTTCTCCCTATTCGAATGCTTCTCTGTTTCTTTTCTCCTTCATTTCTTTCTTTTATTCTTTTTGTTTCTTTATTCTTTTATGTTTATTTACTTTATTAATTTAATAATAATAATAATAATAATAAATATCTATTTAATAACAAATATTTATATTTACATTTGTACACACGTATATTTTACACTTGTCTATCATCATCACCATCCAATTGTCCTTATTTTATTTATTTTATAAAATTTAATATTTTAATATAATAAAAATCTATTTACTTAAATAAAAAGTAATTAAATAATATATTACAACTGTACAAATATAATTATTACACATTTATATTTTTATTACCATACATTTGTCTTTATTTAAATTTATTTCATAATATAATAATAGAATATCAATTAAATAATAATAATAATAATAATAATAATAATAATAATAATAATAATAATAATAATAATAATTAATGTATGAATTCTAATAAAAATCTTAGATTTTTCAATTCATTTGCCGCCTCAATTAGTACAAATGGCATAATTGTCATTTTGCTCCTTTATATTTTCTTTTAATTTATAATTCAATTTTTACCTCTTATTTAATTTAGTCCTTTTTCCTAATTACTATTAATTAAGCTAAATTCACTTAATTAAAGCCTAATTAAACACACAACTAGACTCACAAATATTCCTAATAAATATTTATGAACTCGATTTACTAAGACGGAGGCCCGATAATGTACTTTTTTCGATGCCCGTGAATTTTAGGTCATTAGCTTCAACCTTGACAATAGCAGGTATAAATCATGGAGACATGTTTAAAACTTGGTGGTGAGCATTAGATTTGATGTCAAACGTCAATTTTCAATTGTAGAAAATGTTATGTTATGGGATGCTGTAAATTTGAACTTTTAAATGCTGTTCTTATTGTATTTACAATAGATTAATTCGAATGATGAAAAAAAAAGTATATTGGATTGATGATGAAAAACGAATGCGAACAATTGTTGGAAAAAAAAGTTGGATTTCACTACTGGGTGCATTATGATGGCATGCTCTTGTTGTGAGTTATTACAACAAAGAAATAAATGGGAATATTTTGTGGATATTTACGTACTATTGTGTATCATAGAGTTGTGGTTTAATTGGTTCAATTGATTTGAATAATACGAATAAATGAATCATTAAAAAAATCATAAAATAGAAAAGTATAATTAAAAATTGTTTCAACTGTCAATTCAATTGATTTTTTAGTCCAGTTCAACGGTTTGTACTAGTTTACGTCTCCATCAGCCTAAAACTTTTCTCTAGATTGGTACCCGTCTAGTTGTCGGTCCAACCGACCGGTTTGGTCTACAAATAACCATGACAAGACCTCTCAACCGATTAGTAGGATAGTTGGGCACAAACCTTATCATCTAAAATTAGAAGATAGGAGATGATAAAGATTGCTATGGGGCAAGGCGATTTTTTGCCTGCCTTAACCCAACCTCAATGTACTACTGACATGTTTTGACCCTAATCCGACCTCAACTTAACAATTTTAACCCAAAAATTTAATAGTGCACTCGACCTCGCCCTGACCTGAGATGCATAATTTTCAATTTTTTTATACTTGGTTTTCAATATCTACTCCAAACTTGATTTTGCTTCTCATTGTTGCAAAATGAACTATACTACATTTAGCAGAACTTTAAGATACATGAATGTATTAAGAAAAAAGTTTCAAGTTGGTTTTACTTTTATTATTAACACTAAAAATATAAAAGGGGATTTTGAAAAAGAAAAGTAAATGCAAGATTAAAAAGAAAAGAGCTTTGAAAATTAATATATATTTGGGGAATTTTGGCTAAGTAATTTCCCTTCATTTGTGTTTGACATTAACTACAAACTCAATAGTTTGGAGGGGGACAACAACAAGAACTACAAATGGGAGAGGAAAAGCAGAGTTTAGATATATGAGGGTGATTTTGTAATTATTTTGGGGTAGGATGGGTTTTCTTTAAACTCGACTTTGATCTAACAAATTTATTTGACCAGCCTCAAAGCTGATTTTTTTTTAAATGACCCTATCAAATCAACAAATCAATTTAAAATCCATAGAGTTTAGGTATTTTTACAATCCGTAAGAGCTCATGATTGGCTTATGTTAAAGAAAGTTGAAGTTAAACTGAAGTTGTTACGGAATATACTTATAGGTATTGATTGGAGTATTAACCAGCTGGTCAATATTACATTCTCTATGGATAAGATGAAAGGTAATGGTATGGCTGCAGCTTTGATTATTGTTAGGATGTCTTGATTCCTTGTCTATTCGGGTGTTTTATAATTTTGATTAGGAAAGAGATTGGTTTTTACCAACATCTTTCTAGTATTATGTATGCACTTTAACTGAGTAAAAAAAAATGTCGATTAGTTGACTTTGATGAACAAGAATCAATAACTTTATTGAAACTTCTATTTATAAAAATATAAAAGTAAATAACTATATATAAATTAAAAACCTAAACAGCTAATTTGAAAATAAAATAGAATTATTTTATTCAAAATTTGAGATCCATTCAACTTGTTACTACAAATCTCCGGTGAGGAAAATCTCGAACAAATGAACGGAACTTGAACAGAAGAAGAAATAGGACAAGACTCCAAGGCGTGTATCAAACCACTATCTTTAAGGTTATATTCGCCCCCACCTATCTTTGGTGTGCAAACGAGTTCCAAGCAAATTAACCTCGAGGATACAATGAAGCCAATGGCTATTTGCGTTTTGCACTGACGAGAATAGCCCACTACATACTAAGCAATGTATGACAAGAAACTCAATTTCTATAAAGGATTTCTGCAGTAATACTTTATAGAACAATCTAACAATATTAGAAAATGAAGGAAGGAAAGAAAGAATATTAGAATTTGTTGGTATATCTCCAAATGAAATCTGATTTCTATTTATAGGAATTTTCATGTCTCTTCATATAGACATCTTTCATCAACAGGTGTCTTTCTGAATAATAATATTTTTAAAATAAAAAAATAATTATTCATTTAATTATAACTATTCAAATAATATTATTTAAATAGTTATAATTCTTTTTCAAAAAATAAAAAAATATAATCTTTTGATTAATTACACCCATTCATTTATAATTATTGGAACACTATAAATATTTGAAAATGTTCCAACAATCTCCCCCCATTTTGAAAATATTTTATATTTTGATATTCTTGGAAATCAATTTGCATAAATGAAGGTATCTTACGATTGAACCTTCACTTAGTGAAAACATGTTAAAGTTAATTGAAATTTCATGGTAGATTAAGCTTTGAACCAATTCTTTTATTTGATTAACCGAACACATCTCACACAATGATTTCAACATCGGTCAATGTATAGTATCTAGGGACACTATTATGGCCATGTGTCTGTGTCCTCTTTTCATGAGTGCTGTCAGAGCCAAGCCCTTGAGCTCCTAGAAGCGGTCGCATTTCCACTCACATAGGTAGATCCCATCAAGAGTGTTCCCGTAATTATAACACTCTAACATATTTATGTTATGGGTCCATTAAGAGTACATTACTCATCCTTCCCTTATCATTACGGGTACCTAGCACTTTAATCGTAGGATGGATTTATTTATAGTGCTAACAGTCACATATTAATGATGTACTTTGTCTCATTGAACTCAAGGCTTGACGTTATACCAAGCGTTGAGTCAAGTTTCCATCATGGATGACTCTAATTAATGGGCTTGAGTCCCATCCCTTTTGAGGTCCTTTTTACTGCATCTCTAGCAAGACTTTTTGTCAAATGATTTGCCAAATTTTCACTTGACCTTACATAATTAATAGTGATCACTCCATCAGAGATTAATTGTCGGACATAACTATGTTTTAATCCAATGTGTCTAGACTTTCCATTATATACTTGGCTATATGCCTTTGCTAGAGTAGCCTCACTATCACAACGGATAGAAATAGGTGAAATTGGCTTAGGCCATAAAGGTACATCATAAAGCAAATTTCTTAACCATTCTGTTTCTTTAGATGTAGCGGCTAATGCAATAAATTCTGCTGCCATGGTGGAATCAGTAATACATGTTTGTTTCTTGGAACCCCAAGAAATGGCTCCTCCACCAAGAATGAAGATCCATCCACTAGTAGATGCATGATCTTCCAAACTTGTAATCCAACTAGCATCCGAATACCCTTCTAAAACTGGAGGATATCCATTATAACACAATCCATAGTTAATAGTTTTCTTTAAGTACCTAAGTACTCTATTCAGTGCTTGCCAATGCAAACTACTTGGATTACTTGTGTACCTACTCAATTTCCCAACAGCATATGCAATATCTGGTCTTGTACAAGTCATTATGTACATAAGACAGCCAATTAGACTTGCATATTTCAATTGATCAATTTTCCTACCAGCATTAGATACTAATTTTATTTGAAGATCCATGGGTGTAGATGCTGGTATACAGTTGAAAAGATCAAACTTTTTAAGCACATTTTCAATGTAATGTGATTGTGATAAAGTTATAGTGCTTTCATCTCGGGTTATTTTAATCCAAAGAATGGCATCTGCTACACCCATATCCTTCATAGCAAAGTTGTTTGACAAGAATTTCTTTGTGTTTTCTATTTTTTCCAAATCCGTGCCAAAAAGGAGCATGTCATCTACATATAAGCAAATTATGACACCTTTTCCATTTTCAAATTTGCTGCATATGCACTTATCGGATTCATTTATTTTATAGCCATTAGCTAAAACAACATTATCAAACTTTTGGTGCCATTGTTTTGGTGCTTGTTCAAGTCCATATAAAGATTTAATAAGCTTACATACCTTATGCTCTTGTCCTGGAACAACAAATCCTTCCGGCTGTTCCATGTACACATCCTCTTCCAATTCACCATTTAAAAATGCAGTTTTAACATCCATTTGGTGAACAACCAAATTATATATAGAGGTAAGTGATATTAAGAGTCTAATTGTAGCAATTCTTGCTACTGGAGCATAGGTATCAAAGTAATCAATACCTTGTTTTTGTGTAAAACCTTTGGCTACCAACCTTGCTTTAAACTTATCAATGGTTCCATCGACCTTCATTTTCTTTTTGAAGATCCATTTACAACTTATTGGTTTGGAACCTGGTAGAAGATCAACTAAGATCCAAGTTTGATTTCCCATTAATTAATCCATCTCATCATTTATTGCTTCTTTCCAAAAAGCAGAGTCTTGAGATTTCATTGCCTCTTCAAATGTAATAGGATCAGATTATGTATTATAACAATAAGGTATCTTATTGCATATACTTTCACCTTTTCCTTCTACAAGAAACATAATGAAATCTAGTCCAAAATCTTTGACCTTTTTAATCCTCTTACTTCTTCTTAATTCTCGAAAAGATTCATCATTATTATCAATTTGCTCCAATGGAATCTCATTCTCAATTGAAGAATCAATTGTTGTAGCTGTAATTGTCTTAATATAGAATTAAATCTATTTTCATCAAAAATAGCATCTCTTGATTCAATAACAATATTAATTGAAATTGAATTATTTGGTTCAATTACCATGAACCTATATGCCTTGCTATTATGTGCATATCCTATAAATATGCATTCAATTTCTTTTTCACCTAACTTTTTACGTTTAGGTGTTGGAACTTTGACAATAGCTCTACAACCCCAAACCTTGTCCAAGACCTGAATATGATAACATTGAATTTACCATTTTAGTCAATACTCTATTTTTCCTTTCAGCTACACCATTTTGTTGTGGTGTGGAAGGGGCTGAAACTTGATGGACAATCCCAGTGAATTCAAAATAACTTGGATTATAATATTCTCCACCTCTATCCAATCTTAAGCACTTGATAAATGATTCATACTGAAGTTCAACTTCAGATTTATAAACTTTAAATTTATCAAGCGCTTCATCTTTTGAATGCAATAAATATACATAACAATATCTAAAACAATTATCAATAAAAGTAACAAAATATTTCTTTCCACCTAATGTAGTAGTATTATGCATGTCACATAAATCACTATGTATCAAATCAAGCAATTTTGTTTTTCTTTTAACCTTAGGGAAAGGGTTTCTTGTAATTTTAGTCAACATACATGTATTGCATTTTTCAATATTATTATTAAAAACATGAATTAAATCTAACCTATACATGTCATTCAATTTTCTATTATTCAAATGACCTAATCTATAATGCCATAAACAAAAAGATTCTACCATATAAGCAGAAATAGTATTTTTATTATTATTAATAATATTCAGTTTGAACATACTCTCATACATATACCCTTTCCCTACAAAAATTCCTCCCTTAGACAAAATAAACTTATCTGCCTCAAAAACAAGTTTGAAACCAAACTTATTTAATAGACTTCCAGGCACTAAATTCTTTCTAACTTCTGGTACATAATATACATCATTTAAGGTTAAAACCTTTCCAGAAGTGAATTGCAGTTCAACAGACCCTTTGCCTTTGATTGCTACGGTGGAAGAATTTCCCATATACAAGACATTGTCATTTTCAAATTGTGTAAACTTTGTGAACATGCCTTTGTCTTTGCACATGTGTTTGGTTGCTCCGGTATCAATCCACCATGTATTATCATCTTGTGCCATATTAATTTCAGATATCATTGCAACGAACTTTTCGTTATTATCAGCCTTAGAAGATGATTTCTTCTTTAAAAATCAACATTCATTCTTGAAATGTCCCGGCTTATTGATAGCATGAGCCCTTTTGTTTCTTTTTAAACTTAGGTGCTCTATCAATCTGTTTGAACTTTCTCTTGAATGGTTTAGTAGTCTGTACTTCCTCCGTAACATGCACTTTGGCATTTTCAGAATTTAGATTCTGATCTTGCTTTCGATATTCTTCTTCGATACGAAGATTATTTGCCAAAGCCTCAAGAGATATTTCCTCTTTCTTATGTTTTAGACTTTTTTTTAAAGTCTTTCCAAGACGGAGGAAGTTTGTCTATTATGGAGGATACAACAATCATTTCATCCATTTTCATATCATATTGCTTGAATTGATTCAACATCTTTTCAATATCACGGAATTGTTTCATAACAGAACGACCATCAACCATTTGATAATTATTGAAACGACTGACAAGAAATTTCTTACTTGTAACATCTTTGGTCATGTATCTTGTCTCCAATTTGTCCCATAATTCTTTAGCGGTGACCTCGTTTTGGTAGGTGTCGAACAAACCATCAGATAAACCATTCAATATGTGGCCTATGCACATGTAATCAGCATTGTCCCATTTTTGTCTTTCTCGGGTTATAGCAACAGATTCGTTTTCGGTCTCGTCAGGTCTTGGAGTATCCAAAACATAGGCAGTCTTCAAAGTTGATAATAAGAAGTGCATCTTTTTCTGCCATCGTCGAAAATTGCCACCATCAAACCGATCAAGTTTGACAAAATTGGAAGCCAACTCCCTTAGTGTTCCACTTTCATGAGTTGTTGTAGTCATCATGAATTATAACCTTAAAATTGTTAGTACAAATCTCTGGTGAGGAAAATCTCGAACAAACGAACGGAACTTGAACAGAAGAAGAAATAGGACAAGGCTCCAAGGCGTGTATCAAACCACTATCTTTAAGGTTATATTCGCCCCCACCTATCTTTGGTGTGCAAACGAGTTCAAAGCAAATTAACCTCGAGGATACAATGAAGCCATTGGCTATTTGCGTTTTGCACTGACGAGAATAGCCCACTACATACTAAGCAATGTATGACAAGAAACTTAATTTCTATAAAGGATTTCTGCAGTAATACTTTATAGAACAATCTAACAATATTAGAAAATGAAGGAAGGAAAGAAAGAATATTAGAATTTGTTGGTATATCTCCAAATGAAATCTGATTTCTATTTATAGGAATTTTCATGTCTCTTCATAGAGACATCTTTCATCAACAGGTGTCTTTCTGAATAATAATATTTTTAAAATAAAAACATAATTATTCATTTAATTATAACTATTCAAATAATATTATTTAAATAGTTATAATTCTTTTTCAAAAAATCAAAAAATATAATCTTTTGATTAATTATAACCATTCATTTATAGTTATTGGAACACTATAAATATTTGAAAATGTTCCAACATTTAACTAAGAAATAACAAATTGATTTGAATGTTTGAAGTATTAAGTTGAATTCACCTCTCAATACTATTAATCGAACCGTCTCCATCTTTCATTACCCAAAATCGTATTAGCAGCCTTCATATAAAATATGATAAATTCAAGTTGAAATTTTGAAAACTAAAGAAATCAACGTTCGAATACGAAATACAACACAATTTGAATAAATTAATACAATTATTTTAAAAATATAATATCTAATCAATTTTGGGTCCAAACCAATATATGTTTTTCTAATTACTGGGTTTTAATCATATTTGTTCTTTTTGACATAATACGCAGAACTATATATAACCTCTCCTCAACTCATAAATAGGAGGATAATGTGTTTTAACGCACTCAAATCTATGTCATCCTATATTGATAACAATACTCATGTCAATCGAACTAAGACTCAATTAAGATTTAAACATGTTATTTTCTTATTGAGAATTATGTTATTTTGATGTAATTTTTTGTTTGTATTGAAAGAATTGAGGGACCTTCCCACCCCAAAATGAGATTTTTAACATGCCTATTATTTCCACTTGACAATAATTGAAAGACTAATTATGTTGATAGCATTTAATTAAATAGCACATGTCACCACGTGGACATGTGATCCAATGGTTTTGCATTTGCATCTCTTACTACTTAGAGATGTGCTTTCCATTTCCATGCCCCTTTCATGTGCCATTTAAACTACTAACACTTGCATACTGATTTTTTTTAAGGGATTAAATTTTGATTTTTCGAGCAACAATGTTGTTTTATAATTCATTGAAGATTGTAAATTAGTAAGCTTCAAATATATTTATGTAATTTTCTGTTTAGCATATATTAAAAATAATAGTTTAATCTTTCAAAATTAATAAAATTTTGATTTGGTCTTCCTAAAAATTATAATGATATAAATTAATACAAGTAGGAGTAAGCGTTCGATTGAATTAAGTGAAAATTTCAAGTTAATCAAATTTACGAGTTTTATTTTATCATCTTAACTCGATTTGAAATTTTTTCGAATTGAATCGAGTGAATTGTTTGAGTTAAATTAAAAAAAATTAAACATGTCAAATTAAAATATTGTTACAGTATAACTAATTCTATGTTAGAGCACATAAATTTGGAACCATATATATTTGAAAACCTTTTTGAAGCAAAATAAGAAGAAAAAAAAAGATACTCTAGCATGATAAACTTGAATTATTAATTAACTTATTCAGGTCTTGAAAATTATTATTTTTTATTTTTTTATATTTTTAATTTTCTTTATATATTCTTTAGAATTTTATTTTTAAAAAAATTATACTTTTTTTAAAATATAAATTTTGAAAATTTTATAAATATTTTGAATGTTTTTTGTAACTTTTGTTGATAGAGACCAAATTGCTTATTTTCAAAATTGATAGGGACTAAAAAGGTATTTATACCAATATGTTAATAGAATTATTTGAATTCAACTTGACCCGAACACGAAATTCAAATTACTTATTCGAGCTGACTCGAAAAATTTTTAAAAACTCGACTTGATTAACTCAAAATTCAAAATTTTTTTAATTTTTTCGAATCGATTCAAATTTTTCTCACCCTTACATACAAAGATAAAACTACATTTTTAACTCTTAAAAAATATGTAACATAATCTTTCAACTACATAAAATTTTTTTCTGACTATATATAGTTCATATATAATTTCTTCTAATCTTGAAATTACTTAAGTCTAAAGTCTAGACCTAATCCTTTTAAACAATATTCAAAAAATTTCAATGGAAGTGAATGAACTGATCATGTGCCTCATCCGAACAATGATAACTAAAATCTCGATTTTCTCATTATCTATTATTGTAAATCATATGACTAATAAATAAATTATGAGTAAAATAATGAAAATCCCTAAATTTTAATAATTTATTTAGATAAGGGTTCATATTTTTATATTCAAAAAAGTCTTTTCAATTTATTATTAAATATGCACTTTTCGTTTATTTTATGATTGATGAAGTAAAATAATTTAGGACCTATAGATTAGCTAATTTAATTATTATATGTAACATGAGGATTTGGTCCAAATTAAATTATTCTTTAACAAAACAAACAAAATTGATAATAATAGTCATGTGAATTCCCCACGTACCTCTCGTGGATCATCAACCTCTATAATTAATTATAACAATTTTATTTTCCCTTCATAATTTCCCCTGTTGATTTCAGACATTAATGCAACCAATAATGCATATATTATTATTATTATTACAACATAGATAATGAAGTTATACGAAATATTTGCCAAAATCCAACATGTGAATGGTTTACAAGTAAACACAAAAATTACAGATGCGCACGTGCATACGAAAAGTGTGTATAGGGTAGGTTGAATAACATGGTTTTAAGTTGTAATTAACATAATTTAGTTGCTTTCTTTCTACTTTAATTAAACAAAGCTGTTGATTAGTTTGGCAAAATGTTCACATTGTATTAAATTAATCAAAATGTAGAACTTGGAATGTGGGTATTCATTCCATACCTACTTCATGGGATTAAATCGTTGAAAGCATCTTTTAATGGTGTGTTAATTATACAAGAGTGACGCTCACAGCAGAAAATTTATAAAATTATAAGTTAATAAATAATTAAATTACACTTTAATCAAAAATAATAAAATTATATTTTAACTCCCATATAAAATAATTAAAAAAAATAAATGGTTTTTTAGAAAAATAATTTAGCTAGAAATTTCAAGATCTAATCATTATGAAGAGGCGACCGGTGATTGATGGACACGTTGTAGGGTTTGAGAATGTTGTATTTTGTAGTATAAATTAAGATGAGAGATTTGGTGATGGAAAAAGAAATGGAGGAGATTGGTCGTCTTTCAACAAATTAACCAACCGTCAAGCTTTAATTTATGTTTAATAATAATATTTGTAAAGTGAATGAATATAATATTAAGGTTTTTAGTGGTTTAAGGTCATCCATGACATTAGGGAAGAGACAATCTTGCATTGAAATATTTATATGCTTTTTATTTTAATAATTGTAGGAAGGTGAATGGAGATATGGTTGTTACATGTTAGCACATCATTTGAAGGTTTATGTTAAAAAATTTGTTTACTTCTTCCATGTTCATGGTGGAAAATTAATTGGAAGAGGAATCTCTCTTACCTACAATTTATAAAAAAACTTATTTAATCTAATTATTTTATTTGTAATCCACCATTTTAAAAAGACAATTATATGCTTTTGAGGAAACATAATCTTTCCCCTGAAGATATGCTAAATTAATTAATGTAAAGAAAAATTGATTAAAAAAATACTGATGAGAATTTCGATTATTGATTCAATTTTTTCAATCGATTATAGAAGATGTATGGTAGGAAGTGAGTTATCGGACGAATTAGAGATGGTGCGAAAGTGATGTTATCTTTTCTCTTTTAGTTAGTAATATTTTTGAAGAATCAACCCGAGAGAGCAATAAAGTACCTTAATGGTATGAGATTGAAAGTTGGTTGAATTTGCTAAGCGTATATACTGTCATATATATGGTAAGTTGTGATTGAATTAACTGCCAAGAGAAGATAAGAACAACAATGAAACAAAGAACTTTGTTACACAGTTCAGATTCTTCCTAATACACATCATGTAACAACCTCACAATTTTATTCTAATATGAATTACTCTCCCCTAAAACCTTCCCCTTGAAAGTTTGTGTAAACCAAGTGACTCACTTGTATTTACCGACAATTTCTGCACTACAAAAATAGTTTATAAAATGCACAAAACTTACGTCCTTCCTCTCAATATCTTTTTACCTAATACAAGCCCATCATATATACAAGGTTTTCAGGCTTGATAAGTTACAAATAAATTACAATTATACTCCCTCCACACATAGCCATAAAGATATTCAATTATCTTCATAAACGTTCTTCAATATATTCAAAGGTTCAAATGATCTGATCTCCTCAAACAAGGGAACATGGATTGCATTAGAAGACTTTGGTTCGATCCTTATCGATTTGATTTTTCACTTTTGAACATCAAATATGGGCGCTAACTAATTTCTAGTTCAATATCGTTTTGAAATATATATATATATATATATATATATATTTAGCTATACCTCAAGTTGCAATTTTCTAAGAAACCAAAACTGCCTTTGATAATCTCCCTATATGACAATTCTTGAGCAAAACAAATAATCTTCATAAAACAAGGATTGATGAGCAAATTACTCCCCCTTAATCCATATTCTTAACTACGATTATAACTAAGTATTCTACCATTAATGCATAAAGATGAATCACATTAATAATTAAAGGGACTATGATCATATAGAAAGTTTTAAGGAAACAAAAACTGTAGTTCATCAACCATCATCATCATCATCGATAAAAGGTTGCCATTATAAAACTTCAAAATTTTAAGTTTAGGGATTTTTTTGCTATGTAGGATGGTTTAGAATATAGTTGTTTAAATTTTTTAAAAATCTCTCTAATTTTAAAAGAGAACGTTTACGATTAAGGCTCTATTACAGCTTTTAAACAGACCTCGATACTAAAGGATGTCAAAATTCTTAATTTTCTCGAGATTAATTTATTTTTAAAAAAATTGAATTAGGGTTTTCTTTGAATTTTTAATTAAGTCAGATTAATATTGAAATTCAATCCTTTAATACCCTCCCTAATCCAAATAGGCTCTAAAAACTTAAATCTTAGTACAAAATAAAGGACTTTTTAACTTGTCGAGATACCCTTCAAACAAAACATATTTAGAGAAATAATCCCTATACTAATTTTGTAGTCGAAAGACCTACCCTATTTTGAGACTAATTCACTTATTTATTTCTAGTGAACGTTCTAGATTCAACAATCTCCATAAAATTTTCATTTCAATATAAAAATTCTATATTTCTATGGATCTCATAAATCCATACCCAACTGATATAAATGATGGATTCCTAATTGAAACAATCCATGAACTCGTCCAAAATTTTCAATCATAGAATTTAAAAAATAGAATAAAATACAAGGATAATGCCGTCAAATAGGGTACCTAACCATCACCTGTCTGCTGTCTCCCCATTCTGGATTAAGCGATTAATTTAAAACTAATTTTTATATAGTTTTTTTTTCTTTTTTGGTGGTGAATGACACATAACACCAAAAATATTTCTAGGGTTTTGGGTAAACTTTTATTCTATTTTATAGGAATTGACACTAACTTTAATATGTTGTCTTACGTAAGGCTAATACTCTATGTTTCTTTTTAATTTCAATTATTTTCTCCACACTATCTTACATATATCATCCTTGCTGCCATCTGTATTTTTCTATTTACTCGTTTCACTTTGTTCTTCGCAACTCAATGACATATCTTAGGCTGAGGTTGGATAGATAATGTATTTATTTATAATTAGTGTAAAAAGAACAGTAGCGATAAAATTAGATATTATAATAATGATTCAGCATGAGGTAAAAAATAAATTAAATGCACCATACTACACCTTCACACTCCACACTCATCCAAATCCACCCTTAATTTGAACTGATAAAGAAAATAAAATGATTTTGCTTCGTATGAAAGATAAATTACCCCTAGTAATGAAAATATAATATTTTTCGTGAATTAAATATAAATCTATATTATATAAACATTATAATATTAATTTACATGAGAAAAATATCTGTTGACAGAGAAAAAAAACAGTTTCAGCACAAACAGATAGTTTATGTTTAAATTGTTGAAGAGTAATGATTAATTATTGAATGACATGTTATATATATATATATATATATATATATATATATATAATATAGATGTAACACATGACATGATTCATATAAACAATTCAAATTGAGTCATCACTTATATTTATGGTCTTTGATATTTTTCACAAACAAACATTTTAAGCTGTATCAAGAAGATATTTAATTATCGGTTCTATTGGACTGAATGAATTGGATTTTCGGGTCAATTATAGTTAAATTTTTAATTTTTTCAATTTGGATCGTGATTTTTTAAAAATATAATATAAAACAAACAATATAAATAATTAAATAATTACTAAAATAATATTCGAGTTAAAAGTTAAATCTCATTAAAATTTCATTCAGTTAAAAATAAAAGTTCGCTATTGTTTTATTGATCAATTCTATTATTTATATATACCCTTCAAATAAATATACTTTTTAATTTAATCGATTGATCTAATTTAATTATTCATTTAATAAGTATAGTTAAAATAGACGTATGAAAGAAAAGCAAAATTTACTACTACATATTAATAAAATAAAGAAATGAATCAACTATATATATTCAAATCTTACGTTTAATGTTAACCTTTAAGTTTCTTTTACAACTTACACAACATTGGTAGGAGGAAACCATTACCTACATACATTATTAGCAGACAATTTTTATGATTCAATCTCATGACATGAGTATAGAGATGAACATAGATCAAATGTACTGTTTTGTAAATGTAGAAAGTATTGTTTAATTTTTTTTTATATAATTACGATTCGAATTCAGATTATTCTTGAAATAGATGAGCACCCAACTAATAGACCTCAACTTAGGATTCTATTTAGTAGAGAGTATTGTTGGGAAGGGAAATGAGTTTAGGGTAAATACCATTAAGCAATGAGCCGAAGGATGGGATTCTATAGTGTGTAAATGTAGAAAGTGTTGGTTAGTAATTAATTTAACGATATAAAAAAGAAAAAGAAAAAGAAAAAGCATAGTGTAATGTTGGAGAGGGAAATGGGTAAGCGTGTGGGACAAATGATGTGACTTAGATTTGGGGGAAGGAGTTGCAAAGCAGCAAAGGCCACGTGTTGCCCTAAACGACTCTAGTTAGAGGATGAAACGCGGGGTTGGACGTGGTCTACCCCCTCCTCCCCCCTTCTCCCCTATAATGCTCCAATATCACCTCCTATTCCCTTTTTCTTTTCAACTATTATTATTATAAACAAAATTCCTTTTGTTTTTTTCCCAAATAAATTATTTGTAACAATATTAATTTAATACTTCTTTTAGCATAAAAACATGGTTGAATGCATTTAAGCCAAATAAACAAACAAACAATGCATCATACTAAGTTTTTCCTTCTTATGCAATTGATACATAACAGAGATGAAGGACTTGAGTGAAGAGTGAAGAGTGAAGAGTAAAGTGTAGTTAAAGCTTTGAACATGAAGGGAATGGAATTAGAATTTGATGGGAATAAAAGTTTGGGATGTTTCTGCAAAAAGAAATTATAGAAGGAGAAGAAAAGATAGGAGGGGAGGGGGGATCGTGTCAAAGGATTAAGCAAATATGACCCGCAAAACACCTTTTTTTTAAATCACTTAAAATTGTCACTCAACCTTTTTATTAGAGTCGGCCCCTGTTTTGCTACTCAAATGTAACACGTGGTCTCCTCTTATATGTTTGTAGTGGACCTATTTCTCTTCTCTCTCTCTATATAAACCCTCTTCTCTCTCCCCTTCCTCATTCATACTCACTCCCTCCCCATTTCTCTTCGCCTACAAAAGAAAAAGGGTCTTTCTCAAACACACATAAAAGTATAGAATCTTTGAGTCTTACTTATTTTGTATTCTTTTTCAAAACCAATCAAGTTTCACCATTCATAACGAAGCTAACATAACCACTAGTAATTGGCTTTAGCCTTATGGCTTCATCAGCAGCAGCATCAGTGGCTAGTGGGAGCTGTTGTGTTAAGGTTAAACTCCCTGTTTCAACTCCTCAGTCTTCGTCTTCGTCTTCGTCTTCTTCTTCTTCTTGTATTGGTTTTAAAAAGCGCTACATTTCATGTTCTTTGCAAACCCCTTCAATTCTTCATTTGCCTAAGCAACAATCACCAGCTTTTCCACCATCACCTTCTTCTACTCCTTCAACGAAAAACACCGAGAAAACTACTCAATCCCAACAATGGAATCCTTTGCAAAGAGCGGCGGCTATGGCTTTAGATGCGGTGGAGAATGCTTTGGTTTCTCATGAGCGTCAACATCCTTTGCCGAAAACAGCTGACCCTGGTGTACAAATCTCCGGTAACTTTGCTCCGGTCCCTGAACAACCTGTTAAACAAAGGCTTCCCGTTATTGGAACAATCCCGGATTGCATACAAGGAGTCTATGCTCGAAACGGAGCCAACCCGCTTCATGAACCGGTGGCTGGACACCATTTCTTCGATGGGGATGGGATGGTTCATGCGGTTCAGTTCAAAAATGGCTCAGCTAGCTATGCTTGTAGGTTCACTGAAACCAACCGTTTGGTTCAAGAACGAGCTTTTGGGCGTCCTGTTTTCCCTAAAGCCATAGGTGAACTCCATGGTCATTCAGGCATAGCTAGACTGTTACTTTTCTATGCTCGAGGTTTATGTGGACTCGTTGATCCAAGCCATGGCACTGGTGTTGCTAACGCGGGACTTGTTTACTTCAACGGCCACCTTCTAGCCATGTCTGAAGATGATTTGCCTTACCATGTTCGTATTACTCCATCTGGTGACTTGAAAACCATTGGCAGATACGATTTTGATGGTCAGTTGAAATCCACAATGATTGCTCACCCCAAAGTTGATCCACAAACTGGTGAATTCTTTGCTCTTAGCTATGATGTTATTCAAAAACCGCATCTCAAGTACTTTAAAATTTCACCCGATGGTAAGAAATCACCCGATGTTGAAATCCCAGTTGATGGTCCAACAATGATGCATGATTTCGCCATCACTGAAAATTTTGTGGTGATACCAGACCAACAAGTTGTTTTCAAATTGGGTGAAATGGTTCATGGTGGTTCACCCGTTGTGTATGATAAGAACAAGGTATCAAGGTTTGGGGTATTGAACAAGAATGCCATTGATGCTTCTGGGATTAAATGGATTGAAGCACCTGATTGCTTTTGTTTCCATCTTTGGAATGCTTGGGAAGAACCAGAAACTAACGAAGTTGTTGTGATTGGTTCTTGCATGACACCACCAGATTCCATTTTCAATGAATGTGAAGAGAATCTCAAGAGTGTTCTGTCTGAAATTAGATTGAATTTGAAGACCGAGAAATCGACTCGCCGTGCCATTATTTCTGAATCCGAGCAAGTGAACTTGGAAGCAGGGATGGTGAACAAGAATTTATTGGGAAGAAAGACTCGGTTTGCATATTTAGCTCTAGCTGAGCCTTGGCCTAAAGTGTCAGGATTCGCCAAAGTCGATCTCTCGACCGGGGAGGTTAACAAGTATATCTATGGAGATCAAAGGTATGGTGGTGAGCCTTTGTTCTTCCCTCGAAACCCCAATTCGGAGAACGAAGACGACGGCTATATTTTAGCCTTCGTTCACGACGAGAAGACTTGGAAATCGGAACTGCAAATTGTGAACGCCATGGACTTAAAGCTAGAAGCCACGGTTCAACTTCCGTCTCGAGTTCCATACGGTTTCCATGGAACATTCATAAGCTCAAAGGACTTGGAAAAGCAGGCCTAATTTCATCAGCCATTTTGAAAAAAAGGGAGAGGTTATACCAGAGGGATGCTTTGCATGGATTGTCCCCGGAATCTCTTCCTCTGTTTTAAACCCTGTTTTTGTTTAGTCCCTACACTTTTAAAAATCTCCTTTTTTGGTCACTACTGTAAAGGGAAAAAGGTTTTGGGGATACCAGCTTGTAGTTTTTGCTTTAGCTAGTATTGAAGCTCAGCTGGTTTCTGCTTATTATTTCACTTATCTTCATTAAACAGTACATAAATTACAGGGAAAAATGTACTATTTTCCTCTGTTTTATCTCTGTAATGCTGTGTTTCCTTGCGAATACTTGAAAATTTACAGTGTCTATATATTGTGTCATTACTTAAATATCCACTTTGAGAAGAAAAGTACCTAGATTATATATATTTTGCTTAGACAACCGACAAAGAGTCAATTTGTTCATAGTTGGTCAGTTTTTGAAAAGAACATTAAGTTCAATTATTAGAACAATGAACAAATGAGAATACAGCACGGTTAAATGTTTAATCATTCAAGTGATTGGGTTAAATTGACAGATTAGACACCCTTTATATTTCCAATTTTTATATGTCATCAAATTGGACAAGTTGTTAACTGATGACCCTTTTGCTAGTTTTTCAAGTTCTAGCTGATTTAATGCCTAAACTCAACTAGTAAGGAATTGAAAAATGAGTGGGAGAGCTTAAAGGATAGCCTTCAACAATTTGCTCAATGTTCCCAACTTGGGAGAGTTGATTGATTTCAAGGTCAACTTTGATAGCCCTTTGATTGAAATAAAGGGTACCCCCCCCCCTTTCAGTCTATTTCATATGTAAAACATCGCATTCAAGAAATATCGATGATATTTTTATTGAAGGAAACGAAAATCGATCCATTTTAATGCGATGAACGGTTGGGGGGGGGGGTCGAATTTTCGGGTCATTGCTTGTGGTTTATCTAGAAAATTATTGAGGGAGAGCTTTTAGTAATAGTGCTGAAATGCTTGGAGGGTCCATATACCCAATACAAAGTTATTTCAAAGTCTATGAAATGGGGAGGGGTTGCCATTATTGTTACTGGCCACTACAAAGCTATATAAAAAAGGGGGGTATGGGCTAAGTTGCTCCATCTATCGAGTTTTGATGGTGTGGTTTTTTTTAGCATGTAGGCTCAGTATGTCCTTTGCTTTCTATTCTGTTCAGTGGAATTGGTTGGTCTTTTAGGTACTTACATTGCTAACTTAGTGCTGGCTCATAACTCAAAAAGTGATGGACTTGTTTTGGTTTTATATCCTAGGAGCAATGCTCAACATGCAATAAGCAATTTTCAAACATATGACTCTGATGTTCTGCCCCATATTGCTATTTGCATATACATATACATGTATAACAATTGTAGCAAATATCTTAGTCTTGCAATGGTATGCTTAAATTTATTAGGAAGAAGGTTTTTGAATGTCAAACCTTTGGAGTATTGTTTGGTTGTTTTAATTGTTTGATGATAATGTTAATACATTGGTGATGGCTATTATATGAAAGAATATGAAAGAAATTAAATCATACATGAAAATTAACTCGCAAACTATAAAGAAATTTGTAACAAACATAAATTATAAGAAAGAAACTTTTGCATGCATAAGTTATTTGAATTTGATTTAATTTTAAAAGAAAATTTAATATTTATTGAGAATAAAATATATTCAGAAGACGTTATTTCAGGTCACTTATTAAATTTGTAGACATTTGCTTATAAGTCATAACAATTTAATGGGCTTGTAAGAGCCTCGTGAAGAAATGGACTCGTGTAGGAGAATTAAATCTAAAAGTTTAACGTAGTCCAAATCAATGGATTCTCTCTCTTAAGTGTGGCAATAAGGTGAAGCAATCTTGAGTATTTTCTCTTTAAGTGTTGTTGTTTGTACTATTATTCTTATAACCAAAAAAACAAAACTTACTAAATGTTGTGGGCGAAACATCCTTAAGTATTTTGTTTGAGTGTTGTTCCTGCTCTTGTTTTTGTAACAGAAAAACATATATTGAATGTCGTGGGCGAAATATCTTTAAGTATTTTCTTTGAGTATTGTATTTCTATTTTTGTTCTTGCAACCAAAAAACTTATATTGAATGTCGTGGATGAAATAATTCTAAGTATTTGCTCTGTATGGTATTGATTCTACTCTTATTAAATGTTGTGGACAAAATATTGTTAAAATCAATCTTAACAAATGTATTTATTAGTAGGTGCATGGGAGGAAAGAATTTAAAGACATAAATCCTACATATATTAATAATGGTCAAAGGAAATTCAGAGGCTGCTATTTGGGTGCCAAGAAAAACAGCTCCAATTAAATTGGGTCCTGGTTTATTCTTCAAATGAAGCTCATGTGCCCCAACAACTTATTTTATTTTATGTGTGAAGTCATTTTCTTTTATTAACAATGCCTTATTGTCAAGGGAAAACATAAAATCTCTTTTTAAATATTAATCAAATTTTAAATTTGATTTTTTTAAATATGTAATTTATAAGGATATTAAAGCTTTTAAAAAACTCGAATAGAATAAATTGAATAAACAAAATTTTAAGATAAACAATTAAATAAAATGGAAAGAAGATGGATAAATGAAGTTAACCATCAATTCAGTGGATGTCAATTGATGGTAAAACAAAGTTGAAATTGAACGGTTGTCAATGGTGGTATAACGAAGCTGATATTGACTTCATTGTTTTATTTCAAATAGAATGAGTTTAAAACTGTGTTTTTCATTGAAATTTGACTATTTTTGAAGCTTGAAATATGCATGATTTTGTAAAATGGAGGTCGAAAATTGGAAACAATTAATGGATTGTATGTCACATTTTTAAAAAATTAATTGAATTGAATCATTGATATATGCAAATCCAATTCATCACTTTTCACTACATTTATTATTATTGTACGAGCCCAAAATTATCCGGGCCCGTTAGGCCAAGACCAATTCCCATGTGGCCCAAGCCCAGTCCTAAAATTGGCCCGATCGGCCCAAGAAAATTAAAACACAGCAGAAGGAAGAAAACCCTAGGCAGAAGCCTCCAGTGCCGCAACCCACCAAACCCCATGTGCGCACCATCGCTCGTTGCCCGCACGCCTAGCCCATACCCTGCAAAGACAGTCGAGAAACAGAGCAGCAGAGAAGTATGGAACAAACGAATAGATTAATAGATAAGGCTTGTATCTTTCGGCTATAAAGCCAACTAAGAATGATGTAATCGGGGTTGGTTTTTTGGATCGAATCAATATACGCAAAATATTTCCAAAAATATAAACGATAGCAAACAACGGGAAGCAGAAATCAGGATCCATCCATAACAGGCAATCGAAACGAGATTCGAAGGTTCACTCCCTACTTCATTTTATTTTATATTTTCGAAATCACCCACAAATTCGCTTTATTTTTAAAAATACGTACAATACATAAAGGATTAATAATAAAAAGAAAGGAAACTTACCTGTTTCGTGAGTTCCGGCCCTGCGAGCGGTGGCCGGTGACGGCGACTGGGGGCATTCGGGCGGCGCGTGCTAAGGGACGAAACCCTAGCAGAGGAAGTGGGGGAATTTCCCCTTTCGTTTTGTTAGCGCAGCAGAAATAAAAAAGAGGGGGAAGGAAGATTGGCTTTTATAGTAAGCTAAACGGCGCCGTTTCATGCAAAGGGGGGTCCGCGCGTCGACCCGGATCTGACCCAGGATCCGCGCGCCCTCCCCTGATGGGCTAATTGCGCCCCAGATCCCCCTTCGTTGTAGATTGTTTAAATTGGACTTTTCTTTTATTTTAATTGGGCCCAGAAATTTTATGCGTTCTTCAATCTAGTCCTCATTCGAATGCTGAGTTTAATAACTCGGGCAAATTACACTCGCAGTCCTCTTTAGTTTCGCGCATTAAATTTTAATCCCCATCCGCTCTTTTAATTTATTGCATTTCCCCCCTTAATCTTACTCTGTTTCCAATTTAATCCTTCTCAGCTTATTTTTGTGACTACATTGCTATTATTATTATTATTATTATATTATTGTTATCATGATATTTACATCAGCCTATTGTATATATTTTATATTATCATATTATTATCACTATTATTATACTATTATCATTATGTTTCTATTGTTATTCATTATTACTAGTTACTATTAGTCATATTATTAGCTGAATATGTATATACCTATTGTCATTATTATTACCACTATATATTATCGTATGGTACATGTTTATTATTATTATTACCATTTCATTATTATTTTATTATTATCGTGTTCACTATTATTATATTATACATATTGTTATCATTTCTATATTATATTATATACCACTATTTTATTATTATTGCACTTATTATTATAATATATATATCGTTATTATTATCATTGTCATATTTTTATATTATGATTATTTTTACTATTATTATTATCGCTATTATGGTATTATCGCATGTATATGCTAACTTTATCATTCTCATATTTATATTAGTATATTGTATATATTATGGTTTATTATTATTATTATTATTATTATTATTATTATTATTATTACTACTATACCTATATTATTATTGTGTATATATTTCATATTATCATCATCATTATTATTATTAGTATTATTATTATATGGTAGTGCTCACATTATAATGTCCATTATCCTCGTTGTTATTAATTCTAGCATTTTGACAATTGTTTTTGTTAGAACTTTGCGTTTTATTTTCCACACTTTATATCATTTTTACAACTGTTTCGACATTCTTACGATTGTTTTTATCGGCGTCATTTTATGTAAATCCATAATTTCGAGGTGATCTTGGATTCAAAGGTTTAACTTATCGTGTCCTAAAGTATTGGATGTGATATTTTAGTCTTTGGGAACGAGAAAATCTTGATTTCTTTTAAAAAAAAAAAGGGGAAATACGGAATGACCTCGAGTTCGAGGATTTGGATTACCATGTCCTAAAGTATTGGATGTGATACTTCGATTCCTTGGAACGGGAGAATCTCGACCCGCATTTCCGGAAAATCACGAGATGATCTCAAGATCGAAGACTTAAACTATCGTGTCCTAAAGTATTGGATGCGACATTTTATTTCTTCGAAACGAAAAAATCTCGATTTAACTTAAGAAAACCCAAATATTTCCAAAAGAGGTCGGATTTTCAAATTCTTTTAAAATTCTCAACCTTTGACATGAGGACATTAATTGATCAAATCGGTACCAATTTTGGGCGTGACGAGGGTGCTAACCCTTCCTCGCACGTAACCGACTCCCGAACCGTTTTCTCAAATTTCGTAGACCAAAACACTGTTTTAGTAAATCAAAAATGTTTTATTAAAACAAAGGTGATCCGATCACCCCAAGCAAAGATCGGTGGCGACTCCCGTTTTTATTTTCTAAACCCAAGTTCGATTCCCGTTTTCTCAAAAAATGGTTTCGACAATTATCATCTCGAATGTGCTAATATGATTAATTTGGAAGTCCAAAGTGTTTAAAAATGGAAAATATCTTAAGTGGAATAAAAATAGAAAATACGGTAATTATAGGTAAAAGTATTATAGAGGTGATTATATTAAGAGTTAGATTGTATTTTGACTTTTTCAATAAAAAAAATTGGACAAAATTAGTCTTGGTGCGTTAGCTCAAAGAGCATATTGGTTCTATTAAAAATTTCATCCATTTGTACTGTTAAAAGCTAGCATGGTTGACAAAATAACTAAACAGTTATACGTGACATATCATGTGTACATCATGTTAATGTATAAGGATATGTTTTCAACAATAAAAATGGATGAAATTTTTAACAGAATGACCAGTTTGCTCTTTGATTTAATGTACACGGACTAATTTGTCCATTTTCTAAGTAGAGGTAACAAAATGCAATTCAACTCTTAATACAATAGTCTCCATTATACTTTTACCTAACTCTGTTGTAGTTGAAAAATATTAAATATATATTAACAAATGTTGAATACAATAGTAATTGATAAAACACATTGCATTCCTAAGGAAAGAATTCAAATTTGAATTATAGAAATGATGTTGTTAGATTGAAAAATCACGAATCTCGCAAGTTTGAACCTTGGGTCAGAGTAATTGGTGACCTCAATGTGAAGGTCGAATAGAACTTAATGTTAATAGTTGTGTTAATGTCGACTTACGAAAATCAACTATTAATGAGACGTTCAGAGACTCTAACAGGTAATTAATTTTAAACCATTCCACCCTATTTAAAAATCTAAAATTTAAAGTTAGAGTTTTCTAATCTGTAATCCCTTGATTACAACATTTTTTGTATAGTGAGGTAACATATTTTATATTAAAAGAAAAAACAAAGTTTATAATGGACCACTGAGGGGCTAGAAAGAAAAAGAAAAGGATAAAATTTCAGGTGAAAGGAAAATGATGAATAAGGCAATGAAGAATGCCATTTCAACGAGGGTATGTCCTCCTCCTCCTAGTAATAATAACATGCTATGAAATATATTAATAGTCATTAATAATTATTAGATGTAGTAGTAATACACATTATATTTTTAAAGACAAAACGTATTTTTTAATTTTAAAAATAATATTATTAAAAAAACAATTACAAATCACAAAAAATCGATAAACTATAAAGCTATAAAATGAATATGAAAAATACCTTAATTATATCATATACATATATATTAACGGCCAAAACATTTGAAAGCTATTTCCATTTATTTTCCTCCGTGAATCATCCACAAGCAAAGGCAATTTGTTGGTATTGATTGTCCAATTAATGTACAAAAATTGGTCCCCTTCCCACCCTCAAAATCAATGTTGACATAAAAAGAAACTTTTGAGTCTTTTTCATTCAATATGCAATGTGTCAACTCTTTATTGATCGAACTCGATAAATTTTCTTTCATAGTTAAAATATTAAAATATCTTAAATTATATCATTTTATCTAAATAAGTTTCTATATATTCTTTTATCTTTCAGTCATTACTTTAATTGAAATATTTATTTACATTTAATAAAAAGAATATATTTGTTTTTTATATAAAGACGTTACGTGGCACTTATCAACTTTTTTTTTTTAATATTTGTAAAAAAAATGGACTAAAAAATATAACGGAAGCATACTTTAGGTATTGAATTGAGAAATAAATGTACTTTAGATACCAATTTAGACAAAAACAAAAGTTAAATACCAAAATGAGAAAATGAGTATAGTTTAAGAACCAAATTGTAAATTAAGCATTTTTGGCACCAACACTTGCAAATGTAATTGCTTGCATCATGCATTGCCTCACCCACATGGTTGCCGGCATACATAAATGTTTTTGAAGTATATCCGAAAACAAAAATAAAAACAAAAAAAACATATGTGCGTGCATGGTTTAATGATTGAAAATGATGTTTTAGTAGTAAAGGATTAAAAACGTGAAGAAGGAATTTACTAGCAAATTGAAATGAGGTAGACAAGTCAATAATAGTACAAAAAAGATAGAAATGGTGATAGAACGAATACCGCAGCCTACCCATTTTGGAAGCAATTAAGCCAAGATGAAAAACTAGAGGCTTAAATGCAAATTTAAATGGTTGATCAGGACAAGGTTCAAAGTTGCCAAAATGGCAACACAAATTGGGACTGTCATGCTTATATCAAGTGGGTGCCTATGATGAGATGCGTGTGATTAGTGACCCCAAATATTTACACATTAGTTTCTTTTAAAAAATTATCTAACATAATTATTTTGTTTGGTGTTAATGGAGTAAAGTGGGTGGATATTGTTGTTAAGTGTTGTTCAAGAGAGGTTGGTCTTTCTTTAGGAGAAGTCTTTAAAATGTCGTTTGGAGAGTTAACGGACTCCTCAACAATGGAGGTATTGTGCTGGGGTATCTATGCTCGGTTTTATCTTCCAATTCCGAGAAGGGCTCAACTAAGTTCACAAAATTTAAGGAATGCCTCGCCAACAAGGAAATGTGAGCATTTAGTCTTGGTAGGATTTGAACCTACACCCTTATATGACATTAGTGATTTTGTCTCTCGTACTTTAAAGAGAGCCTAATGGGTTTCACAGAGTTTAGGGAGAGATTTGGTTGGTAGAGATACGACCAATAAGCTCACGAGAAATATGTTTGTATTGTGCATAATATTAATTATGAAAAATATGCCTTTAGGGTTTCAAACCACCAAATAAGGCTTATATGACCTTACCTAGCAACCATGGTACCACTTGTCTAATGGAAATTTTTTTTACTTCATTGATGGTGGACAAAAAAATATAGTCAATTCTTTTTATAACAAATTTATTTGTTAGTTAAAATTTTAATTGATATAGATTAGTTGTTACACTATTGTAACATCATTTGAGATTTAGGTCATATTTAGTTTTTTTTTTTTAATTCAAGTTTAAAAAAAAGGATAATGATATTAATAAATATGAATGAGATGATTAAGGAAGCAAGATGGTGCTCCCTATTTGCTATTCTTAGTCGGATGATTTGGAAGAACAGCAATGATTTTGTGTTTAAGGATGCTCATCATGGCAGCAACAAAGATCAGCTAGCGTCGAGCCTTGCTTGGGCACATAATCTGCAGGTTTCGATTCCAAAACATAATGTTATCGTCCAGTATGATCCTTGCGAGTCTTGGAGACCACCCCAGAATAGTTGGATCAAGCTTAATTCGGAGGCATCTATGGATTTTGACACGAAAGGTGCGGCAAGTGGTGGTGTTTTACGAGATTCAAATGCTTGTTGGATTGTTGGCTATGCTAAATGTCTGGGATTTGCTGGTATTTTTCAAGCAGCAGCTAGAGCTCTTCTTGAGGGACTAATCTCGGCCCGAAACAGAGGATTTCGAAAAATTGAGGTCGAATGTGATCATGCATTACTGATTAGAATGATGTGCAGCAGCCATGCTTCTTCTCACGCGACAAATACAGGATTTAGGTAGAGAGACCCGCAATAAAATTTAGTTTTAAGAAAAATATACCACACATAATATGAAGACTCATATTACCAACGAACCAAATGCATATTTCCCTAAATCTTTAATTGATAGTGCTGCTGCAAATACAAATGATTTGGTGACTGAAAACTATTGGATCTTAAGCAGAAAGCAGAATTATTGATTAATGTCCATTTATGAAGACTCATATTACCAAATCGTTTTTAAGAAAAAGAATATACAGTGAAAAGGCAGAAGTAGCCAACATTATCATTACATAACCTTTTAACTCAATGAAACAGAAACATGTTCCCACAGAAAAAAAGAGTAAATTTATGCCATTAATGCAATGCAGATGCTATATATATATCTCTTGAGCTCCGGGTAAATTCATCCTGCGATTTGCTTGGCTAAAGTTCCAGGCCCATAATATATAGCGCTCTACAGTCTCGGGGCCGGACGAGGATGAGGACTGTCCCATTCTGTCACGATGTGGTCACGAGTGATTTCTTTAAGCGAACGACAACCGCTCAACGCCATGGTTAGCTCGAACTCCTCACGCAGCATCGAAAGCACTTTCCTCACGCCAGCTTCTCCTTCTGCAGCCAATGAGAACACCACTGGTCGCCCAATCTGAGATTTAAGCATCATTGTTATAACATTGCACCATTGTATAATATCAACTTTTGCAGCTTCATGGTGCAGCCCCTATAGGGGCAGGACAGTTATATACTTACAAATATACCAGAGGCTCCCAATGCCAAAGCTTTAAAAACATCGGTTCCACGCCGAACACCACCGTCCAAGAAGACAGGAACCCGACCTTGAGCAGCTTTGACAACCTGAGAGAGTTTCAATAATTTGTGAAACATGAAGTTTTTGGTAATGTGTTCCCTATGTCTGAAACCATTAGTTTACCTCTTCCAGGGCCATGATAGTGGCAGGAACATAATCGAGTTGGCGAGCTCCGTGGTTGGAGACGATGATACCAGCTGCTCCAGCCTCTACCGCTATCCTTGCTGTGAGACAAGCATAGATATAGTTAAAAAAATCAGTATATGTTATCGAAACGGACCTGAGAAACAGAGAAGGGTTCGAGTTCTTTCTTACCATCTTCAGCAGTGAGTACACCCTTCACAAGAATTGGCAATGTGGTGATTGTTTGAAGCCATTTCACATCCTATGCATAGCCAATAGAGTTCATTTATTACACGTTTAATCAAAACTATAGCATGTATATTGTAAATTAACCGATAGAATCCCTGGATCGGCTCGTGCATATACGTACCTTCCAGCTAAGGGAACGATCGATTTGTCCGGCAACATACGAAGCAAGACCCGAGTCATCAGCCTGCATGGCTCCCAATAACAAGTTAAATATCATAGGAAACAAATGCTCATCTCATTAGTATATTTTTTAACACTAACGTCGAAAGGACTACTCACTTTATCCATCTTGCCAAGGTCCAAACCTTCAAAGTTCTTCAATGTCAAAAATGGTGGCAAAGTGAACCTGCAAGGGAATTTTGAAACATAAGACTCTTTGAGTGTAACTCGAATATATTACGAAGAATGCTTAACGGCCTCGACGACACTGCGAGACAATAATACCTGTTCTTGATATCAGCTTCTCTGCGACCGAGTCTCGGAGTATCAACTGTAAGGGCAATTGCCTTGAAACCAGCCCTCTCGGCTCTTCTAACGAGCTGTGCAACTACATTCCTGTCCTTGTATACCTTGAGATCCGACATCGAAGATCAGTTGATGAACAAATACAGGAAACCAATGTATGCATTATTGAACTTACATAGAGTTGGAAAAACCGAATGCCGGGTCCTGTCGAAGCAACCTCCTCAACACTAGAAGTTGCCCATGAGGATAATGTCTGAAATGATCAGCAAGCAAGTTAAAAATGAATTGGAATACTGTCATCGGTTATGAATCGGTTTTAGCATAAAAAACATTCGACGATTGGGGTTAAATAAATCGGGAATGAGAAACCAAACCATGATAGTTCCAGCAGCAGATGCAGCCCTAGCTGTTGCATACTCCCCTGTCAAACAAATTGAAAGGGATCTCACTCAAATTGGCATCCATGAAACAAGAACTAAATAACAAAATGAAACCAATTCCATACCTTCAGGATGAGCCATTTTTTGCATGGCAGTTGGGGCAATCATGATAGGCATTGATATCTTGAAACCCAACACAGTTGTAGTCATGTCTATCTTGCTTACATCGATGAGAATGCGAGGACGAAACCTTAAGAACAAAGAATGTCAACAAATTGAGACATAAACATTTAACAATAAAGGAACAATCTGGTCTTGTTTAGAAAAAAAAAGCTCACAGTATCTTAGTGAAAGCAAATCTATTCTCATGCAATGTCCATTGGTCCTCAGCACCAGATGCATAGTAGTCATACACCATCTTTGGCAACTTTTGCTTTGCAATTTCTTGATACTCGCTCACATTTGTTATCTCCATCTTTGCGGTGAAATGTTAAAAGAGTCCTCTGTCTGAAAAAAACATATGATACCAGTTAGGATTAGGGATCAAAACAATGTAACCAGACTGAATGGTACGGACAATATTGCAATCAAATGTCGGGCTTCAAGACCTAGACTATGAGCGTCTTTTTTTGCACTCAATTTTTTTAAAAGTATTCTTTTAATAATTTTAAAATATTTTAAAAAAATAATACTAAACTAAACCATGTTATATCAAAGTTCCAAATATATGCATAAAACTATAGAGATGAGAAGAAACTAATTAAACTTATGTTACATAGACATAGACATGGTTCATTGTGTATATAAATATTTTAAATTTTTCTATGTATTCAGAATTTCTTTTAATATATTTAAAAGTTTCTTTAAATTATAAAAAAATAGAAACTCTTTTGATTCGTATTAGCATAAATTTTTACTAAAATTTACCCGATAAGATATGTAAGATACAAAACCAATTAAAATAAATGAGGCTCTAACCTTTGAAATTAAGAAATTGACTTTGTGAGCAATTTGCTACCATTTTTCAATACTTTTACAATTCTTAGTGACTACCACTTTTAACTCCATGTTTAACATGAAAGTTAACTCCCAACTTTTATTTTTTCTTTAAGCATCTTCATTCAATATTTACATTTCATATATATATTCAAATACATTAGATATATTCGTCTTAGATACATACTCATATTTTAACATTCAACTTGAATTTAAAAAATATAAATTTTAGAAAAAAAGATATTTAACCCAAAATATTCAATAGAAAAACATAAATACAAACTACATAATAATTTACTGAACCAAATTCATTATTCTAAAATACTCATATTCAATATATACTCGAATATGAATATAGAAAAAAAATCATCCCAACATATGAAAAGAACTTGGGATGAAGTTTATATGTCAAACACACCAATATCAGAGGCTTAAACTTGAATTTAGCTAACATAGCAAAACATAAACATGGGGAAATGTAGTGTAAAATTGAATAACGTAGCAGAATCATAGAAAGTGTATATATTTTAGTCTACTGTCTAAACTAACATGGCCAAAAGACAATGAAATAAGGTAGAGAAAAGGCATACTCTTGGGTTCCAAGACTATGGAGCACAGTGCATGAAGGGAATTAAACCAGTTATGGAAATACTCTACTTATTAATAAGGGACTGATTGGCAATGAAAAATATTTTAAAAAAAGGTTTTATATTAAAAAAATGGGATCCATATTAAAACATGTAAGAATTTATATTTATATTATATTATATGGAAATTACAAGTTTAAGTGGATGAGCATTTGGAGGTGAGAAATTGAGACCAAATCCTAATTTGGGGTATTGGGGAACTCTCATCCACTTATCCTTTGTGTGTTTCACAGTGGCTCTTTTCCTATATTATCATTTCTCATCCCAAAATAAATAAATAAAAAGAAAACAATGGATAAGGGAAAATTACAACAATGAATAAGGTATATAATATATTTAAAAAATTCGTGACATGTGAAAGTGACAACAGTGGTTCTGGCTCTCCCCACCTCACTCTCTTTATAGATATGAGATATGAATGCTACATTTTTGGTAAATAAAATTAAGTTGATGTCTCTTAAAAAATTAAAAGTAATTAATTTATGTTAATTTTGAAACTAAATAAATAAGGATAATTAATAATGGTATTAATGATTTTGTTAAAATTATCCTATGTGGTAATAAAAAGAAAAAGAAATGAATTTTATACAAGAAACACATATATCTAATGTTTTTCTTATTTTCTTTATTTTAGAGCGATCAATTTATTCAATTTTTAAATTAAGAGAGACTTAAGAGGTATGTAAACCTACTTATGATTTAAATTAGGCTTGAATGAGTCTGGACTCCTTTGAGGGCTCAAAAACTATTTTATGGATCCTTTCCACCATATCACCCATGGTCCTTTTCCAATTATCTAATGTCATTTTAACAATTTTTTCCATATAATTAACATATAAATTTGGAAATTTTTTACCCCGAACCCAGAATCCTGAACCTTGAACCTTAAACCTTGAGCCCAAAATATTGACCCTAAACCTCAAACTCGAACCTCGAACCTCTAACCTTAAACTTGGGTTTTAGGGTTTAAGGTTTAAGTTAACGGTCTAGATTTGGGGTTTATTTTTTGAACAAATTGGTTTAATGATAATATTCATTAATTACATTAATACCCTTTGTATATTGTTCTCAATTGTTTTTGCACAAAGCAAAATGAAAGTAAATATCGGCTCAATGGTTATCTAACGTTTAACTAATACTAAGCGGTATTACATGGTCGGATCGTAATACAAAAAGACAACTTATATCAATAGATGAACCTAAACATGTCATTAGTCTAATAAAAAATGAGCAAATTGATTAAAAGACTAATATGTCATCTATATGCAAGAAACCAATCTTCAATTCTTCAACTTCAACTCAACTAGTTTTTATGTTTTGAGTTTTAATTCATCCTAACAATCCCACAACAGATAGTCCAATATTTTTATTCTAAAGTATGCCAAGTTGAAAACAGGGACGTAGCCAGGGGGGCTGGCATGGGCCCCGGCCCCCCTAAATGGTAAAATTTCTCTTTAGGCCCTTCAAATTTTTTTAAAATTTTAAATTAGTAAAGGTAAAATTACACTTTGGCCCCCTAAAATTAAAAAAATTTGATTTAATCCTTTACAAATTATAAAGATATAAACTATAAAAAATTAAAATTTCATCCGCCCCTAAAAAATTGTCCTGACTTCGCCCCTGCTTGAAAATAGGCAAATAAGACAACGAAACAGTTCTGGAAGTTATGGCAACTATTTCAGTAAAAAAACAATTACAGAATTAATCTTACCTTCAAATGTCTTTAACATTTTGCGTTTAGTGAAACATTTCTTTTATAGATAAATAAAATGCTTTCTCAATGTGTATATTTAACCTAATCATGCCATGCATATATAGAATTTAATAAGACTTGTTCAATTATAACCGCTTCTTTTCACTAAAATAGTAAGTAAAAAGGTTTTTAATTATACTTGTAATGAGCGAGATGTCTCTAGTATCAAAGTTCTTCTATGACCCAATCTTCTATATAAGGGGAACTTGAATTATATTAAAAGTGTTCAATTCGATTTTTTTTTTTTTTTTTGTTAATTTTTGCTAGTTTGACTTCAAAGATGCATCGCTAATAAACCACACAAGTCATCAAAATAAGAATATACTAATTTAGTTAAAAAATATATCAATCAACTATCAATTATTTCTTAAGTTGCAAATTACTTATAGTTGGCAGGTAAATTTTGTATTAACATAATTTATATTTAAATTTATATAATAAATGTTTTTCTTAATTTCTTACACATCATTATATCAAAAAAAAATGCTATATTTAAATTTAAATGATAAATGTCGATTAAATCTTAACTCGATTGTCATGGACATTGTTGCCAATGCAGGAGGACGAGGGTTCGAGTGCACAAAAGTGTATTATTTTCCTATTTATGAGTTGGGGAGGGGTTGTGGGTAGTTATAGGCTATCAGATATGATCAGAACCTATAATGAGATTATTAAAAAAAATAAAAACAAAATTAAATGATAAATGAATCATTATCATTATTCAATTGCAATTCAAATAGATTTGTCCAAGAATTCTATTATTATCCAAATTTAAATTTGTTCTTGAAATATAATAAAATTTAAATAAAAGTGCAAGGCCCAAAAATAGATTTAGACAAGTTTAAGGCTAACCTCGTGGAATCTTCTTTTGGTCCTAAACTTAACAGGTTTAAGAATGCTAGGAGTCCAAAGAAGAAAACCAACCCTCAATCCAAGAAGCTTGCAAAATTCAAAAAAACCGGGAAAGATTCAAAAGTCCAACAACCCGATGAGTTGCTATGTATGCAGCAAGCCAAGACACAGAGCATACCAATGCTTTCGACACTCTAACCGCTCCAGAATCACAACCAGAATGATAACAAACCATTAGTGAACCTGATTGAAGAATTTAGACGAGGTGGTCGCTATTGTGGTCTCCGAGGTCAACCTAGTGGAAAATAACACTGAGTGGATAATATACACGGACACTTCTAAACATTTCTGCTCCAATAGAGAGATGTTCATCGAATTTAAGAATGTAACTGAAGGTGAACAAGTCTAAATGGGTAACTCTAGTAGTTCAGAAGTACTCGGTAAAGGAAAGATTTTACTTAAGCTTACTTTTGGCAAAACACTTGCTTTAAATAATGTTTTGTATGTTCTTGCTTTACGTAGAAACTTGATTAGTGGTGGACTTCTAAATAATGCCGACATTAAACTAGTCTTTGAATCCGACAAACTTGTACTTTCCCATAATGGAAACTATGTGAGAAAAGGTTACCCAAGTGAAGGGTTGTTTGTGATCGAGACTGTGTCTAATGCTATTAATAAAACTTCTACTTCTGCTTACATTCTTGATTCTCTCGATATGTGGCATGTTAGATTAGGACACGTGAACTTTCACTCCCTTAAAATGCTTAAAAAGATGAATTTTTTTCCTAATCTAGATAACAACTTTAATAAATGTGAAATCTATGTTGAATCAAAGCATAGTAGACCTCACTTCAAACATGTTGCTGATAGGAAGACTGTACTTTTAAAGTTAATTCGTACAGATCTAACAAATTTTAGAAACATAGAGAGTAAAGAAGAAAAACACTTTTATATTACCTTTGTAGATGATTACTCTAGATACACAAAGGTTTATCTCCTAAGGTCAAAAGGTGAAGCTGATAAAACATTCCTTATTTATAAAGCAGAAGTAGAAGACCAACTTAATAGGAGAATAAAACGGGATAGATCCAATAGAGGCGGTGAATATAACATTAATTTTCCAAAAGAAGTATGTGAGAAACACGACATAATACATGAGTCCACTACCCCTTATGTTCCACAACAAAATGACATAGCTGAAAGAAAGAATAGAACTTTAAAAGAAATGATGAATTTCTTACTTCTAAGTTCTAGCTTGTGTGACAATATGTGGATGTAGGTCGTATTTTCTACAAATCACATTCTTAACAGAGGGCCTCATAAAAAATTAGATTGCACCCCATATGAATTATGGAAAGGTTATGCCCCCAATATGCAATACTTTTGCTGCAGCTTTTATTAGTTATGTTTTAAACAATATGGCATATAAATTTATGTCCTTGCATGATCATTCTATTTGTGAATCTAGAGATTTTTTTTTCTTCGAAAACATCTTCCCTTTAAAGAAATATGTTATAATGCATGACATACAGTTAGATGAACATGATTCTTCCTCTTCTAGTAAACACGCTAAGGATTCTCAATATGATGATGAGCCTAGGAAGAGTAAAAGAAAATAAAAACTATAACTAGTTTTGATCCTAACTTCCTTATTTCTTTTATAATTGAAATTTTTGAATTAGACTCAATAAGTGATTCCGTTGCTCATACTTTCATAATAGATAGGATCCAAAAACATATGATGAAGCTGTAAAATCAATTGATGCTAGGTTTTGGAGAGATGCTATTAACGATGAGCTAGAATTTCATTATTTCTAATTGATGGTGGTGGGAAAGTCTTAAAATTTATATAATGAATGATCAAGCCTAGAAACCAGCTATGACCACGATTGAGGCAAGCGCACCTATCGAACAGTAGTATAGTTTAGTGGCAATACCGGATTGTCGAACCCAAGGGAACCAAAAGTACTAATACTGACTTTCTTTTTAGTATTTAGCCTAAGAATTAAGGGAATTATTGTTTAACCTAATATTAACTAAGTTTAACCTAATATTAACTAACTACTAAGCTGAAGATGCTAAGACACGGAGAAGGAATTGGGGAAAATACTTTTGGGAAAAACCAATTGATTAAGACAATACCTGAGGAAGAATCCACCTAGACTTCACTTGTTATTTAACTCTGAACCAGACGATTTATTCACTTGACTTGATTCGCAGGATTCCCTAATTAATATTAATACCTCTCTCGAGGCTACTAACGTCTAACCCTAGGTTGATTAATTGAAATCTCTTTCTAATTAAAACCCCCAGAATTGCATTAACTCGATCTATGGACTCACATATTAGGTTTGACCCTAATCCCGCAGATTTTCGACATCCTATCTCTAGGGTTGCGATCAACTCCGGTTAATTATACTAGATCTACTCTTAAACAGGGAATATTCCTCCACTGCCTAAGGGAATCAGTACTTGAATCAATATCCTGAAATATCAAAACAAGAATTAAGAACACATAATTAAGAACAAATCAAGTATTTATCATATAGTTCAGAAAACAATAACAAGATCCGTCTTAGGTTTCATCCCCCTCAGATATTTGAAGGGTTTAGTTCATAATTATAAAAGAATACATCTGAAAAGAAAGTATAAAACAAAACATAAGAAAAACCCTAAACCCCTTGAAGGAAATTGAAGGGAAGATCTTTCGTCTTGAGATGATTCCGGCTTTTTGAGATGAATCAACTAGTTTTCTTCGAGTAAATCCCATAATTCTGACCTCTTTGGCTTGGCTCCTCGGCCTACCTGAATCCCCCTCAGGTATTTGAAGGGTTTAGTTCATAATTATAAAAGAATACATCTCAAAAGAAAGTATAAAACAAAACATAAGAAAAAACCCTAAACCCCCTGAAGGAAATTAAAGGGAAGATCTTCCGTCTTGAGATGATTCCGGCTTTTTGAGATGAATCAACTGGCTTTCTTCGAGTAAATCTCACAATTCTGACCTCTCTGGCTTGGCTCCTCGGCCTACCTGAATCCCCCTCGGGTATTTGAAGGGTTTAGTTCATAATTATAAAAGAATACATCTCAAAAGAAAGTATAAAACAAAACATAAGAAAAACCCTAAACCCCCTGAAGGAAATTGAAGGGAAGATCTTCCGTCTTGAGATGATTCCGGCTTTTTGAGATGAATCAACTGGCTTTCTTCGAGTAAATCCCACAATTCTGACCTCTCTGGCTTGGCTCCTCGGCCTACCTGAATCCCCCTCGGGTATTTGAAGTGTTTAGTTCATAATTATAAAAGAATACATCTCAAAAGAAAGTATAAAACAAAACATAAGAAAAACCCTAAACCCCCTGAAGGAAATTGAAGGGAAGATCTTCCGTCTTGAGTATAATTCTAGCTTTTTGAGATGAATCAACTGGCTTTCTTCGAGTAAATTCCACAATTCTGACCTCTCTGGCTTGGCTCCTCGGCCTACCTGAACTCCCCTGGAAGGTTGGCCTCTAGGGTGTTTATATAGGCTTTTGGAATGTCTTTCTTTGCCTCTAAGTACCCTATTCTGAATAGAATTAAAATAATTCACGTCAAGGACACGCCCGTGTGGCACGACCGTATGAATCGAATTCAGGCCATGGTCGGGTCTGCAAAAGAGGCACGGCCGTGTGACTTGGCCCCAGGCCGTGTGAATTTCGCACCTTGGCCCATTTTTTCTGTTTTTGGCCCGTTTCTCGTTCTTTTCATCCTTCGGTGCTCTCCTAAGTATATAAAACATGAAATTAAAGGATTAGGAGCACCAAATTCGACAATTCAAGGGATAAATCATCCAAAAGTATGCTAAATGTGGGATTAAAATATGTACATTATATGGTTTATCACCAATCATATTTGGGAGTTAGTGGACTTACCTAAATATTATAAACCTATTAGTAATAAATGGGTTTTTAGAAAGAAACTTAGACCAGATGGATCAATCCAAACGTATATGGCAAGACTAGTTGTAAATGGATTTACTCAAAAATTTGGAGTTGATTTTTTCGATACATACTCTCCCATTACTAAGATATCAACCATTCGTGTTTTGTTTGCTTTAGCTTCCATTCACAACTTACTTGTGCATCAGATGAATGTGAAGACTACTTTCTTAAATGGTGATTTAGATGATGAGATTTATCTAATAATGATGACGTCAACTCTAATAGTTGTTATGTGTTTTACTTTGGGTTCAGCAATTATTTCTTGGAAGTCTGCAAAACAGACATGTGTTGCTCACTCCACTATGAAATAATAGTTTATAACTCTTGATTTAGCTGGGCAAGACGTCGAGTGGCTCAGTAATCTACTTGCAGAATTTACTTTATGGGGGAAACCTACAGCTCTTATGTCCTTATTATGTGATTCACAAGCTGCCATTTGTGTTGCTTAAAATCAGGCTTATAATGGCAAGAAAATGCATATACAAATAAGATACGAATTGTGAGACACTTAATAAAGAATGGAGTACTCGCCATGGAGTATGTAAGATCTGAGAGGAACCTAGCTAATCCACTAACCAAAGGGTTATTGATAACATATTAATTTGCATGTTATTTTGTGTTTAATTCGGCTTATTTCTGAATTGATCCCTGCTAAATTAGTACTTTTATGTTTTAACCTTGTCAGTGACGCAATTGGAACACTAAAAGACAAAAACAAGCAGAAAAGGACCAAATTGAAACAAAATCAGTAAAATGAGGCCGAATTAAAAGTGTGGAGAAAGCCAAGGACTCATCAGAATTTTTGACTTTGTAAAAAGCGAAAAATAGAAAAATTCTTATTTTATTTTATTTATTTTATTTTTTATTTTATGTTAAATTAGTTAAGGCTAAAAATAGTAAATTTTATGTATATAAATAGGGCCTTAGTGTTCTTTGGAAATCATCCCTTAATTCTACATTCCTACTCCAATTTGGAACTGAATAGAATTAAATTGTTTCTTTCTTTTCTTTCAATTTGGGCGTGGATATTCTGTTGTTCCATTTACATTTCTTTGTTCTTTTAAAACTGGCCTAATTGCTTTCCAAGTACTTTTTTTCCCAACTTCCACCATCTTTCATACAAATCCAATCACCTTCCACAACCTACAAGCATGATTAAACCCATGCTACACTAAATTCCATCTAGGCTTTAGGCCGGTAATCTTTTCGGTCGGGAATCGTGAGATAAGTATTCATGCTAAAAATCCTTTCAATCGGTATTCATATTTTTTTCTAATTATCGGGATTGACAACTCATCCCTTAAGGTTAACTCGATTTCAAGTCAAAAAGTGCACGTTGGGTTGAGGTCATATTTGCTGATAGTTGGAGAAACGAGTCAGCTGTGTTGTATTCGGATCTCCAAGAACAAATCGAGGAGGAAGTGATCGGGTTTAAACGACCCACGCAGTTGAGGTCGTTAATTTAAGTTGGGTTCTTCAGAGCGCAAGGCTACCAGAATCTTGAATCGGGAACACATGTATCTTGGTTAGATAATTGGTAAGGGTTGGTTTGCAGGTCGTACCGGGACCAGCTACGAAAGGAATAATTGGTGGTTAGGATGTTCTTAACTGCTATAACCAGCTTATAATTTGGAGGAGAAGATTAATTTTTCGAGGATCGATTCTTAACACGGAATTTACCGAGTCTAAGGCTAAGGCTTATTATTTTTGTTTGCAAATTTTTGAATTTATTTCCAATTTACATTTATTTTCAATATTCATCAATTGTTTTTTTAAGCTGATTAGATTATTTAATTTCTTAAACATTCTCAAACCCCCCGATTTAATTGTTTATTTTTGTTGCAGGAACTTTTGGAGTCGTGGGCACGACTCTTGCCACGACCCTTGACACGATGAATATTCTGTTCATAAGTGAACACAAAAGTTGATTACGAAATCCAATCCCTGTGGGCTTGACCCTACTACCACTCTTTACTACTATTTAGAGTTATTTGTAAGAATTATTTTTGGTGGTTTCGACGCCCATCAGTTATGTAGGAAAATGGTTCTTGATTCATCGAGGGGAATGAGTCTTAAGCCCATTGGTTGAAGAATTCATGGTGGATACCGAACTTAGCCTTCTAAGTTCAATGTGGTCAAATGAAACCATGGAAAGACTCATATAGTACATATTTACCTATTCCTATGGCGCATAATGTACATGCATAGATGAGTTCATTGCTCTTAATGAGTTCATTGGTCAGAGTTTGGGTGATCCTACTAAGACGGACTTGATAAATTCACCAAATTTATAAGATAAACTATTAGATGCTCTTAATGAGTTCATAGCCCAGGGTTTTGGTGGTCCTATTAAGACGGATTTGATGAACCTACTGAATTTATAGGATAAGCCACTAAATGTTCTTTATGAATTCATATCCTAAGCTCTAGGTGGTTCTATTGAGATAGGCTTGTTGAATTCACCGAATTTTTAAACTAAGAGGTTGAGTTTATTAAATGCTTTTAATGATTTCATAGCCCTGGTTTGGGTGGTCTATACTGAGATAGGCTTGATGAAATCACTTACATAAGTGTGAAGGATCAGTCACCTTTTATGAAAGATGTTGGGTCATTTTTCTAGAGCACTTACCAGCATCCCAAGGTATATTAGCTAATTTTTTTATCTATCGCGGAACTCAATTGGACCTGAGATTAGTCGTTTGTTATGAGTTTACTCCTATTTTAACGAGTTCTAGATCCGTTCACTTGTTAAGAGAAGAATTACTCATTTCACTATGTATTAGTGCCAATTTAACAAATACTTGTACTTAAGCAGCTAATTTCACTATTCCTTTTTTTTTTTCGTCTTCTCAAAAATCTTTATTTCTTTGCATTAGTGGGGGAATGTGGGTAATGTAAAAAAATCTCACATTGATAAAACACTGGCTTTCACAAAGGTTTAAATATAGTCTTTTGGGTTTACTCTCATTGAGTAATAAAAGACTAAGGCTTAGTTTGGATGGGCGGTGTGCTTACCTCCGGTGAGATTAAAAACAACGGTGGCGGTGAGATTAGTCACTGTAGCGGTGAGATTGAATACTGTAGCAGTGAGATTAGAAACAATGGTGGAGTGTGTGTTTGGATTCAAACGCAGCTATAGCGGTGATGTGAGAATATAAAATGACTATTAAGGACATCAGATTAGAATTGATATATAATAGAAGTTTTTAAATTATTTTACTTATATAAAATTATTAAAATATGTGAATTTATAAATTCATTTAATAAAATATTAAAATATATCTTCCAATATTTTATTATAAATATTTTAATAAATTATATAATCTTTTTTACACAGCATTAATTTATTAAAATATTATATAATTTATTAAAATATTTTTAAGCCTTAGGCATTAACTTTTTTTTTTCAACATTAAGCATTAACTCTTTTTTTTCAGCATTAACTCTCTTTTTTATCTTTTTTATGCAGCCCCTTTTTCTCTTCCCCATTTACCCCTTTTTTCCATTCTCGTTTACCATCTTTACCTTTGCCTTGATCTGTTTTTCATTCTCTGCAAAAAAACCCAGCAGACTTTGGGCGAGGAGGGTTCAAGGATCTGCGTGATACAACCAACCTGTTGAGGTAGTCAATCTGGTTTCCCATGCATGATGAAATGAGGAAAGTAGGAAAGGAGCAAAGCAATAGCAGCTCCCCTTTATCAGCAGAATTTGGCTACCTGCTGCACCAGTGAACTCGCTGGAGCTTTCAGCTCAAGTTGGCTTTTGAGATATCAGTGTGGTGAAAATTGATTTTGGTTGCACTGAAATGCTCAACCAAACAGGTTGCCAATGAGGTTGGTAGCTCAACTGCACCTCACTGTCGTTAAACGGTGCCCTAAAAGAGGCCTAAGCCCATTCATGCACGCCGCCGCCGTCAGCCACCCGGTTCATGTTCCTGTCATCGACATGTACGTGCGTGTTTTTTTTTGGGTACAATTTGCATGAATTTATTAGAAAAACATTTTTTTTATCTATCACATTTTCTAAAGTTTGATTGTTTCATAAAATTAATAAATAATAAATTTTCAAATTGAATGTGCGAGTAGGGAGGAAATGAAGTGAGTGGATTTAGGGGAATAATGTGGAACCGTTAAATATTTTTTGGACGAAAAACCCCTTTGTTTCAGCTATAAAAGGGAGTCTTCCCTCATTTGCAAAATGTACAGAAAATTATTCAGCTCTCTTCTCCCTTTCTCCTCTATGCACCTTTGTAGTCTTTCTCTACTTTCCAGTTGGTTCTCCACCTCTTCCCGGTTTTCACTTCCTCCCTCTTTCCACCATTCATTCTTTTCAATCCTTTTGAGTTCCATCTTTATTCTTGTGTACGAATTTGGAAGTACTGTGTTAACCTTGACGGCGACGTCCATTTACAATTACACCGATAAGGACGAAATCGCTTCTAAGATAATAATTCTCCCCGACGCGATATTTATTTATTTATTTTTATTTGCTGATTATTTGTACTTGCCAACATACTCATATTACCAAATTGTTTTTAAGAAAAGAATATACAGAAAAGGCAAAAGTAGCCAACATTATCATTACATAACCTTTTAACTCAGTGAAACAGAAACATGTTCCCAAAGAAAAAAAAAACAGTAATTTTATGCCATTAATGCAATGCAAATGCTATATATATCTCTTGAGCTGCGACTAAGTTCATCTTGCGATTTGCTAGGCTAAAGTTCCAGGCCCATAATATATAGCGCTCTACAGTCTCGGGGCCGGACGAGGATGAGGACTGTCCCATTCTGTCACGATGTGGTCACGAGTGATTTCTTTGAGCGAACGACAACCGCTCAACATCATGGTTAGCTCGAACTCCTCACGCAGCATCGAAAGCACTTTCCTCACGCCAGCTTCTCCTTCAGCAGCCAATGAGAACACCACTGGTCGCCCAATCTGAGATTTAAGCACCATTGGTATAACATTGCACCATTGTATAATATCAACTTTTGCAGCTTCATGGTGCAACCCCTATAGGGGCAGGAAAGTTATATACTTACAAATATACCAGAGGCTCCCAATGCCAAAGCTTTAAAAACATCGGTTCCACGCCGAACACCACCGTCCAAGAAGACAGGAACCCGACCTTGAGCAGCTTTGACAACCTGAGTGAGTTTCAATAATTTGTGAAACATGAAGTTTTTGGTAATGTGTTCCCTATGTCTGAAACCATTGGTTTACCTCTTCCAGGGCCATGATAGTGGCAGGAACGTAATCAAGTTGGCGAGCTCCGTGGTTGGAGACGATGATACCGGCTGCTCCAGCCTGTATCGCTATCCTTGCTGCAAGACAAGCATCGATATATAGTTCAAAAAATCAGTATATGTTATCGGAACGGACCTGAGAAACAGAGAAGGGTTCGAGTTCTTTCTTACTATCTTCAGCAGTGAGTACACCCTTCACAAGAATTGGCAATTTGGTGATTGTTTGAAGCCATTTCACATCCTATGCATAGCCAATAGAGTTCATTTGTTACACGTTTAATCAAAACTATAGCATGTACATTGTAAATTAATCGATAGAATCCCTGGATCGGCTCGTGCATATACGTACCTTCCAGCTAAGGGAACGATCGATTTGTCCGGCAACATACGAAGCAAGACCCGAGTCATCAGCCTGCATGGCTCCCAATAATAAGTTAAATATCATAGGAAACAAATGCTCATCTCATTAGTATATTTTTTAACACTAATGTTGAAAGGACTACTCACTTTATCCATCTTGCCAAGGTCCAAACCTTCAAAGTTCTTCAATGTCAAAAATGGTGGTAAAGTGAACCTGCAAGGGAATTTTGAAACATAAGACTCTTTGAGTGTAACTCGAATATATTACGAAGAATGCTTAACAGCCTCGAAGACTCTGCGAGACAATAATACCTGTTCTTGATATCAGCTTCTCTGCGACCGAGTCTCGGAGTATCAACTGTAAGGGCAATTGCCTTGAAACCAGCCCTCTCGGCTCTTCTAACGAGCTGTGCAACTACATTCCTGTCCTTGTATACCTTGAGATTCGACATCGAAGATCAGTTGATGAACAAATATAGGACACCAATGTATGCATTATTGAACTTACATAGAGTTGGAAAAACCGAATGCCGGGTCCTGTCGAAGCAACCTCCTCAACACTAGAAGTTGCCCATGAGGATAATGTCTGAAATGATCGGCAAGCAAGTTAAAAATGAATTGGAACGCTGTCATCGGTTATGGATCGGTTTTAGCATAAAAACATTCGACGATTGGGGTTAAATAAGTCGGGAATGAGAAACCAAACCATGATAGTTCCAGCCGCAGATGCAGCCCTAGCTGTTGCATACTCCCCTGTCACACAAATTGAAAGGGATCTCACTCAAATTGGCTTCCATGAAACAAGAACTAAATAACAAAATGAAACCGATTCCATACCTTCAGGATGAGCCATTTTTTGCATGGCAGTTGGGGCAATCATGATAGGCATTGATATCTTGAAACCCAACACAGTTGTGGTCATGTCTATCTTGCTTACATCGATGAGAATACGAGGACGAAACCTTAAGAACAAAGAATGTCAACAAATTGAGACATAAACATTTAGCAATAAAGGAACAATCTGGTCTTGTTTAGAAAAAAAAAAAAAGCTCACAGTATCTTAGTGAAAGCAAATCTATTCTCATGCAATGTCCATTGGTCCTCAGCACCAGATGCGTAGTAGTCGTACACCATCTTTGGCAACTTTTGCTTCGCAATTTCTTGATACTCGCTCACATTTGTTATCTCCATCTTTGCGGTGAAATGTTAAAAGAGTCCTCTGTCTGAAAAAACATATGATACCAGTAAGGATTAGGGACCAAAACAATGTAACCAGACTGAATGGTACAGACAATAGTTCAATCAAATGTCGGGTTTCAAATACATGAAAAACTAAAAAACTATAGAGATGAGAAGAAACTAATTAAACCATGTTCCATAGATTGTGAATATATATAGTTTAAAATTTTCTATGTATTTAGATTTTTTTAATATATTTAAAAATTCCTTTAAATTATCAAAAATAGAAACTCTTTTGATTCATACTAGAATAAATTTTCACTGAAATTTATGGGGTAATATATATAAGATACAAAATCAATTAAAGTAAATGAGACTTTAACCTTTGAAATTAAGAAATGATATTTACCATCATTTTTTCAATAGTTTTATGGTTCATAATTTTTTTTTGGAGTTAATGACTATTAATTATCTTCAACTTCTAATTTTTTCTCTAAATATGTGCATTCAATATTTAATATTCAAATATTAATATAGGATGCTTCAAATACATGATTTGAATTTAAATAACATAAATCGAGATAAAAACAACAAGAAGAAAAAATATTTAACCTCAAAATATTTAATAGAAAAACATAAACACAAACTACATGATAATCTGCTGAGCCAAAAACATTTATGTTACATGGATTTTTCATTTATTCTAAATTATTTATATTCAATATATATTCGAATATGAATATAGAAAAAATTATCATCCCAACATATGCAAAGAACATGGGATAAAGTTTATATGTCAAACACACCAATATCAGAGACTTAAACTTGAATTTAGCTAACATAGCAAAACATAAACATGGGGGAAATGTAGTGTAAAATTGAATAATGCAGCAGAATCATAGAAAGTGTATATATTTTAGTCTACTCTCTAAACCAACATGGCCAAAAGACAATGAAATAAGGTAGACAAAAGGCATACCTTGGGTTCCAAGACTATGGAGCACAGTGCATGAAGGGAATTAAACCAGCTATGGAAATACTCTACTTATTAATAAGGGACTGATTGGCAATGAAAAATATTTTAAAAAAAGGTTTTATATTAAAAAATGGGATCCATATTAAAACATGTAAGAATATATATTCATATTATATTATATGGAAATTACAAGTTTAAGTGGATGAGCATTTGGTGGTGAGAAATTGAGACCAAATCCTATTTTGGGTATTGGGGAACTCTCATCCACTTATCCTTTGTGTGTTTCACAGTTGTTCTTTTCCTATATTATCATTTCTCATCCCAAAATAAATAAATAAAAAGAAACAATGGATAAGGGAAAATTACAACAATGAATAAGGTATATAATATATTTAAAGAATTCGTGACATGTGAAAGTGACAACAGTGGTTCTGGCTCTCCCCACCTCACTCTCTCTATGGATAGGGATGAGCGTTCGATCGAATCGAATCGAATCGAATGAAAAAATTTCGAGTTAATCGAGTTGACGAATCATATTTTATCATCCTAATTTGATTTGAAATTTTCTCGAATCGAGTCGAGTGAGATGGAATTCGAATCGAATCGAATCGAATATATTTGTTCGAGTTAAATTTTAAAAAATATTTTTGGGTCCTTGTAACCATTGTCACCTATCGTAATAAAACTTGTCCACCTTAACCAATTTTTTTATTAACTTTCACACCAAATAATTTATTTATTAATCTTTTATATACGGGTTAGCTTCTTTGCTTGTTTAGTTCTTTCAATTATCTTCATATTCTTGTCACTATGTATTTTGGAATTAAAAAATATATTAAACGTAAAAATGTGATTTTTTAATAAAAGTTATTTTAAAGATAAAATGTGAAATTGATACCAATATAAAATTTTAACACGAATATTTTATGGCATAATTAATAATTCAATTTTAATATAAATATTCAATATGACTAAACAATTCAATAATATAAATAATATAAAATGTGAAATTTAATTTAATAATATAAATAGTAGATATAAATAAAATTATTACTATTTATGTTTAGTGATTTTTTTTTGGATAATTTTGATTTTTTATTTGAGAGTAAAGGGTGAGAAGTAAAAGTTTAGGGGGAAAATAAAAAGTTTTGGAGAATAAAAGTTTGAGGGAAAATAAATAGGGGGTAAAATTTTAAAGGGAAAATATTAAAAAAAATTGGAGGGGGGATGGGTTTGGGGTAGATGGAAGGTGTGATGGGAAGGGAGTGAAAGTTTTAGGGGAAAAGTGGGAGGGAGTAAAAATTTTGGGGGAAAAAAAAGTTTTGAGGGTTTTTTGGAGTAAAATTTTGAGAAAAAGTAAATGGGAGAGTAAAATTTTGGTGGGAAATGGATCTTGGGTAGATTGGGGGGTTGAGATGGGAGGGGAGTAAAAGTTTTGGGGGGAAAGTGGGAAGGAGTAAAAGTTTTGAGGGAAAAGTAAAAAGGTTTGGGAGTTTGGGGTAAAAATGTAAAATATTATAGTTTGATATTTGAATTATTCGAATTATTCGAGTTATTCGAATTCGAAAACTCAACTCGATTCGAACTCGAAATTTGAAAAAAAAAATTGAGTTGACTCGAATTACTCGATTAACTCGAATAACTTGATTCGTTTAACTCGAAATTCGAATTTTTTTCGATTTTTTCGAGTCGAATCGAGTTTTGCTCACCCCTACTATGAATATGAGATATGAATGCTACATTTTTGGTAAAAACAACTCTTGCGTCATTTCTGATTTTAAAAGTAAGTAAATGGGTTCTTTTAAAAAAATTAAAAATAATTTAATTCATGTCAATTTTGAAACTGAGCAAATAATGATAGTTAATATTGGTACTAATGATTTCCATCAAAATTATCCTATGTGGTAATAAAAAGAAAAAAGAAAATTAAGTTTTTTACAAGAAACACATATGTCAAACATTTTTCTCACTTTCCTTTTTTTAAAAAAAATATCAATTTATTCAATTTTTAAATTAAGAGGACCTAATAGGTATATAAACCTACTTATGAATGGAGTCAAAATTAGGCCTTTATTGTTCAATAAAAAGTAAAATATTATCAACTAAATTTTAATTAAGTTGAAATTGTTACTATAGCAGCATCTTAAAAGATATGGGTTCAATTTTTCCAAAAGTGTTTGGTATCCTATGCTTTATTAATTGGAGGTTATCAATAATTTAAAAGTTGTATAAAAATAAAATATTACTATTAATGTAATTTGAAAAAGATTGTTGATTTTTGTATATTAGATACATGTATGTTAAGAAAAAGAGAGATGGAAACCAAAATTTGTTCAAGCAATTGGGAAACTTCTTACCGTCATGTGGTATTGTCTAGAGAGTTAATTTATTGTGCTAAAAAATATAAATTGTAATTTAAGTCTCACTCATTCACTAAGTAGCAATCCTATTTTTATACTCAAACTAGATATTTTTCCTTCTAAAACTCACTCCGAAAGCTTAAATGTAAACCAATTGACTTAATTTAGTTTACGTACAATGTTTTGTGAAGTAACGTAAGGTACTTCCAAAACAGAAACTGTGGCAAAAATAGTACTTGAAACTGTAGCCATGATTTCAATCACGAAATCAAAAGTATGAAAACATAAAGATGAATATTGAGATTATTTACGCAATTCGATCTTAGTCTAAGTTGTGAGGCCTTACCCAAAATAATGATCTACTATCTTTCTCATATTATAACTAATGATTTAAGTCCTAGCATTGATTTTACTCTCACCAATTTATTGACCTCACTGTTGTACAACATCTAGATCATCCTCCCTATAGACTGTTAGATCTGGTGCCTTAAGTGTAGTATTTTCTTCCATGTTCAATTGCATTTTTCGAACAAATTGGTTTAATAATATCTATTAATTATATCAATACCCTTTTGTATATTATTCTCAATAGTTTTTCCACGCAAACCAAAATAAAAGTAAATATTGGCTCAATGGTTATTTAACGTTTAACTAGCACTAAGTGGTATTACGTAGTCAGATCATAATACAGAAAAACAACTTGTATCAGTAGATGAACCTAAACATGTCATTAGTCTAGTTGAAAATGAATAAACTGATTGAAAGACTAATATGTCGTCTATTCGCAAGTAACTAAACTTAATCCGCAAGAAATCAATCTTCAATTATTCAATTTCAACTCAATTGATTTTTATGTTTTGGGTTTTAATTCATCCTAATAATCTCACAACAAATAGCCTAATATTTTTATTCTAAAGTATGCCAACTTAAAAATAGGCATGTAAGACAATGAAACAGTTCTTTTGCATTAACATAATTTATATTTCACAGATTCTAAAAAAAAAATGTTATATTTAAATTTAAATGATAAATAAATAATTTTCATTATTCAATTGCAATTTAAATAGATTTGCTCAAGAATTATATTTGTCGTAACCATTTTTTTGACAAAACGGGAATCGACTCTTGGGTTTGAAAATGGAAAACGGGAGTCGCCACCGATCTTTTTTGTTGAGGTGTGATTGGGTCACCTTGAAAAGTAGTTGTTTTAAATAAACCATTTAATTTATTAAAACAACGATTTTGGTCTACGTAAAGTCAGAAAACGGGTTCGGGAGTCGGTTACGTGCGAGGAAGGGTTAGCACCCTGGTCACGCCCAAAATTGGTACCAAATTGATTAATTAATGTCCTAATGTCGAAAGTTTGAAAATTTTGAGAGAATTGAAAATCAAGACTTTGTCGTTCCAAAGGAATCAAAATATCACATCCAATACTTTAGGACACGATAACTTAAATTCCCGAGAATAAGCCTTTTGTTTAAAATGTATTTATTCAAAAGGATGTTCGGTTATTTAAATTAAACGAGGAAATTGCAACCCAATACTTTAGGGTACGATCTCTCGAATTTCTAAATACAGAACATTGCCTTTGGTTTAGAAAATCTCATCTCGAGATAATAAAACCTCGCATCCAATGCTTTAGGGCACGACGTTCGAATCCCCGAGAGTAATCCCTTTTTTTAAAAAATAGATTTATTTAAAAGGGTATTCGATTATTTAGATTAAACGAGAAATTGCGACCCAATACTTTAGGGTACTATCTCTCGAATCTCTAAATACAGAACATCCCCTTTACGAAAAGAGACAATTTTTGTACCGAGCGAAATCAATATAGCATAAGTTTATAAATGAAATGTAGAAACGAATTACAATACAGATATGTATAACAACATGGCAATAAGTACGTTAGTATGAATGATAACATAAAGGACGAGGATGAAATAGAATAAAATGAACGAGTTAAGGTGATGATAATGGAAATGAGAATAAGAGTAATATAATAGTTGTAAGTGTAGATACCAAAAGAAAATATAATTATGATAATAATAACAATGAGGAAAATAAATATAATAGATAATACAATAGTAATAATAATAATACGTATTAATATAGATGTGGTAACAATAATATAATAATAACATTAGTAGTACATGCAATATATACAACATACAAGTACGAATATAATAATAATAACGGTAAAAAAATTAATATATACAAATAATGGTGCAATAATAATAATAGTAACGATAATAATGTAAAATATATACAAGATAATAATATAGCAATACTAATAGTAAAATGCTAAAAAAACACAGTAATAATAATAATAGTAATAATAGAAAATATATCCAATATACTAATATAAATATAGTAGTGGTAATAATAATCTAATAATAATATAATAGTAAAGATGGTAACATAGTAATAATAGTAAAAAATAATAAAAAAATATATATACAATATACTAATGTAATAATATAATAACGATATAACAATAGTAATAATAATAAATATAATAATAATAATAATAATAACAATAACAGTAATAATAATAAATAATAATAATGATGATAATAACAATAATAATAATAATATGTACAACATAATAATAATAATAATAATAATAATAATAATAATAATAATAATAATAATAAATGGTAAATGATAATAATGAAAATAAATAGCAGTAATAATATTAATAGCAAGATTAAAATAGCAATCAAATGGCGAAAATAACGGCAAAGGAGGAAAGGGGCCTATACTCAATTAAGCATAAAATTTCGGGGCCAATTTAAAATAAAAGAAAGAGAGAAGATCGAATTGCAGATGGTTATAAAAGTGGAGGGACCATATGTGCAAATAATCCATTTTCCAAAGAAACACGCGGATCTCCCAGCTAGTGGGTCGGGTCGCGGGTCGAACCCCCAAAATGACGTCGTTTTGGGGGGTTTCGGCGCCCATTGAAACGGCGTCGTTTTGTATTTGTTATAAAACTAATTTTTTTCCTTTTGTTTTTTATTATTACTATTTATTCTAAAAAAAAACTTTCTTCCCCTCTTTTTCTCTCAACTTTCTCTGCAGGGACCCAATCTCCGGCGAGGGGACCGCCGTTGGCACCACCGCCGGCCACCGCGTATAGCGGCCGAAAAAGGTAAATCTTGTATTTTTTTGTATACTTTCTTAGAAATACAAACTGTTTTCTTGAAGAAAATATAAAATATGTATGTATATAGATATTCGAAAATAGGAAAATGAAAGGAAAAATGAGATAAACAAAAATGAGTAGATATGAACAGTTTTAGAAAATAAAGGAGATAGAAAATAAAGATAAAAATAAAAATAAAAGAGGCTTACTATTGCTTTTGATACGTTTGAATCTCTTTTTTTTCTGTATTCAATCTCTTGCGTTTCTTTTTATTCAATGAAAACAGAGAAAAAAAAATCCCCCTTGGATGGTTCTCCATTCGGCTTTTATGGAGCCAAAAAAAATAAAGGAAAAAGCAAGCAATTAAAATACAATACTTTCCTTCTTTTTGCTTGTTATTGTTTCCCATTTTTCTTGCTTTTGCAGGTGCAAGTGGAGGCTAGTGGAGGGGTAGGAAATGGGGGGAACGGCTCTTAGTGGAGTAGAATCCTAGGGTTTTTTGTTTTGTCTTTTTCTTTCTTTTTTTTTTTTGGCAATGGGCTAGTTTATTGTTGGGCTTATTGGGTTTAGTTTGATGGGTTTAATAATTGGTGTTTTAGGCTTAATTGGGCCGGGTAAAAATTTGGGTATTACAGCTGCCCCTCTTTGCTCATTGTCGTGAAACGAGAATAGAGCAAAGACAATAAAGAACCAAATTTGCCCGGGCCTAGTTAAGCCTTGGCTTCTTGATCTGCGTCTCTTCCAACAGCTTCAAACTTCATTGTAACTTTTCGCTTCGATTCAGTCTGCTGGAGGCTTGGGGTGATAAGAATTCCGAAAGAAGAGATCTGTAACTTTGATCTTTCTCGCTGAAACTTCTCGAAAACGAACGGCGATAGGAATCCAGAAGAGACCCGTAACTTGGATCTTCTTGCTGAAACTTCTCGAAAATATAGTTGTTGTAGGAATCCAGAAGAGACCCTTAACTTAGATCTTCTTGCTGAAACTTCTCGAAAATATAGTTGGTGATAGGAATCCAGAAGAGACCCGCAACTTGGATCTTCTTGCTGAAACTTCTTGAAAATATAGTTGGTGATAGGAATCCAGAAGAGACCCGCAACTTGGATCTTCTTGCTGAAACTTCTCGAAAATATAGTTGGTGATAGGAATCCAGAAGAGACCCGCAACTTGGATCTTCTTGCTGAAACTTCTCGAAAATATAGTTGGTGATAGGAATCCAGAAGAGACCCGCAACTTGGATCTCCTTACTGAAACTTCTCGAAAATATAGTTGGTGATAGGAATCCAGAAGAGACCCACAACTTGGATCTTCATACTGAAACTTCTCGAAAACGAACGGTGATAGGAATCCAGAAGAGACCTGTAACTTGGATCTTCTTACTGAAACTTCTCGAAAACGAATGGTGATAGGAATCCAGAAGAGACCCGTAACTTGGATCTTCATACTGAAACTTCTCGAAAACGAATGGTGATAGGAATCCAGAAGAGATCATACTGAAACTTCTCGAAAACGAACGGTGATAGGAATCCAGAAGAGACCTGTAACTTGGATCTTCTTACTGAAACTTCTCGAAAACGAACGGTGATAGGAATCCAGAAGAGATCCGTAACTTGGATCTTCATACTGAAACTTCTCGAAAACGAATGGTGATAGGAATCCAGAAGAGACCTGTAACTTAGATCTTCATACTGAAACTTCTCGAAAACGAATGGTGATAGGAATCCAGAAGAGACCTGTAACTTGGATCTTCATACTGAAACTTCTCGAAAACGAATGGTGATAGGAATTCAGAAGTGACCCGTAACTTGGATCTTCTTGCTGAAACTTCTCGAAAACGAACGGTAATAAGTCTGAACTTTCAACTTGCTTCCCTGCTACCCTCAAGAAGACTTCAATCTTTAGACCGCTCCGCTGGAGCAACATCTGAATTTCGACGTGGTGGTGCCCCCTTTTTGAATGACCTGTCACGTAAAAGATGCTTGTGTGTATGCAAATAACGGGGATATTATGATCGAGATGGCTCAAATGCTCCTGACTATACGTGTCATCTACATGAATGCTGATTGTTATGCGAATGATGATTTTTCACAGTATAAAAATAACTAGAATGTAATGATCGCAATAAACTGAATGCTCCTAACTGGATGCGCATGAATGCGTGAGAAGGACCCCATTTATGGTTTGGGTTGTCATTTGCTCATAGCGAGATTCTACCACTGACGTACCACGATTGTGGCAGATGTAGGGAACTCACAGAAACGCTTGCCCCATCGTAACTTCATTGTCCTCTCCATTGTACCCTCCTTGAGACATAAGGTTCGGACCTCTTACTACCACATCAGGAGAGTAATCTTTGTCTTCTTCTAACTGCGACTTCGAAGTGTGGAATCAATAATGGCACTATGCCTTTATTATATGTCTAAGTTGGCCTTGCCCGTAGTTCAACAAGGTTCCTTCACCGATGCGTCCCGATGTTCTTTCGTTTAGCCAGTATCTCTCTTTTTTGACAAAAACCCCCAAACAGGCGATTGTTTCTTGCTCAGGAAGTCTACCTCGAAAGCTTACCCCGCTGTAATTTTGGAATCCCCTTCTGGGATATAAAGTTCCTACCTCTTACCCCAACTTCAGGAGAATAACGTTTGGTTTCTTCCAACCGTCCCGCTTCGACTCTGAGGTGTGGTACCATGATTTCGTTGCGTACCTGTGTTGACATTGCTTGTCATTTGTCGAGGTCGTATCACCGACGAAATTTCTCGTCTTTGTCCAACCAATGAAATGTTCAAAAAGATAATCATGTTTTCCCCAACATTTCCAAACCTTAGACTGAATGAGTTTTGGACAATAGTCATGTTTCGGGTCCTTGTATTATTCAGATGCTTTCAGAGTAATGTGTGAAACTTCTTTTATGAAAGTACTATTAGTCCTCAAATCGTTACTTCGATGCAAAATGCCCAAAAGATTGTAACTATAGACAAGAAGGAAGTTGATTGAGGGGCATAGCTCGAAACAAACAGGTTTGGTCAAGGCTAGCAAATACAATCGAAAAGGAAATTTATTGTTAGACAATCACAGACAACGAATTGAAATGGGTAAAATGGGAGCTAGGTGCCCCAGATATCGCAGCCCGAGCGCCTCTGTTCTAACTTCTTAAGGACCATTTTAAGCTCAATATGTGTTTAGGGGATCAGGAATACTTTGTCGATGCCCCAAGATGTAACATGTATCTTCATCGTTATTTCAAGCGCAGCGAGACTACCGTGTGCCCCATTCTTTATCAAAATTTGAGCTACCCTTTTCGGGTTTTCAACTCCAAACCCCTTTGGTCTCAAAGTACTCTTTGCGGGTTTTCACTTTGACCTCTCTTTTTTCTTTCTTCTTTTTTTTCGCTGATTCTTTTTTTTTTTTTTGAACTTGCATTCTCCAAATTGGGCAAGTCCCGACCATCCATTTTGGTAAATATTCATGCAGACCTTCTTCGCTTCACGAGGTCCTTCCTAGTTTGGCACCCGCTTTCTTCTGAAGTTCCTTTTGCACGGAAGAAATCTTCTCCCATGCCCTATTGTGAAATTTAGGACGAATCACTTTTGTTATGATCTCGTATCATCTGAGCGTGATATATAACTTTCCTTTCGAATTCACCTAATCGTATTAGATTGGATCTATTTTGCCCCATCTAGTTCTAACTCCGATTGGCAAAATCGATGAGAATTGTGTTGCCCCGGTGAAGTTTCTGTTGCCCTAATCAAGGTTCCAACCGACGCTCTAAAACATAGGGGGTAAATGGTAGCTTCCCTATGCCAACCTTTACAAGCCTCAGTCAGTTTTCCCATGATTTCTGGTTATTTTTGCTACACTAGTAAGGTGCCTGATTCTGATGTTTTTCCTGGCGTTCTTCATTGCCACTTTTGTTTTTTTGTTTTTTTTTGTTTTTTTTGTTTTTTTTAGCCCCTGAGCTTGGATTTGAATTTGTATTTGACGACTGTCGCCTTTGTAACTTTGGCATAGGAAGCAACCTTCACCCTTTTAGTGAAGTATTTGATAACCACGAAGAAATGCTAGTATCGGCTGGATGCCTTTGGCGAGATCGGTGCCGTAACATCTATGCCCCCCTTATATGGAGGAGGTGCATAAGTCTTGACTTCCTTGATTTGGCGTTTCTTTTCTAAGTAGACTAGTAATTCGAACTTCTTGATTACCTTTGGCCATTGTAGAACTATCAACATAGGTTCCAAGTTTGGCAACATCCTAACGTTTTAGTAGTCTGGCGCGTCTTGATATGATCATATAAAATATCTTGGACTTCTTGATGTCTCGCCTTATTTCTGTGGTGGACTAGGTTTTTCCTAAGTTTGCAACGTCCACTGACCCCTTTTTACACGGTAAAGTCTATTCGCTTATCTTACCATCCTTAACAAATCAAGAGATAGGTTACAATCTTGTCATCTTCAAGGTCTTGAGATCCCTTAGACCCATATTTCGCTAAAAAGAGAGCCAGTAACAGCGTCGCTCGTGTCATTGATATCTGGGTACCTATTGCGGGTGTAAAGGCAGAAAATCTAAAGAATAAAATATTCTAAAGATGATTACTTATATGATGTGGGCATGAATGAAAAAAGTGTAAAGCATGAAAATATTTACTTAGAAAGATGCATTTCATTAAAATAACAATTCTGGACACAAGTCTATTTCACAAAAGATTCTTATTGCTCTTAGGCTTTTAGAGCAATTTGCGTGTTTGGACATCACTCCGAGTTAGCCCTAAAAATACACGTCCTTTCTACAGCCCTATTGTTCAAAACACTCCCAGGCTCATGTTTCTGCATTCGGCGTGTCATCCAGTTTTACAACACCTATGCCAATGAATTTTTCCATTAATTTCTTGAAAGCCAGGCAATTTTCTATCGAATGCCCTGTAATTCCAGCGTGGTACTCGCACTGGGCCTTTGGGTCATACCATTTTGGGTAAGGAGGTTGCATCGGCTTCAAGTAGTGAGGAGCCACTACATGTGCATCAAATAAATCTTGATAGAGCTCCTTGTATGTCATCAAGATGGGCGTGAACTGGTGCTTTCCCATGTTAGGCCTTGGGTTGGAATTTTGTCTAGGGGGACCTTGATAACTGGTAGTCACCATCCTTGATTGTCTTATTGCCATTAGATCTGCAGGGCTCTCATCATGCTTACTCGTACTACCCACTTCCTTTTCCTTCTTCTTCTGGATCTTCAATGTCCGTTCCCTCCTTTCTTTTTCCTCGGCCCGAACAACCGGTTTGGCTCGATCATCCTTAGGGTTAAAACATGAGCCTATTGGGAAGTTTGACAAGGTTGGGGTATTGGTCTGACATCAGGGTCCGATAATGATGGGTGCCCCTTGCGACTGCAGATTTGGTTGGGTCGGGATATCCCTCGGGTTATAAACAATTTGTTCATCGTCATATGCACTGCCGACCACTGGGCCACTCCTCTTTTCAAAACTTTCGGCAAGTAGTTGGGTTAACTGCCGCATCATATTCATTTGATCTTGCATATTCTGTCGAATTTCGGCCAACTGTTCTTGCATCAGTATTTGTCTTTGCTCTAATCTTTCCAACCTTCGTTCCATATCTTCTAGGTTAACTGGAATAATTTCACCTAATTAGGATTTTTCTACGAGTTTGATCCATGCAATATGATGTAATGCAGATGCATGAAATGCAATGCAAAATGCATGAATGCAAAAGAAAGAGAGGCGTTGATTATGAATTCAATTCCTATTGGAAGAACTTGGTCTAGAAAATACGTTCCTTTAATAAAATAGACCACATATACGGCCTCTTCCTCGTAGCCCAGGTGAGAACACCAAACCTCTTCTTCGTACCCGAATATTATGGTCGTGTCCCGCCTCCTCTAGCTTTTTGTTTGCTTGATCCATGTTGTTCTTCATTGCTTACTTACCTTTGGCGACGCTGATAATCTTCTGATGACTTCAGGCAGATCCCCTTCTTCGTGTTCGAATGTTATGGTCATGTCCCGTAAACTTCCTTAGTAGATGTCTTTTCTAACTCTTTTTGCTCGATCTAGGCCATATTGTACCTTCCGCGGTGCTCGTAATCTTCTGATGACTCTTGAACCATCCTTGTCAGTTTGCATCTTCATATAAGTCTTCTTCTTCTTATCCAAAAGTTATGGTCATGTCCCGTGGACTTTCTTAGTAGATGTCTTTTCTAACTCTTTTTGCGAGATCTAGGCCGTATTTTATCACTCACGTGTCCTCCGTGGTACTCATAATCTTCGGATGGCCCCTGAACAATCCTTGTCGGCTTGCATCTTCCTACAACGTCTTGCCTTGTTGTTTCCCTAGGCCGTGTTCAGATCCACTTTATCAAGTGACGTATTTTTTTATGACGAATTCTCCCATTTAGGAATCAAACGCGAATCAACACCGTCTTTCTAAGATGATGCGATGCAATACCAATGCATGGAATGAATGCACAGAGAAAGAGAAACGCTGATTATGAATTCGATTCCATTAAAAGAACTTTTCTAGAAAATAAAGCTCTTTACATAAAACAGATTACATATACGGTTTTGTCCTCGTAGCCCAAGCAAAACACCAATCTCTTCCTTCGTGACCGAATATCATGGCCATATCTTGTGCGCTTTCTTCGTGGGTGCCCCTTCTAGCTCTTTGGGGCTTGGTTCGGACCGTATCTCTTCACTTGTTTATCCTCTGTGATCATTCATAAGCTCCTTTAAAGTCTGGGGGTGACAACTCCTTGAATAATCCTTGTTGGCTTGAATCATCGAGCGAGGTCTTGTACTCTTCTGTAGACTGTCAGCCTTCTCTCGTTGTTTACTTGGACTATATTTGGGCAACCGTATTACAATCCGCTTTATCAAGAAATTCATTTTCTTATGAAAAACTCCTCTATTTAGCAATCGAATATTAATCAGCACCTCCTTTCTATGATGATGCAATGCAATGCAGTCAAGACAGAGGAAAACACGTTAGCGCAAGAGTAATAAACAAAGTACCTATCCGGGTAACCACTAGGGTTTGACATGACTCTACCTAGGGTGGGTTCTTAAAGTTGGCTATATGAGGTTTGGTTCTAAGGCAAGGGTACCTGAACCAGCAGATTCCTCGATCCTCACCCATTATAGGCTCATATGGACCGAGTTCAGTTCAGGGGGACACATTTCCCTATGGCTACACGGAAATGAAAATTTCACGAAGACATAGGTACGGATGCATCCCGAAAGTGATCCACTATCTTGCACGGAGGTGAAAACCTCACGAAAGAGTAGTTTCACACTCCCACTTAAGGGTATGACCGCAATGGCCATGCAATGCAATGCCAAAGTATTTCACGAGACTCGACACTATAGCATAAGCAAATGCATCAAAGAGAAACACGAGTTTTCACAACAATTTTCCAAATTTTCGATCAAAGGGACAAAAATCAATCAATTTACGGCCTGACCCTCTTTTGGGTCCCCAGTGGAGTCGCCAAGCTGTCGTAACCATTTTTTTGACAAAACGGGAATCGACTCTTGGGTTTGAAAATGGAAAACGGGAGTCGCCACCGATCTTTTTTGTTGAGGTGTGATTGGGTCACCTTGAAAAGTAGTTGTTTTAAATAAACCATTTAATTTATTAAAACAACGATTTTGGTCTACGTAAAGTCAGAAAACGGGTTCGGGAGTCGGTTACGTGCGAGGAAGGGTTAGCACCCTGGTCACGCCCAAAATTGGTACCAAATTGATTAATTAATGTCCTAATGTCGAAAGTTTGAAAATTTTGAGAGAATTGAAAATCAAGACTTTGTCGTTCCAAAGGAATCAAAATATCACATCCAATACTTTAGGACACGATAACTTAAATTCCCGAGAATAAGCCTTTTGTTTAAAATGTATTTATTCAAAAGGATGTTCGGTTATTTAAATTAAACGAGGAAATTGCAACCCAATACTTTAGGGTACGATCTCTCGAATTTCTAAATACAGAACATTGCCTTTGGTTTAGAAAATCTCATCTCGAGATAATAAAACCTCGCATCCAATGCTTTAGGGCACGACGTTCGAATCCCCGAGAGTAATCCCTTTTTTTAAAAAAATAGATTTATTTAAAAGGGTATTCGATTATTTAGATTAAACGAGAAATTGCGACCCAATACTTTAGGGTACTATCTCTCGAATCTCTAAATACAGAACATCCCCTTTACGAAAAGAGACAATTTTTGTACCGAGCGAAATCAATATAGCATAAGTTTATAAATGAAATGTAGAAACGAATTACAATACAGATATGTATAACAACATGGCAATAAGTACGTTAGTATGAATGACAACATAAAGGACGAGGATGAAATAGAATAAAATGAACGAGTTAAGGTGATGATAATGGAAATGAGAATAAGAGTAATATAATAGTTGTAAGTGTAGATACCAAAAGAAAATATAATTATGATAATAATAACAATGAGGAAAATAAATATAATAGATAATACAATAGTAATAATAATAATACGTATTAATATAGATGTGGTAACAATAATATAATAATAACATTAGTAGTACATGCAATATATACAACATACAAGTACGAATATAATAATAATAACGGTAAAAAAAATTAATATATACAAATAATGGTGCAATAATAATAATAGTAACGATAATAATGTAAAATATATACAAGATAATAATATAGCAATACTAATAGTAAAATGCTAAAAAAACACAGTAATAATAATAATAGTAATAATAGAAAATATATCCAATATACTAATATAAATATAGTAGTGGTAATAATAATCTAATAATAATATAATAGTAAAGATGGTAACATAGTAATAATAGTAAAAAATAATAAAAAAAATATATATACATATACTAATGTAATAATATAATAACGATATAACAATAGTAATAATAATAAATATAATAATAATAATAATAACAATAACAGTAATAATAATAAATAATAATAATGATGATAATAACAATAATAATAATAATATGTACAACATAATAATAATAATAATAATAATAATAATAATAATAATAAATGGTAAATGATAATAATGAAAATAAATAGCAGTAATAATATTAATAGCAAGATTAAAATAGCAATCAAATGGCGAAAATAACGGCAAAGGAGGAAAGGGGCCTATACTCAATTAAGCATAAAATTTCGGGGCCAATTTAAAATAAAAGAAAGAGAGAAGATCGAATTGCAGATGGTTATAAAAGTGGAGGGACCATATGTGCAAATAATCCATTTTCCAAAGAAACACGCGGATCTCCCAGCTAGTGGGTCGGGTCGCGGGTCGAACCCCCAAAATGACGTCGTTTTGGGGGGTTTCGGCGCCCATTGAAACGGCGTCGTTTTGTATTTGTTATAAAACTAATTTTTTTCCTTTTGTTTTTTATTATTACTATTTATTCTAAAAAAAAAACTTTCTTCCCCTCTTTTTCTCTCAACTTTCTCTGCAGGGACCCAATCTCCGGCGAGGGGACCGCCGTTGGCACCACCGCCGGCCACCGCGTATAGCGGCCGAAAAAGGTAAATCTTGTATTTTTTTGTATACTTTCTTAGAAATACAAACTGTTTTCTTGAAGAAAATATAAAATATGTATGTATATAGATATTCGAAAATAGGAAAATGAAAGGAAAAATGAGATAAACAAAAATGAGTAGATATGAACAGTTTTAGAAAATAAAGGAGATAGAAAATAAAGATAAAAATAAAAATAAAAGAGGCTTACTATTGCTTTTGATACGTTTGAATCTCTTTTTTTTCTGTATTCAATCTCTTGCGTTTCTTTTTATTCAATGAAAACAGAGAAAAAAAAATCCCCCTTGGATGGTTCTCCATTCGGCTTTTATGGAGCCAAAAAAAAATAAAGGAAAAAGCAAGCAATTAAAATACAATACTTTCCTTCTTTTTGCTTGTTATTGTTTCCCATTTTTCTTGCTTTTGCAGGTGCAAGTGGAGGCTAGTGGAGGGGTAGGAAATGGGGGGAACGGCTCTTAGTGGAGTAGAATCCTAGGGTTTTTTGTTTTGTCTTTTTCTTTCTTTTTTTTTTTTTGGCAATGGGCTAGTTTATTGTTGGGCTTATTGGGTTTAGTTTGATGGGTTTAATAATTGGTGTTTTAGGCTTAATTGGGCCGGGTAAAAATTTGGGTATTACAATATTATTATCCAAATTTAAAGGTGTTCTCAAATTATAATAGAATTTAGATAAAAATGCAAAGCTAAAAATAGACTTAAACAAAAATTAAAACTCACTTTTTATTCTAGTCAAGATTTTAAGTGAAAATTTTGATCTGGCTCGACTTAAATTTATACTACTACATTTCATGTCTCTCGAACATCTCGATAGTGATGAACGAGTGGCGTTGTCTCAGCTGTACGATTGAAACTTAAAAGTGGATATCTCAAGATTTGGGGTTTTTTATTGAAATAATACAATAAAAAAACACTAAAATGGTATGTTGACAAAATTAAGTACCAAAATAGTACATTTCAAGTGGTGGAGGGTGGTGCATAGGTGGCACCACCCTCAAATCCTGACTACAACAGTAAAAAAAAAACAGTTTAAAAAAAATAATAAAAATAATGGTGGAGGTGATGGCAGAGGCGATACCAGTGGAGGGTCTGTCAGAGGAGGCACCAGTTGTGAATTAAGTATATCTATTAAAATCAAGGGCAAAAGGGTAATTTGGTTAAAATTAAGTATATATGCTAATACATACTTCATCCGGCTAAATCATGCATTTGAGTGAAAATTGTATTATTTGTAAAGTTCTTTCTCTCCTTTTTACACATGAACGATGTAGACATTAATATTTAAGGCAAACTCGTGGATTATATAGTCAATGAAAGTTCGTAATATTGTAAAGTTGTTTTTAATATTCGGTTTTATAACAAGCAAACACCCGGAATAAGAAAGTCCAAAATTTGCCCTCAACGTTTGCACATTTTTGCATTCATAACCCGGAGGACGTATGAGTATGTTTGTTAATACATACTTCATCCGGCTAAATTATGCATTTGATTTACTAAATACATACTTCTCCCTCGTTCTGTAATTTTTTTTTTCTAAACTGATACAAGTGGAGGGAAATATGTTGAAGAGTGCAGCCTATCAGATAGGCACAAGTGGTGCCGCCTCTAACAGACCCTCCACTGGTGCCGCCTCTGATGTACCTTCCACTAGTGCCGCCTCTTCCATCACCTCCACCATTATTTTTATTATTTTTTTAAACTATTTTTTTTACTGTTGTAGTCAGAAGTTGAGGGTGATGCTGCCTATGCACCACCTTCCACCACTTGAAATGTACCATTTTGATACTTAATTTTATCAATATACCATTTTAATTTTTTTTTGTATTATTTCAGTAAAAAAACCCTCATGATTTGTTTTGGTGAATAAAGCAAACAAAAATGGTCGAAGTTTTGATGAACAAAGGCCGTTAAAAGCTTAAGGGTGTAAATAACATGGCTAAATTTTTATTTAAATTTAGATTAATAACAATTATCATTTTTTTTCAAATACATTATTATGTTTTAATTTTGTAACCATATTATTAAGAAAACGTTACAAAATTTATTAAAAAATCTTTAAAAAATAATTAAATATAATTTAATCCATACACACAATCGGATAAAACAATTAGTTATTAAAAATATTAAAGTCTTAATTACAACTAATATATATAAATTATTTAATATTCAATTATTAAAGGTGCTATGAGTCAGGTCAGATTGGACCTAAGTATGATATTAACATATATTATGTTTGTCCAAGCTTGGCTCGACCCAAAATACAGGCCTAAAATTTTGTCCAAATTAACCCATATTTGCAAAAGACTAATCTAAGCTCATTTTAGATCTACCTATATTATTTTTTAATTTTTTAAAATTTATATTATGTTTACTTTAATATTTTTTTATTTATTGAAATTGTTTATATAATCATCTTAACAATATTTTATTGTTTATATTAGAATAGTATCATATATTTAGTATATGTTTATTTTTTTAATGTGTTCTAAATTACATAGTATAAAATATTATAAACTTTAAAATGAGTCGGGCTAGGGTTTTGAATGTTCAAGCCCGAGCCCGGTCCATATTTTAAACGGGCTTAATTTTTTGTCTAAACTCATTTTTCGAGTCTAATATTTTTGCCCAAATCCTTTCAAATTTCAGGTAGATATTTAGATCTGAACAGATAATTCAACTCATAATCATGTCTAACCTATAAAATAAAAGAAAAACAAGGTTTAGTAAAATCGCAACACACCAAAGATCAAGAAGAACATAAAATGGGCCCTTAGCCCCAAAATGGCAAAATTTCATCACATGATTGCCCTAATTTAAGTAAAAAAATATAAAAAATATTAAATTTTAATAATATAAAATTTATTAAAAATTAGAAAAAATACATAAAAATATAAAATTTTATAAAAATCATAAAAAATTATAAATGCATAAAAAAGGCCCTTTAATCACTAACTTTAACCGTTGACCGTTAAAGTTAACGACCCCCAGTTTTTTTTTAGTTAAAGTCATCATGTGTTGCAGCACAGCCTAACATGTGGCGAAAATTGATAAAAAATAAAAATTATAGGAAAATTATAAAATGCTTCTTTTAGTACGATAATATTTATAATTTTTTTACGAATTTTATATTTCTTTATATTTTTTATAATTTTCTTATGACTTTATAATATTTTAGAATTTTTTTCTATATTTCTATATATTTTATCATTTTTTTACGATTTTTATATAATTTTAAATTTTTTTTCTAATTTTTTAAATTTTTATAGTTTTTTTATTAAAATTTAATAATTTTATAACTTTTATTGATTTTTAATCATTTTTTGCTACATGTCACATTGTGATTGTGACACATGGTGACTTTAATTAAAAAAAATTAGGGACAGTTTAAGTACCTAAATGAGAGAACAAAAATCAATGGCTTAATTGCTCTTTTTTTGAAAAAGTTTGTGGGCTTTTTGATACATTTTAAAAGTTCAAGTACCCAATTGTGTGAAAAAAAAAAAGTAGGGGCTTAATTTTTTTTTTAAATATTTGAAGGCCTTTTTGATATATTTTAAAAGTTTAAGTATCCAAGTGAGTGCGAAAAAAAACAAGAAGTTAATTATTTTATTTTGAAAAAATTGAGATACTACTGAGCCTTAGGTTCCGTTTGTTTCGCTGAAAATGACTTCTAAAAAATAATTTCTGAAAAATGATTTACTTTTCTGGAAAAGCTAATACTTTATGGTGTTTGGATGAATCTGTGTAAAATATTTTCTGTTGTTTGGTAGATTTCTTAAAAATAATTTATAAAAGTTGTTTTCAATTAAACAAACATACATTTGAGATTTTCTTATTTTTTTCATTATTTAATTGAATTTATTTTTATCTATAATTTTATATTTTACATTGTTTTTGCATATATTAAAAATATTATGTTAAGTTCAAATTCATTACAATTGTCATTTTTTAATTACATGACTACTAAGTAAATATTTTTTATTTAAAAAATGTAACATCAAGAAAATTGACAAAAAAAATTAACAGATGTCAACAATTGGACTTGATTTTCAAATTTGAAAAGTAAAGAGACTAAATTCCTGAAAATAAAAGTACAAACACTAAATTACAAATCAAGTGTACATAAACTTATAACATATTTTAACCTCTATATTACAAAACATTTATTATTAATATATTTATAATTGTAATAAATATTATATTAATAATTTATTATATGACTAAATATAAATAATTAAATAGGTATGTTTAATAATATTGAAAAATATAATATTTTAAATATTTTTAAAAATAAAAAATATTATTAATATATAATATTAAGCTTGATTTAAGATAATTTTTATATAAAAATAAAATTATCTATAAATGAGCTCTTCCCGGAAAATAATTTATGCTTTTCAAGAGGATAAGTCATTTTGGAAGAAAAATGACTCATTTTACTTTGACCTATAAGTCATTTCTGTAAAACAAATACAGGAAAATATAGAAAATATTTTTCGTAAAACTTTTTACATGTAAACAATCTAACCTTTTATTTATTTTTTTAATAAAACAGCAATGCTAATAGCCCATTTAACTTCCAAAGCCCATTTGAAAAGGGAAAAAAATAGGGTAGCTTTACGAAATCAAAATAAACTCTGATACTCCCGATTTGCTATTGCCTCCTTCCCTGTTAAGTCATCAAACAAGCCAAAACCCTAAGCAGCCTCTCCCCCACCCCCCACCCCCCTCTCTCTTTTTCGATGGCACCAAAACGTTCAAACCCCATTGAAGTCCCACCAGCCGCTTCTTCCTCAGAAGAAGATGAAGAGGTGACTTCTTCTGAGGAGGAAGAAGAAGGGTCTTCAACTGAGGAAGAAGATGAGGAAGAACCCAAAACCGAGTCAACTCCATTGATCCAAAAGAGCCCACCACCCAGAAAGCCGGAAACCGCTACGCCTGGCGTCGTTAACGATGAATCTGATGAATCCGGTTCTGATTCCGAATCCGAATCCGACACCGCTACACCGAATGTTAAACCTCTTGCGACGAAACCTATGGAGGAAAGTTTGAATGCGAAGAAACCCAGATCTAATAAGCCCTTGACTTCTCCCATTAGGGCTTCTTCTTCTAAACGGCCTGGGGAGTTGGAGTTGGATGCAAAAGAAGCCAAACGGCCCAAGAAGAAGGTTGGGGAAGAAGGGTTGGCTACTACACCTGCTGTGGAGGAGGTGAAAAAGACTGGTGAAGATGCAAAAAAGCAGCTTTTTCAGCGGTTGTTCAGTGAAGATGATGAGATTGCTTTGTTGAAAGGTATGTTGGATTATTCTGCTAAAAAAGGGGCTGACCCTTGTGCTGATATGAATGCATTTTATAATTTTGTCAAGAAATCGATTCATACTGATGTTACCAAAGCACAAATGATGGATAAGATTAGAAGGTTAAAGAAAAAATTCGAAAACAATGCTGGTAAGGGTAAAAAGGGCGAGGATCGAACTTTCTCTAAAGCCCATGAGCAGAATGCTTTTGAGTTGTCGAAATTGATTTGGGGCAAAGAAGGGATTAGTGGAAAAGTTGAGTCTTCAGCTGCTAAGTCGAATGGGAAAGCCAAGGGGAATAACAAGGCAGTGGTTGCATTGAAAGCAGAGTTTTCTTCACCCGATAAGAAAACATACGATGCAGTGCCAATAGAGGCCGATAAGGTGGTGTCTAAGAGTTCTGGTAGTTTGTTTGATAAGAGATTTGGTGTCTCTGACATGGAAGAGGCAGTTGTAAAGCTCGGGTTGGATATGGTTGATGGAGAAAAGAAGGCGGCTTTGGAGGCAAAATGGAGGAAATTGCAAATTGCGCAGTTGGAGCTGTTTGTGGAGCGAAGTGAATTGGTCACTGAGCAAGCTAAGTTGGTGCTGGAATATTACAAGTCTGAAGACAAATAGAGTGCTGGTATAATAAGTAAATGATATTTTTATATGCATTTTAAAGAAATGTTTAAACTTTTGTGCTTATTAGATAAGTAAGCTGCCTATATGTTGCCAATCATGGGGGGTATCTGTAGCTCATAATATTGGTAGCTTTGGGATAATATTTATCTCTTGCATAGAGAGTAACTGATGGAGCTGCTTCTTTGTTTGTTGGTCGCTTATATGCGTTATAGGTCGCTGTTAAGCATATTTTGTTATGTTGGAATTGCTTAATCCTTTTATTTTATTTTCTTTGTCTCTAATTTGTTTCATTTTATTGTATTTTATGGTTTTATTCATGAATTTCTTGCTGCTGCAGTGCCTTTCTGGATGATGGTTTCTGATGCTTGACTAAATACCTGTTTTGCTCACTTTTTTTATCCCATTCTTTCTCTTGTTTACTTGAACTGTTGTGAACTGATCCTTTCATTAATATGCCACATATTCCTTTTGATACATCATCCACCAGCTCTGCTTTGTTTAAACTCTTGTACTATGCATGTATTGTGCCATGCTCTTATAATCACTACTCTGCGTTCTTAAGTGATACTGCTGTTTGTGAAAGAAATATGGGCAACTCTAGTTTTTTCTTTCCTGCAAGGAACATTGGTGATAGTTGACCTCACGGATTATCAACATGGTTTTAAAAAATAAATGCAACCACCTAAAAGGTTTGCTTAGCTATGTGAATGTATCCTATGATTGCAGCATTTGCTCTATTTTCAGTTTATTTTATAGTAGTTAATACTTATGTAGTTATATTTGTTTGGCCATATGCTTTGGTATAGCCTAATAATCGTTTCACATTGTAGTTATTTGAAATGTCTTTGTTGTCTCCTACTGATACTTGAACATATTTCAAGTTGAGGCTTTTGAATGTGTAAGTATTTACTATTTAGTTAGCTTTCCCGGTGGTTTTTTTTTTTTTTTTTTTGGTAGAGAATGTAAATAAGGGGTGTAGCCTTAGCACAGCTTTAGTTGGAGCACAAGGGTGTAGGAAAAATTACTGCATGAAATTGATGGTTTTGCTTTGTTTTCAAACTCAATGTTAGGGAAATGAGCACAGTTGAACATGGCTCTTTTAAATGGTGGTTTTACATTTTCTGTTCATGTATAGTAACCTAATTACAGGAGATTGCTGTCATTGGCATTGCTGCTGAGAAACTTGAATCAAGGTGGATAGTTAGTTGCTCCTAGCTATCTGAATTTGGCATCTCTCAGTATGTAAACCATTCATATTTTATTCCTACTAACATATGATTTTCATCCAAAGCTCAAATTTTGGATGATGCATGTAGGGCTGTCCTAGTAAATTTCCAGACATGGTAGTTAAAATAGAACTGCGTATGTTGAGGGGGGGTAATATTAGATGTTTGCTCCGAGGGGGAACCGTAGGAATGTGATTAACATTGGTGTCAATGACTTGGTTGAGTTCTCAAGTAATGATTTGCACTAGGCAAGTATCTATAGCTGTTGTCATTCTTATTGAATTAGACTTTTTTTTATTCAATGTATAATTTGTTTAAATATTTTACATAAAAATTAGTGTAAGTAAAAAATATCTTTATTTTTTGTTCAATTTCAGTTTTTGGAATTTTAAAAATCTTAATGTTGGAAAGCAACGATAATTTTTTCCTCCAAAATGGATCCCAAACCGATCCATTGTCATTCCAACGTGAAAATGTAGTAAAGAAATTTCTACAAGCATTCAGATTCTCATTTGGTTTAACATGACAAAATACATTTTGTACCAAAAAGACATTCAAGATAATATTTTGGTTGCCTATAAAACATTCCATCCAATAAAAAAGCCGAAAAGGGGCCCAAAAGCTATCATAGCTTTATTGTTGGATCTTGGCAAGGTGTGTGATAGAGTTTATCGAAAGAAGACTTGTTCATAAGCCGGTTTGTCTAAAAAGTGAAAGAATTTGGATAAAAATATAAGTTTAAAAAATAAATTTGGACAAAAAATAAAACTTGTTTTTTGCTCGGGCTGGGTTTTGAGTAATTTTTTTTTGGTTGGGCTGAATTTGCAAAAAATAATTGTTTAGATAGTGCATAACTCTTGTTTTATTATTAATTTTGTTACTATTTTAGAGTTAATTTGCTTGCTAGGTAAGTGTTATTTAAGTTTTTTTTTAATTTTTTTATTTGTTAGGAAATATTTATTTTAATGTTTTTAGTGTATATTTTTTAAAATTATTTTTATATAAAAATAATATAAAAAAATTTAACATGGGCGGTTTGGGCTCGAGTTTTAGCATTTTTATCTGTGCTGGGCTTAGACAAAATTTTAAATCTATTTTTTGGGTCGGACTAACCTTGGCCTAGAAAATGGATCTAAATTTTTTACTTAGCCTAGTCCGGCCCATTGACAACTCTAATAGAGAGTTCCTAAAGAAATTTTTTTAAAAAAAAATGAGATTTTATTCTTTTGGCATAATAATTTATTTTACTCTCCAACTTTGTAAAAAAATTATTTCAAATCTCTATCTAATTTTGAACTTATATTATAGGTGAAATCACGTTAAATTGTATCTACGACTAAAATGTATCCAATGCTTCTCAAAGATTCGATCAAGCTTATTTCACGAATATGGAACTCTATTTAAGTTGGTCTCTCTTTTCACAAGAAGAAAGTTAGACTATTTGAAAATTTTCCCATTGCCCCCCTAACATTAAGCGATAAACTGATTTGGCATTTCTTGAAGGATAGTTCTTACGATGTTCAATTAGAGTACCGTTTACTTTCACAATATTCTACCCCTTTGAGCTCAGCGTCATCCGGTGGTGTTGATGCGAATCACTCTTCTGGATGGTCTTCATGAAAAGTCATTCGGAGAGTCTGTCACGATGTTATGGCCACTAAAGAAAACTTGGTAAGAAGGTCATGACATGGACAACACTGGTATCCAAAGGGATGTGAGGAATGTGAATCCTTAGAGTATGCTTTACTCTTTTGCCCATTTGGGAAGCCTTGGGTTTCAGCTATTCCCTACGCAGGGAAGGTTTTGGAGATTCTAAATAAGAAAGCAAAATCAACCAACTTCTTGTAGAGTTTAAATAAGAAATTTGAAGTCAAATAACATAATTTATTTAGTACTAAAACTTTCATAAATATCAATTACTATAAACAATAAACAAATTATTTTTCTAATACAATACATTGGATATTATCAGTATAAATCATATAATATCATCTCATTTGTGTTTGTCAAATATTTTGTCTTGTTTGATGGAAGTATATAGCATAGGTGTATTACTCAAAACGTTCCATGGCATCTATTTCATGATTATTTTACGTTAAACGTATTAAAATGCAGAGAAAAGAATTAGAAGAACGTGAAATCTTTATTGCTGGTTACAATTGAACTCATCATCTGCGGTCAAGAAATTTTCCTGGGAAAAAAAAAAGACACGATGGAAAAAAATGATGTAAACAAGGCAAAAACAATCCCAACATTGCTTTGTAAAAACATAGCAAAATTAGTTGCTCCACCTAATCTACTTATTCATGTTAATTATTTAGCCATAGCAACCATTATTAATTTTAATTTGTTTTGGCCATTTGCACGAGGAACAATATCATGGAGCTTTCAAGATCCCTTGAAAGACAACATATAGCAGCTTTGCCACACACTGACGACGAATATGTTCGTCGTCCTTTAACGACCTCATCGTCGTTGAAATCTTTTTCTTCCTCGGCTATGGTGGCCAACATTGTCGTCAATGGACGCTTGGAAACCGAGATAAACCGAGGCGGGGCGACTTCGTTCATGAACTGGTCGAGGTTTCGGGACTTATGCTTTGTTGGTTCCATCGAACAGGTGAAAATACACGCAAATTAATGGATTGAAGGTGGATAAGATAGAGGGAAAAAGGTGGTGTAGAGGAAGGGTTGTCAAGGGTCATAAAATATGAAGACAGGGATTTAGGAAAAGGAGATTGATTCATGGCCTCCACAAGCACTATAGGCATTGAATTTATATAGGAAGAATTGAGATGATAGAGAGATGTAGCTTTAATTATGTCGGTTGGCATGTGCGAGCATATGCCTTTCTCTTTAACTAGACATGGATACTAATTTCTTACACACTCAACTTAATATATTTTTTTATGAATAATAATTAAATTTGCTTAGTATATATCATATTTAGTTTCCTCGTGCATTTAAGAAAATCTTTTACACGATATGTGTATTGTCGTCAATTTATAATTGACAAATGAGCTATTAATTGCAAGATTTTTGGCTGTAGGGAAGGGACCATATTTCCTTTCTAGAAACACTTTCTCTCACCCAACATTACCAACAAAATATGGGAATTCAAGGCTTAATTCAATTGAGTGTTGGTTCGATTGGTATGCACATTGTTGTTAGTTTAAGATGATGTGGATTTAAGTGCGTTAAAGCACACTATCCTCTTAATTATAGGTTGGGGAGAGATTATGAATAATTTTAAACATTTTCTCAAAAAAGAATAAATAGGACCAAATTCTATAAATTATAATTTTTATAATTTTTTTAATATCATTTATTGCATGAAATTAAGAATGGAATTCTGCATTTGATTTTTCTTTTTTATGGATGTTATTGCAAAAGTTAAAATAGAATAGGTCATTAAGTTCTCTTATTGATGACCCAAGAGTGCCCCAAAAGCCAAAAACGTACTATATCTGATAATTTTGAAATCGAATTCTAATCACTTCATTTCAGATTGATTTTGAGGTTTTTACATACAAAAAAAAGTGTTACTATTAATTGGTAATTGCTGTAACTTTACCAAGACAAAGTTTTGCCTTTATAAGTACAACGGATAGTTTGCATGTTTCTAAAATTTAGGTTACCACCGATTAAAAATATAGTATTATGATTGAGTTGATATCATAAGTTAATTAAACACGAATATAATTAAAGTAATTATCAAAACACTCTTAATTAAAGTTTTGTTTGATAAGCTGAAAAAGTAAGTGTTGAATTCTAAATACTAAATTTATGATAGAAAGTTATTTTGTATACTAATAAATTTAATTATTAATGAACACAATCATGTTGTTTGATAAAATTAAACCTTTTTTTAATATTTATCACTTAAATTAATCTTATTATTATGATATATTATTTTATTATGTATAGTTTTGGATAAAATTTAATCTTACTAATACGATATCTAACATTTTAACAAATAAAGAAGAGAGTTAAAAGTATAATGGAAGGCCTTATATTAGAAATCATATTTTATTTTACCTCGTTTACTTAAAAAATAGGCAAATTAATTTTTGTACATTAGATCAAAAAGTAAGTTGATTTTTCGATTAAAAAATTCATCCATTTCTAATGTTAAAATTGGTCCCTATATGCTAGAATGAGATACACGTGGCACGCCACTTGTAATTGTCTGAAGTTAGTTATGTTAGTTTTTAACAGTAAAAATGGATGAAATTTTTAACAAAAATGACAGTTTACTCTTTAATCTAACGTATATGTACTAATCTACTCATTTTTTAAATAAAGGAAGTAGAATATTATCTGACTTCTAGTACAAAAGTCTCCATGAACTTTGGCTTCATGATCCTTTTACCAACTGCAATGGGCAAGTACTGTAATGTACAAAAAGAGAAGTTTTGCCGGATGGTAAGTAACAACAGATAAGTGCAAGGACTGAACGGTTTTGAGTCTAGGCATTTTACCACCAACCAAAGGTGTGTGCTGCCGAGCAAATTAAGGGACCCCAATATACTGTGGTTGTAAACCGTGACTGCATCTACACGTCGTTGAAGGGAGGTACGAGGGGGGACCGAAGACAGTTGTGTATGGATTGCCTTTGCATTTGTCCATCTAAACAGTTGTTTTCGTACTCTTTTTTATACACTTCAAGTTGTTTTCACCATTGCCGACCTTTGAATGCACAACGTGGAGACCTTTTACTTACTTTTCATGCATGTTGTAGTAAATGATTCGTAGGGCAAATTTGATGCTAAAACGAGAGACCCTGAGCCAAAAAAATAAAAACAATTACTTGCTATTTTACCTCCATTGCAAATATCTAGTCACACTTTCCAAGGTCTATCGACACAACTTTTTTTTTTTTATCATCAATGTATTTTTTATATATGCTTTAGACTTTATAAAGGTTAAATAATTACTCCTCTTAATAATATTATTTTAAAAGAAAAAAATAATTTCGATAGCTTTAGTATATGCAGCTTAATTTGGTTTTGTCTCACTTGAATTTGCAAATGGTGGTGTCCAATGTCAAGTTGAGTCTCATATGTTAATTTTATATATATTAGATCATGACACACTTACTATATAAATTTACTATATAAATAAAAATTTATATATATATATATTAAAAGATTATGTAAAAATAAACATGAACTTTTAATTATTTCTCAATTGAATTGAAATATAATTGATGTATAACATCAAATCAATCAAACATTTAAAGAATAAATATATTATCTAAGCTTCGAAAATGAAATATAAACCTCTACATTTGTTTAAGCAATTATATTTCTATTTAAACCCTTTGAAAATTTTAATTGAATTAATTTAAATTTAATATTTATATTTATATTTATTAATTTTTTAAGGGTAAAAACCATGCTTTAATTGCCAAAAGTCAAGAAAACAAAGCTAGTCCAATGGAATAGCCAATGAGTCCCTTATCTGCATGAAAATATTTACAAACACATTTAAATATTTTTATCTTTTTTATTTATTTTGATACATTGCGCAATATTAATAATTATAAAAATATCAATATTAAATTCTAACAAAATGATTAAAAAAATATTTTAACACATCAATTTTTTTAAAAATATTGATAGTTTAATATCTCAAAAATATTATTTGTAACTTGGGTATTTGAGTTTCTCTAACATCTGTTTGCGTGAAGGATTTGTAGGAGAATTTTATTTATCAAGATTTACTTATTTGGGTAAATATATTGAAAATTTTCAAAATTTATGAATAATTTTAAAATAAAATTTCAATGGTTAAATTTCCTTTTTCTAATTCCACATAGAAAAGGTATTTTTTCAAAGTTCCTCAATTTTTTTTTAATTTAATACACCGGTCTCACTATAAGATAAAAAATATAAAGTTTAAAAATAATTTTATTTAATTATGATATATTTTAAATTTTATTTAATTAAAAATATTTATAAAATTTTACAAAGATAATAATATCATATTGAATATGTTTTTATATTATTTAATTTTAATATAATTATTCTTATTTTATTCTTATTTTTTAATTTATAAGATACCAATAACCCAATTTTTCTTAAATAAATTATTTATCCAAACTTTTTAAAAATCTCAAAAATTTTAGAATGTTTTCAAATATTTTTACTTAAGATTTTTTTTTTGGTAAAAGTAAAAGACCTTATTTTATTAAAATAAAAAACATAAAAACTTACCTTTTTTCTATTAAAAGTACATATGCTTATCTATCCGGGTAAATTACCAAAATATGCCCTTTTTTTTCAAAATTTTTGGAAAAGGTCATTTTTTCCAATTATTTACCGGAATAGGTCATTTCCTCCAAAAACGCGTCCACGTCAGCGAGATTTCAGGGGATGCAGCAGGAAAATGCGTCCTTGAGGGATTTTTGCCACATCAGCAAAAATTGCGTCCTTGAGGGTGCGCTTTGCTGATGTGGCAAAAACGCCCCTCAGGGACGCATTTTGTCCGCATCCAACGGCCATATTTTTTCTGACCGTTGGGCCTGCAACGGTCAAAAAAAAAATATAAAACCCCCTTTCATTTTTTTCACACAAAGGTCCTTACTCAATTTTCTCTCAACTTTCTCTCAAATTCCTCTCAAATTCCTCTAAAGTTCTTCTCAAATTTCAAAAAAGTCCTTTAATTTTTACAAAAAAGCCCTGTTTAAATTTTTTTGAAATAGTTTTTTTTTTTAATTTTAAAAATATTCGATCGTATTAGCAATGGCCGGAGAATTAATTCGTCTCGACAATAAACACATCTCCATCGATCAAATGACAATGATAAGTTATAATTTTAATTTTTCAATACTATTTAATATTTTTTAGATTTATGCAATTTTAATTAATTTTTATTTTATAATTTTTTAAACAGTCTGTAAATCGGGTGTTGCAATGCTATATTCGCAATATGCCTTGTCCGCCACCGCCGTTGATCGAGAATTACATGCGAGAAGTGGGTTTTTGGCACGTGGCCACGATAGGCCGGGGGTGCAAGTTGGACCCGAAACTAATCAGTGCGTTGATAGAGAGGTAGAGACCCGAGACACACACTTTCCATCTTCCATGCGGAGAGTGTACTATCACTTTGGAAGACGTACAGTTACAATTGGGATTGCCAATGGATGGATACATAGTCACCGGGTCCGCAACTTCTGGTGATTGGGGAGCCGTATGCTACGAGCTTTTGGGTGCTATTCCGGATAACATTAACGGAGGTCGGATCGAGATGGGCTGGTTACGAGACACATTCCGGGAGCGGATAATGATTCGATCGAATTAGAAAGAATACAGTATGCTCGGGCATATATTCTTGAGATGATTGGAGGCTATCTGATGCCGAACTTGTCACGAAACCTCGTACATCTAAGATGGCTGCTGAAACTCGTTGATTTTAAAGCAACCAGTGAATTGAGTTGGGGGTCTGCCGTGCTAGCAAAATTGTATCGGGAGATGTGCGGGGCAACGCGACCGAATAAAGCCAAAATCGGAGGTTGCCTATCACTACTGCAATCATGGGCACGGTTTCGTTTTCCATTTTTACGTCCTCGAGTGGACCACCCATATACATTCCCACTCATAACGAAGTAAATTTAATATTAGATTTTACAATTATTACGTAGATTTAAAATATAATTGTATGCTAAAAATTTATTTAATTAGGTGGAACCATTCGGCGAGTTATGTTGGAATACTACCTCGCTTGAAGATATACGGCTTCTATTAGACCAACGGTCGGAAGCATAAGTAAGTATTAAATAAAATATATTTTCGTAATAAAATAGTCATTTCGTATTTCGTATTTAGTATTTAATATTTAGTATATAACTAATATTTTTATCATGTTAATATAGTTTCAATGGACACCATACGAGGATCCGTCAATTCGAGTAGTAATTCCGGATGAGTTCTTTCAAAATCTGAACATTTGGCATGTGAAGGTCCCATTGGTCAAATATGCCACCGTGGAGATGCACCAATCAGATCGGGTTCTGCGTCAATTTGGATTCCCACAACCGATTACCGTGGCACTCGAGGTGCTCGATAATGAGCACAAAGTCGACTTACGGCAGTTGCATACGGATTGGCCAAGATTTTGGTTAGTATATATCGAATTGTGGGAAAACCGGTATGATTATATACCTACTCGGGAACCGATCATCGTTCCTGAGTTAGCGTGCGTACCGAAATACATGCCATGGTTTAGGATCCATTGCAAGCCATATTTATTGTCCGAAGAGGAGAGGCGACGGCAACTTCGTATATAAAGGGAACGACGGGGCCCTTTAAATCCAAGGAGAAGGGATGATGGGATAGGACCATCAATAGCGTCGACACAATCACCAGGCCCATCAACAGCGCCCACATAGTCACTGGGCCCAACACTTCAACCGACGACATCCATATCACAGCCTTTTACGGTTTTGCCAAGTGCATATCCTAACCCTTATATGTTTCCTTTTCCCAGTTTTATGACAGGTTGGAATCCATGGCTCAGTTCGAGTCCGTTCCTGACTACTCCGAGTGGACCGCCGATCTATAGGCCGCCGTCGTATTAGGGATCGCAAGAGGCGCCGTCGGGGAGCTCTTCTTTTTACCAATCTCCGATGCATTATGGGATTCAAACACCTCCGCCATGGGTGATGCAAACACCTCCGCATTCATTATTTTATCAAAGTGGGTCATCCTCCCAACACCCACCACCAGATCCCTAGCCGGAGGAACCAGAATCCCCGCCGGAGCAACCACAACACCCGCCGGAAGCTGGAACAAGATTTTGGTTAGTATATATCGAATTGTGGGAAAACCGGTATGATTATATACCTACTCGGGAACCGATCATCGTTCCTGAGTTAGCGTGCGTACCGAAATACATGCCATGGTTTAGGATCCATTGCAAGCCGTATTTATTGTCCGAAGAGGAGAGGCGACGGCAACTTCGTATATAAAGGGAACGACGGGGCCCTTTAAATCCAAGGAGAAGGGATGATGGGATAGGACCATCAATAGCATCGACACAATCACCAGGCCCATCAACAGCGCCCACATAGTCACCGGGCCCAACACTTCAGCCGACGACATCCATATCACAGCCTTTTACGGTTTTGCCAAGTGCATATCCTAACCCTTATATGTTTCCTTTTCCCAGTTTTATGACAGGTTGGAATCCATGGCCCGGTTCGAGTCCGCTCCTGACTACTCCGAGTGGACCGCCGATCTATAGGCCGCCGTCGTATTAGGGATCGCAAGAGGCGCCGTCGGGGAGCTCTTCTTTTTACCAATCTCCGATGCATTATGGGATTCAAACACCTCCGCCATGGGTGATGCAAACACCTCCGCATTCATTATTTTATCAAAGTGGGTCATCCTCCCAACACCCACCACCAGATCCCTAGCCGGAGGAACCAGAATCCCCGCCGGAGCAACCACAACACCCGCCGGAAGCTGGAACAAGGAGAAATCCAACGCGTAACTGTCGATAACCCTCATGTGGCACTAATTCCGATCGGCACCAATATTGATTTTTTTAATATATTTGTATAAACTTTTTTATATTGTTTAATTTAATAAAATAAAAAGTTATTTTTAATATTTTTATTGTAATTTAATTTTATATTTTAATAAAATAAAAATTGTTTTTATTTTTTATTTAATTTTTATATTTGTATAAAATAAAAGTTGTTTTTATTTTTTATTGTAATTTTTTTATATTTGTAATAAATAAAAGTTGTTTTTTTATTTTTTATTGTAATTTAATTTTTATATTTGTAATAAAATAAAAGTTATTTTTTATTTTTTATTCTAATTTAATTTTTATATAAGTTGTTTTTTATTTTTTATTGTAATTTATTTTTTATATTTTTAATAAAATCAATTTATTTTGAATAATGCAAAAATATTGCTAATATTTTTATATTTTTAATATATTTCTACAAAAAAAATTATATTGTTACATTTAATAAAATAAAAGTTGTTTTTTATTTTTTTATTGTAATTTAATTTTTATATTTGTAATAAAATAAAATTTGTTTTTTTTATTGTAATTTATTTTTTATATTGTTAATAAAATCAATTTATTTTGAATAAGGCAAAAATATTGCTAATATTTTTATATTTTTAATATATTTCTACAAAAAATTTTATATTGTTACATTTAATAAAAAAAAGTTTTTTATTTTTATTGTAATTTAATTTTTATTTTTAATAAAATAAAAGTTATTTTTATTTTTTATTGTAAAAGTTATTTTTTATTTTTTATTGTAATTTATTTTTTATATTTTTAATAAAATAAAAGTTGTTTTAAGGGTGGAAGGATCTAGAACTAAGAAGAAATGGATGAATTAGGATTAAATTGAATAAGTAAAAAAGTATGAGGGGTTAATTTGTAATTTTATCAAGAATGGTGTTCATCCAATGTAGGAATTTTTAAGGATCGTAAGGGGCAAAATAATCATTTAGCAAGAAAGATAATTTTGAAGAATAATGATGATGGTGATATTTTAGATTAGTTGAATAACTTTTTTCTTGTTTTGCAACTTAGTCCTTTTACAAAAGTTCACCATTTTCATCAAGAAATTAAAAAAAAATTCATAGCCACCAAGAGACAAAAATGATAAGGAGACTATCAACTATTCCGATTTGAAAATGAGCGAGATGTATGGCCCGGGTTCCTACACCATCCGCATAACTTCCGTTGGTTGGCTGTTTCTCAAATATCCATATTGTTGCGTATTCTAGTCGAGCAAGGTCGACCCTTTGGTTTGCGACGTAGTTCTCTATCCGGTAACAGCTTAAACGGAGCAAGCGATACAGACAACCACTTACGTTCATCTGGGACTGGTGGGAATACGTGTCTCCACACGTTGTACATGTATTCTATTTTGTACACTTCGTTGAGATAACTCATGGGATCCAGACGGAGATTTTGACAAGCTGCAATTACATAAGCGCATGGATAACGAAGTGCGTCAAATATCCCATAGTCGCAGGTCCTATTTCTCAAGTGTACACGATATTGCCCACCAACAATACCTTAGTTCGATTTGTCAAACTCTGTCACACGAAACCATAGGTTGTCTGATTGTGACACACCGTGTTCATGGTGTTGGCCCGTACCTTCACCTTGTTAATTTCTTCTAATACCTTCGCGCACCATACATGGACTCCCTGCATTTGGCCTTTATAACTCGTTGCTCGCTTCGAAAATAGTGCCGCTAAACGAAAATATGTCTCACGCACAACCGATGTTATCGGCAAATGACGCGTTCCTTTTAGAATAGAATTTATGCATTCAGCCAGGTTTGAGATCATATGACCATATCGTAGGTCGCTGTCGTATACTTGTGTCCACTGTTCGAAAGGTATGTTGCATAGGTAGTTTGCGCCTTCTTCGTTAACTGAGCGCAAAATCGCCAACATCTCGTGAAAACGGTCCTTTTTTATCTCGTACCCTGCCAATATAAGTTGATAGCGAATATTACATACCACTCTTCAATTAAGAATAAATTAAATATTACAAACGAAATTATATTAATAGATATTACATACCCATGTTGGTCACTTACCGTCGTTCACTTGTATATCGATGTTGCCCGTGGTAGTTGGACGCAACATGCCTTAGGCAATATCAATGGTGTGTGCGATGCTACAGGCTTCCCTATCGCTCTATTGTGGCTAGTATTTCAGGGCCTCAATCCGATATAACGCATATATCAGGTTAGGGGCAGACATGCCTCCTTAACCTAGATAGAAAGAAATCCCAGTCATCAGCTGACTCCCCTGATGTTATTGCAAACGCAATTGGAAGGATTCTCCCACTGCCATCCTGTACCATAGCTAGCAATAGCCGATGCTTATATCTATCATACATAAAGGTACCATCAATTTATACCAATGGCTTGCAATATAGAAATGCGTCTCGACATTGCTTAAATGTCTAGAACAGACGCTTGAACACTTGGCATCCACGGAGCAATTGATCGTTGTAGTACGCAGGTTCCGTTTCAAGGTCTGTTATGCTGCCTGAGATATATCTCTCCAACACCTGACACCATTGCCACACTTCATTATATGAAGCGTCCCACTGACCATGCAACTTTTCCAACGCTTTCTACTTAGCTATCCAAGTCTTGCGGTAAGAGGGCGTGTAACCCAATTGGCTACGAATATTGGCAATTAAGACCGGTACTGAAGTCTTGAGACCCACCTTCATCGTCGGTATTATTAACCCTACCCACATATCTGAATCCATCTTGGGATGATCTTGTGAAACACCTATCAACGAAGTACGTTTAATACTGCAACATTACGTAATATCAGTATTATTCAAAAACCATAAACACCTAGTGATACTATACCGGCAAGACATGTATGTGGACCTTTGTACTTTTTAATCTCCCACAAGCTTGTTCTTTTCCTCAACGAGGCCATGATTTTCCATGAACATGTACCGTCTTGCACTGCACACTTGGCCTCGTACTTATCGAGTTTGGATTTAACCACATTGTAGTTAACCCCGTTCTTGATGCTATATTGTTTCAATGCACCAAGAAAATTATCCTTGTTGGAAAACTCTTTACCAACTTCTAATTTACCCGAATCTAACGACGAACTTGTACGGTCACGTCTTCTGTGTGGTAGTTCAGGAAACTCCAACGCATCATCTTGAGATAGATCGACATTATACATGTGGGCTGGAGGCGAATACGCCTTAAATTACAGATCTTCTTTTTCTTCATTTGAACCCCCTTCAACATCTTCAGGTATGGTTGGAATAGGCTCCGATTCAGAAAATAATGCAACTTCTGCACCATCGAGGTCGGGCTCTCGAGGTGGATCCACATCGGACTCATCATCTGACCCACCATCATCTGCAATGAACGAGGTCCCCTCGCCGGTGGATGTCGTGGGGAGTACATTATCCCTTCTTAAACAAATTTCGTAACGTCCCCAATCATATGTGGATTGCCAACCACTAAAATTTGATGACGTTCCCCAATACGTATTTCTAGCATTGAACGTCGACCCACTGATATGCATGTCCCATTCACCAACCGAGTGTCGTGCAGGGGTTGTGTTTTCCATATTACCACCAAACATGGGCACTTCCGTATTCTGCCTCCCACTAACAGAGTGTCGGCTTGGGGTTGTGTATTCCCCTTGAACAGTAGTAGATGTTGAAGTCGAAGGAAGATCACTTGGCGATGGAAATTGTACATATACCTCAAGATAGGTGATCCACTAGCAAGATGAGTCTCCACCATTACCTCCAAGCTCTGAGGACTTTTGATGTTGAATGAGTCATATCTCACGGGATCAACCGAAGCACAAAATCTATATTTAATATACTGAACTTTCATTGGCGTTGTTCCGAAGATTTTACGCTTAATTCTTTTGCGAAGTACTGTCAAATCTATGTTCTGGTTAAAAACCAATCGCGCTGTGTTCTCCAATAAAAAAACAACACCGTTTTCGGTGTCACGAACCTCATCATCATAGTAAATAACAGCACTAATACGTTCACTCATCTTCAGTTTGTATTATACTTTTGCCTTAATTTCTATTATGCAACCTGAGAATGAAATTTGACTCATTTATAGTCTAAGGATAAATAGGAACTACTGTAGCAAAAGAGCGTCCACGTGGGAGCTTTTTTTAGTAGTCTTGCTGACAGTGCATCCTGCTTGAAGCATTTTTGTAACACCCCTTACCCGAGACCGTTGCCGGAGTCGAGCACGAGGCATTACTAGGCTTAACTTACTAGTTCGGGACATAATAATTAAAACTGTTCATCTGCGTCATGTTCACTAAATCAATTATAACTTGAGTTACGAAACTCGAAATCTAGATCCGTAAATTTTCCTTGAAACTAGACTCATATATCTTCTTACTATAATTTTTTCCAGAATTTTTGGTGTGGCCAATTAGTACAGTTTATTAGTTAAATTTTCCCCTATTACACAGTTCAATAGTTCTAACCTCTCTTCACTAAAAATCAATTATCTCATAATATACAACTCTTTTTCCTACACCGTTTTTTTTATAAAAAAATAGACTCAATAAGATTTAATTCTATATCTCATGCACAACCTAATTCCATTTCTACTATTTTTGGTAATTTTTCAAAATCACGTCACTACTGCTATCCAACTATTCCTCTGCATATAATTACATAATTTCTTTAAAATAACTATCAACTTGCACATATAATATCACCAAATCAAGCATGATCAATCCATATTTATGCATATAAGTATAGCCATTTTCGAATGGCTTCCATACATTATAAGTTTGTTTTTATACAAAACTCCAAGGAGTAAATTAGCTTATACATGCCATGGACCTTGGGTTCAAAAACAAAAAGGTACCAAAAGAGATGATAATGTGAATGACTTCGACGACGATCCTCAAGCTTGAGCTTCAACTTCAAAATCTAATGAACAATACATAAAACACACCAAGTAAGCTATTATAGCTTAGTAAGTCATAAGTAAAGGAAGGTAAGTATAACTAAGCATTATATACAGTTCCATTCAACTCAACCAAATTTAATAATTTATTTTGCACCAATTCACATACCACATATCAAATTTATTCAATCACCATAATCAAGTATTCGCATAGTAATAAGCATATCTCAAAAATTTACCTAACTTACCAACTTACCATCTAACATACAATGCATACATACCTGACGCTCACATATACCTCCTTTAAGAGTTTTCTTTATTTTAAAAGCCTGATAACCCACGTACTTAAACAATCCCGGTAACATATCGCTCACATAGAGCCGTTACCTAACATTTCGCACACATAGTGCCAACATTCTATAACGTATCGCTCACATAGAGCTGTTACATATTATTTCGCACACATAGTGCCAACATTCTGTAACGTATCGCTCACATAGAGCCATTACATATTATTTCGCACACATAGTGCCTTACAACCAATTTACACTCACAGTGCTCGGTGATTAAATCTTCCTCTTCTTGCTCATATCATATATTTTTATATCAACTTTGTATATAAGTAACATATCTATATATGCAAATCAAACACCTTTTCTTCAAAATCCTATTCTTTCTATCCACAATGCCCATATATGCACATAACTAATTATCCAACGATCATTTTACTATAACTCAAGATTTGACTTAATTTATACTCCATTCACTTCAAATCACTTAATCTTAACACATTAATTCAACACATGCTTCACTTCACATTCGGTTTTCACATTATTTAAATTTCACACCATTTTGCATTCGGCAATTTAAACGTAATTACCTCAATAATTACATGCATATACATTTTATACAATTCCCAAGTACTCAACCAAATACATAATTCAACACATATACATGATAGTATATCATTTGGCATATACCATTAAAAATCATGGTGCATTCGGCATTTGTTTTTCTTACCTAAATTTTAAACGAAAATGTATATAAAAAAATTTAGTACTAATTATTTAAAACCAAACACTTATAACTTACTTCGGAAATCGACGATTTAAACTTTCCCGGCTACTTGTTTACTATGGCCTTCCCCCGATCCAAATCCTTCCCTTTTTGTTCTTGATCTAGAATAAGATCAAATTAATCCCATTCAAACGCATTTTCATGAAATTTAACCCAAAGTACATCATTATAAAATTTTTACCATTTTCACCCTTAACTTTTACATTGTTACAAACCAGTCCTTACCACTCAAAACATGAAATATTCAAAAAGTAATCATCTTTATGAAGGGCCGAATGCTCATGGCCCTTATTTCAACTCCTTTCTTCTATCTATTTGCTATTTAGTACATTCATAAATTTTCTTTCTATTCCTACGTCCTTATGCCAAGCTTTATTCAACAATTTCTAAAGAAAAATATCATTAATAAAACATGCCTGTAACAAGTTCTACCATTAATCTTACAACAAAATTTCCACCCATGACAACCTTCGGCTATCACCCCCAACTCAAAAATTTGAGTATGATCTAGTTAGTATACAAGACAATATCCTCAAAATTGTTAAAATTAACAAATACTAAGTGAAATTACTCACCTTAAAGATACATGCAATGACCGAAACTATGGAAGCTTGGATTTCCCTCTCATTTCTCTTTATGCTCGTGAAGAAGATGAAGCAAGGGAGAGAAAATAAAATGTTTTTCTTTCTTTTATTATTATCATCAAATAACAATAGTTTATTATGCATCCATCCACTAGCTATTAATAATAACATATAAAAATGCAAGTTAATCATGATGCATGGTGCATGTCGTCCACTACTTTCAAATTAAAGGCCAATTTGCAACTTTAATTTCATGCAAAATAGAACCATTTAAAATTGGCCCTAATTTCTATAATAGCTATTTTCATCCTTACTCAATTTAATCCTTCTCTTAAATTAGCCACTCAAACATACAATAATTCTATGATATTTTAACACATGCTCAAACATGCAACATAAATATCAGTTAAAGTATTAAAATATTTTCTTCTAGCTCGGATTCGTGGTTCCGAAACCACTGTTTTGATTAGGGTCTAAATCGGGCTGTTACAGTTTTGGTTACTATTTGTTCATAAACGTCTTTTCAAAATTATCTTTTTCAGGAACTACTGTAGCAAAAGAGCGTCAACGTGTGAGCTTTTTTCAGTACTCTTGCTGACAGTGCATCCTGCTTGAAGCATTTTGGTCACTATTTGTTCAGAAACGTCTTCTCAAAAATTATCTTTTCAGGAACTATTGTAGCAAAAGAGTGTCCACGTGGGAGCTTTTTCCAGTACCCTTGCTGATTTTGGTCACTATTTGTTCAAAAACGTCTTCTCAAAATTATCTTTTCAGGAACTACTGTAGCAAAAGAGCGTCTACGTGGGAGCTTTTTCCAGTACTCTTGCTGACAGTGCATCCTGCTTGAAGCGTTTTGGTCACTATTTGTTCAAAAACGTCTTCTCAAAATTATTTTACCAGATACTACTGTAAAAAAAATTTTAATTTTACCAGATAATTTTTATATTGCTGATATATTTTTTCTTAAACCCTAAACCTAAAATTATTTTAATTAATTAACCCTAAACTCTAGTTCATTAATTTTCCCTTAAAAATGTTAAACCATAATACCCTAAAAACCATAAAAAACCTTAAACCCTATCTCTAAAACCCTTAAACTCTAGCCCTAACCCTAAAAACAGTTAAAAACCCTAACGAATGGAAAGGGCAAAAATGCGTCCCTGAGGGAACGTTTTTGCCACATTAGTAAAGCACACCCTCAAAGACACGATTTCTGCTGATGTAGCAGAAAAAGCTCCCTCAAGGACGCGTTTTCCTGCTGCATCCCCTGAAATCGCGTTGACGTGGACGCGTTTTCTGGGAAAATAACCCATTCTGGTAAATAATTAGAAAAAACGACCTTGTCCGAAAATTTTGAAAAAAAAACGACATATTTTGATAATTTACCCTATCTATCCATCTCATGCTTTTGGAGACTTAGTGGGCCTTTTGTGAAACTTAGAGCCCAAAATGAGTCTTAAAAAGGCCTTATATAAGCCTATATAAACTAGTGCTTTTTTTTTTATAGTGATTATAGTGTTGTTCCTTTTTAATTGGGTAAGATGGATTTAGCACAACATTTGGGCTTTCATTTGCCATGTATTCATGCGTATTTTAGTGTACGAGTTAATAATAAATTAATTTAATTGATAATTTTATTATTTATATAATTTATTTAAAAAAATGATACATTTTTTATTTACTTTGAAGAGGTCTTATTTATATAAGAATTTTTATTTTTATTTTTAAGTTTAAAGTTGTACTAACTATTCATTATTTCGAAATCTAAACTTTTTCCTCGTATTATTCCATAAGTAACGAAAGTAGTCGTTAGATGAAACTTAAATAAAGCATATAATAGTTCTAATATAATTGCTTTCTTTACAAAAGAAATAATGCATTTTCCCTAAATATTTATAATTATATAAAAATTTTAATTGTTTTTGTAATTCAACAACATTTTTTTAATTCAAACCCTTAAAATGGAGGATCTTCCAAACAACATTATCAATCGAATTAAGGTTTAATAAACAAAATATGTGTATTTTTCTTATCAATTAAGAATATATTTGATAAAATGGGACCATATTTGTGATATTTTATAAAAACCCAAAGGAGAAAAAGACACTCAATTACAATTGGACAACCACATCTTTCATTTTCTTTTCTTTTTTCCACTTTGGCATTGTTTTTCTATTTAGTATTATTTTAATATTTATCAATTAAAAATTAAAATTTAAAAAAAAAAAAAAAGAATTTGATAGGTTGCTAAATGTTTGTGGAGTCTCCATGTTATCTTCCACAATCCAATAAGTGGCCCTCCTCCTCCAATTCAAGATAACCCATCCCTTCCTTCTTTTTCACTAATCCAAAACCCTTTTTCTTTCTCCAGTTTCCTCATTCATTTACATTTCTCAACACAAATTTTCATCACCCATCAAGCTTTTCATCGATGGCTTCCCTTCAACAAGCTTCAATCTCTCTTCAACCCAAGCTTCTTTCATCTTCTCAACACCCCAGATCCCTTCCCTCTCTCAACCTCTCTTTTTCAGCCACTTTCCCTTCCCTCAAACTCTCCACCACTCGCCCTCTTCATGGCGGTGCCAAAATGTCAGCCTCCGCCGCTTCCAGCTACGCCACCGCTTTAGCCGATGTAGCCAAGTCCAACAACACCCTTGATGCCACCAGCTCCGACGTTGAAAAAGTAGAGAATATCTTCTCCGACCCACAAGTCCTCGAATTCTTCACCAACCCCACCATTGATGTCCTCAAAAAACGTCAGGTTTTGGATGAGATTGTTAGCTCCTCCGAGCTTCAGCCGCACACGGCGAATTTTTTGAACATCCTGGTTGATGCCAAGAGGATTGATCTTATCAAAGAAATCGTGAAAGAGTTCGAGTTGGTTTACAATCAGCTGACGGATACAGAGCTGGCGGTGGTGAGTTCAGTGGTGAAATTGGAGTCTCAACATTTGGCACAGATTGCTAAACAGGTACAGAAGCTGACTGGTGCTAAGAATGTTAGGATTAAAACTATGATTGACCCAAGTTTGGTAGCTGGGTTTACTATCAGGTATGGGAGTTCAGGGTCTAAATTGATTGATATGAGTGTTAAGAAGCAATTGGAAGAGATTGCTGCTCAGCTTGATTTGGGTGATATTCAACTTGCTGTATGAGTTTTGAATTCTTTTTTCTTTTTTTGAGAATTGGATTTAAAACTTTTTTGGTTATTATTGTAATTGAAATGAATATTTTTAATGTTAATTGTATGAAATTTGTGTATGATGAGATTGTTTGATATGGGAAGTGATAGTAGTTTGGGATATTTCATTAGGAAGGGCTAGGTGGAAAGTTGATATTTTGGGCTAAATTCTTGCATCAGATTCAAGGATTCTAAGCCTAAATCTCATGAATTTAAAGCATTCAAGAAGTATGAAGCATTCATGAATGAGTCCTGAAACATGGGTATCAATTCATTTAGTAGAGTGTGATGGAACTTTGAGATATCAGTGAATTTGATTTATATTTTTAGAAACATTTAGTAGTCAGATTGTTCGCATAGCATTTTCTTGGTGGGATTTTGGGTTGCTAGACAAGAGTTATAGAAAACGTTTTGTTTTGAGTTCTGCATCTCAGTAATTTTTGGGACATGGAGTCTACAGATTGAAATATGGGAAGATGAGCAATTTTGAAGAACAAGATCTCAATCAGTATAGGAAACCAATCCATGTATGCTTAAGCCTTTGAAAGTCTTGTTGTAATCTGTCAATACAATCAGTCACAACTCACTTTGTAACTGGACGATTCTGTAACTTGACATATATCTTAGCGCAGGTAAAAGCTGACATTCACAGTACTTGAATGGAAACCACATTAACCATGGAGAACAAGGAAATGGGTAAATTTTAGCTTGTAAAACCTAACTCTATTTCTAAGGCAAACAACAGCATTTTTGGAGTGTAACTGAATCGAGCCGAGTTTGAATATTGATAAAATAGAATTTGAGTTTGAGTTTGATCAAATATTTATTTTTAAGCTCAAGCTCAATTTGAAAAATAATCATTCAAGCTTGATTAAATTCATATATCAAATTTGAATTCATGTTCGATTAAGCTCGTACATATTCAAGCTTTAACTCAACTTAGTAATTAAATTTAGAGTTAACAATATATATTAAAAGTAATAATATAATTTAATAATATAAAATATCAATAGTATATATTTAGAATAAAAAGTTCGATAAGACTCACAAATCATACGAGTTAGAAATTAGCTTGATGAATTGTTGGAGCTTAATAATAATGGTTTGTGAAGACAGATAAACCAAAAGAACAAAGGGATCAGTGGATAAGTTTTGCCTGTTTAGTGTTGCTCGAAAGCTGTACCACCAACAATTAAAGGTCACAATTACACGTAAATGTAATAATGTCATTGGGTCTGGGTTAGGCTGCTTCTGGCCCATAATTTGACCCATTGTAGCTCCTTTTGCATTAAGATCTTTAACTATACTTCTATTTAAATTTAATTTAAAATATGGGTATTAAATTTTTTGTTTTTCTTTAAATGTTACTATAATTAACTTCATAATTAAAATTTAAAAAAATTAAAATTTTAATGATTGCATGATGTGAATATTTTAGTGGTTAGAATTTTAATATTTGTCATTAAAAACACTCTACTTGAAGTCAATTTTTGATTGAAACCCCCTAAGATTCAACCTTTCAAGCTGATGGATACTCATCATTAATTTTATTTTATTACAAACAAATGATTTATGGCATGCTGTAGGTAGGGTCTAATCTAAATTTTTTTAGGAGTGAAATTGAATTATAATTTTTTGAGAAATTAAAATATAATTTTATTACTTATTAATTTATAATTTCATCATTTTCGAAGAAATAAATATATATTTTTTCTCATTTTGAGGATGAAAGTATATTTTATCATTCATTAACATATAATTTTTTTGTAGCCATTATCATCAGTGCTGGGGGGTCGGAATTAAATTGTATATTTTTACAATAGTAAAAAAAATGTAATTTCACCATTTTAATAGTCTATATTTTTATAATTTTTAAAGGATTAAATCAAAATTTTATCATTTTGGAGGGGACAAAGTGTAATTTTACCATTACTAATTTAAAACTTTATAAATCATAAAAGACCTAAATGAAAAAAATTTCATTTTAAGAGGACCAGTGCACTTGCCAATCCCCTTGACTCTGCTACTGATTATCATATAACTTCGTCATTTTATGAGAGAGTTGAATTATAATTTTTCATTTTTGAGGGCTAAGGTCCCTACTCACTATCTAGGTTTCGCCCTGGATGTAGGTGAAAAAATAATTGAGTAAAAAAAAAATACAAAATATGAATGAGAGTTTAGTTAAAATAATAAACTTCATATTTTAAGCACTTTGATATCTTAGGTTCAAGTGCGTTTAAATTATTTTTTTATAGATTTTATTTAAAATTATTCATAGCTCTCCCCAATCTATAGATAAGAGGATAATGCGCTTCAACATACTTGAATCTACATTTTCTTATATTGACAATAATACTTGTCGAAACCATTCTTTTATATTTGTGAAAAAACGGGATCGACTTTAAAAATATGGAGTCGCCACCAACCCTTTTTTGTTTAGGTGGAATTGGATCACCTTTCAAAAAACAATTTTGGTCTACAAAAAAAGGGGTTCGGGAGTCAATTACACACGATGAATGATTAGCACCCTCGTATGCCCAAAACTGGTACCAAATTGATTAATTAATGTCCTTATATTGAAAATCTAAAAATTTTTAAAATGTAATCTTTTTTGGAAAAGGCTGATCAATTTGAATTGAATCTCAAGATTCACTCGTTCTAAAGAAATAAAACATCACATCCAACACGTTAGGATATGACATATTTATGCCTCAATACCAAGATTATCTTTGATTTTCAAAACAAGCAATTAAAAGGTTATTTAGTTATTTGGTCAAACGGAAAAACGCAACCCAGTATGTTAGGGCACAATTTCCCGAGTTTCCAAACACTAAATATTGACTTATTTCAAAAGGTTTTCAAATAGGTGATTTTAAAACCGGTTCAAAACATTTGGTTTGAAATTGGATGAAAGTTGGAATTGGAATCGTGATACAACAAAAAGAAATACAAGCATAATTACAAGCATGAAATATGGATTTATAGCAATAACACGTATACAAAATGAATAATAGCATTAATATTAACATTCAAAAGATAATAAATTAAAAAAACTAATTTTAAAAAGAAATACCAAGCCTAAATAAAACCAACTTTTATAACTTGGACTGTAAACAATTTTATCTTTATTTTTTGGTTTATAATTTATATTTTGGTTTATTTTTTGTTACTTTGGTTTTATTAATGGGTTAGTTAATAGGCCCGAACAAATTGGGCCTATTACAATACTCATACCAATTGAACTAAGATTCAATTACAAATAATGTTTCATCGTGAATACATCAAACATTAACCCATCAATTTTGAATAGAACAAATCCTGTTTAGGATCAGAACAAATTTAGTTATTCTTCTTACTTCGCATTCATATGTGAGGTTTCTAAAGAGCCCCAAATGAGAAGAAAAAGAAGCGTCAATGAATTTGGAATAGATAAGATTTTTTTTTTTGAGACTTTTATAAATAAATTGATAAAGACTGAAAATTAGAGTTAATAGAATGGTAAAAATATTATGGAAGTCTTGTACTAAGCGTTAAGTTGCATTTCGTCCCCTCTATTAAAAACTATTAGTCTTTATATACTAGATCAGAGAGCAAATTAGTCATTTTGTTAAAAATTAATTTCATCCATTTCTGCTATTCAAAACTAGTTTCTGCACATTGTTTGGTTATTTCATCGACCATGTTAATTTTTAACACCGTACAAAATGGATGAAATTTTTAATAGAATAGATCAATTTGCTCTATAATCTAACGTACAGTTGGTAAAATATAATCTAACTCTTAGTATAAAAACCTCTATGGTACTTTTACATTAATAGAATTGATTTAATGTTTGAATTCACACATGATAATGGAATGGGGAGAGTGGAGTGGAGAATGGGTAAAATGAAATTTATATGCATTAATGAAAATGTGATGGAGGAGAGAAAAGGGAAGATAATAAGCATGGCTAGAAGATTAATATGAAATAACACCAACCATGTGAGTAAGAGAAAGGTGGGTTTTATTTAATGCACTTAGGAAAGTGTGGCCTCCATGCTTTGAATGCCATTCATTGCTTTCACCACCCACCTTACCTACAGCCATTAATTGGTATTCAAGCTTTGCCCCTATACATATAGTTTTCCACTTAAACCAGCAACAAGAACCAAAAAGGGGAAGAACTGAGAATAATGGAGAAACGTGAAAAGGTTAATGGTGTTGCTCCTGCTACAAGGTCTCCAATGGCTTTAATGGGGTCATCTAGAAATGAAAACCAAGAAGTGAATACCAGCATGAGAACTGCCGAGACCATGCTGCGGTTGGTGCCTATGGCTTTAGGGGTTGCTGCACTTGTTGTCATGCTCAAAAACTCACAGTCCAATGACTTTGGCTCCGTTTCATACTCAGATCTTGGTGCTTTCAGGTACTTGGTGCATGCTAATGGTATTTGTGCAGGCTATTCCCTTCTTTCAGCTATTATAGCAGCTGTGCCTCGTCCTTCTACTATGCCTAGAGCTTGGACTTTCTTCCTCCTCGATCAGGTCACCTAATTAAACTTCCTTTTTCATTAACATCAAGTCATCAACCATTTATATATACCAGCTAATAGCATCATAGTAATTTCAGGTTCTAACATACATAATCTTGGGAGCTGCTGCTGTTTCAACCGAGGTGCTTTACTTAGCAAAAAAAGGAGACTCAGCCATCACTTGGAGTGCAGCTTGTGGGACATTTGCTGGTTTCTGTCATAAAGCCACAATAGCCGTGGTCATCACGTTTGTTGCAGTCATTTGTTACGCGGTGCTATCACTGGTCTCTTCTTATAGACTTTTCACCAAGTTTGATGCCCCAGTGAACTACCCCAGTAAGACCATTGAAGCTACTGTTTTCCATGGTTGATTTATGTTATTACTGAAATTAATTTACCTTATATTTTCACGTTCTGCTTGTAATAATAATAATAAAAGGTTGCTTACAGTGTGTTTATGTTATATGATTAAATAGAGGTGTTGTCTTTGGTGCTTCTTTTGTAATCTTCAGACTGCTTACTAGAATCCCTTTTAGGTTGCATCATTAATTGTATCATGTAATGTCAAAAATGAAAAAAGATTTATAAGTGACAGCACAATGTGCAAAACTCGGAGCTTACACTTTGTTGGTCCCTTCAACTATTTTTGACCAAATAACCATGCTGGTCCATGTAATTTACGTTTCACCTCTACTTTATTAATTGAGTTCTTGCTGTTAAAGAGATTGATTAAATTAGTTACTCATTTTCTTTCTCAAACTTTTTCTTCTTTTCTTTTAATCTCTTCTTTCATCTTCTTGTCTTCTTTTCCTCCGCAAACCCTAGCAGTTATTCTTTTTATTGTAGATGTTGCCGGATTCGAGTGGCCTTCACTGTCAACACTGTCATTCGTCCCTTTTTCTCACTCTTGTCTTTCATTTATTATTTCTCTTATGTTCTTTTTTATAAACCCCTAGCCATCACACTTTTCTCCACCATCTTTGTTATCATCTGCTTAGGGTTAGTATAGATGAGTGGTGTATTTATATATAGTTAGTGTAAAGATAGCAGTGACAGTAAAATTAAATTTTATAGTGATTAACAAAAAAAAGTTAAATTTATGATACTAAAGGTAAACACCCATCCAAAGGGTCTTAGTCTTTGTTGACAAAACGCACCAAAATACTTCATATGTCCCATGTTCTTTTCTCTTTTCTTCTCTGAATAGTTTCTTTTTAAATGAACGTGAAACCCCTCAAATCTGTCGTTTAAATTGAAGCTTAGAACTCTCTCAATTTATACAAGCCACTGAAAGAGTTGGATGGCGGCTAGGTCGGGAAAGGTCACCTGAATCTGAGGACGACAATAATAAAGACGGCTACTAGGGTTTGTGGGAGGAAAAGAAGAGAAAAGGAAATTCCAACTTAGCATTCCAGTACAATTTATTAGTAAATACTTGTTTCGTTAATCTTTTTAACAGTAAAGACCGAATTAACAAAATTAGAAAATTAAGAGTGGTCAAAGTAAAAATAATCTACATTAATATTGCTTTTTGTATTTAAACTTAATTTTATATTTTAGGCTTAAAGTGTAAAAAGCAATATGATGTTTTTTTTTTCCATTCAATTTGGTACTTTAAAATGCATCAAAAAGATCTTTTGATTGTAAACTTTAATAGATGACTGTTAAAGTTAATTGCCCCTTATTTTTTTTAGTTAAAACCACTTCGTGTCACAGCCACAGTATGACATGTGGCAAAAAAAAATTAATAATTTTTTTAAAAAAAAGTATTAAATTTTAATACAAAATATTTAAAAATTGTAAAAAAATTATGACACGTGGTGACTTTAACTAAAAAAAAATTAGAGGCGATTAACTTTAACGGTCAAATAGCCTTTTTGGTGCATTTTAAAAGTTTAAATACCCAATTGAATTTAAAAAAATTTAATTATTTTTTAAAAAAATTGTGTTATATTTTAATATGATACATTTCTGTAATGTCAAACTCAGCTAAAATCTAATATCACTTGACATGTCAAGTGAATCAATCCTATGTTGTCATATATATGACATTGATTGTCTAGTTCTTTCCTTAATCATCTTCCTTAAAGTTCATGGAATTTCAAGTTGTTAAAAGGTTCTATTTTATTCTTCCTTTATTTTCGGTATTCAAAATTTATTCTTTTCGAATTCACAATTGAAGAGCAAAACCTTCATTAAATATTTTTGAAACTAAATTAATTGATGGAATTGAGAATTAAATAATGCACCAGCTTGAAATAAGAGAAAAATGGTTTGAACCGAAAATTGAATCGAACCGTAAACTATAAACCCGATGAACAATTAAAAGGATCAATTTTTATTTATTCTGGGTTAAAAATTCCTAGCCCAATAAAAAAACCTCCCTCTTTAGCCCAAATCCTTCATAAACCAGCCCAAACATTTAAATTTGGGTTGCTCCTACCTAAAAGTGATAAAACAAATTTAAAAATTGTAATTGAAAAAATCTAAAATTTTTAGAACTAAATTGATAGAATATATAAGTATTGAAGACTTCATATGCAATTATACGAATTAAAAAAGGTCATGCCATTATTTCTGTTAATAATTTAACAGAGGCTGACTAAAATAAAGTTTTTGTAGTACAGTGAATAAAACAAATAACACACTAATAGTTGGGTGACAAATTGTATCTACTTTATCCTAATTTTTAAATTTTTTAATTTTTATTTTATTTTTATTTTTTTTACTTTATTTTTCATTTTAAATTTAGTTATATAAAATTTGATGTGTTGTTAAATCAATAGTTTTATAATGAAGCGACTTGATTAATATATTTAAATGTAATTAGAAGGTTTTAAATTTAAAGATGAATTTAAAATGAAAATGATAGGTCAGGAGCGTCTATGCAATTAACTTAATTCTAAATTGACGACAACATTTGGTTGTTGGATGGGCCAACCAAGGTTTTGGAAAGGTAGCAAAGCAAGCTTCTAGCTTTAGAGCTCAATAAATGAGTTCTATTAGCTAATTAAACGAGCTCAATTGGACAAAATGCATTAATATTGTACACTTTATTATTTTTCCAAACCTTAATTAAATCAATCTATTGGAATTTTAGAGTTATTCATAGATCAGGTCATTCAATCTGTTCAAAAAAAGGGTCTGGGCAAAAAATAATGCTTGTTTATAAAATGGATTGGGCCTTGGATAAGATTTTTCGACTTGGACTTAGCTCGACCCGAATTTGCAATAAAAAAATTCCTGTTGTTTTTTTTTCCATGTTTTGCTGTTGTTTTCCCACTTTTTGCCATTTTTTTGCTACATTTTCACTATTATATTGTTACTATTTTGTTGTTAATGTTTGGATATTGTATAACACTTGTTTTATTGTTAATTTTGCTACTACTTAAGAGATACTTGCTTGTTAAGCTGCACTTATCTTAGTGTTATTTAAGTATAAATACTTTTTAATTTATTTTCAATTTATTGGAAAATATTTATTTTAATATTTTTATGTATTTGGTGAATTATATATATTTTTAAATTTTTTATATAAAAAAAATAAATGCAGGCGGGTCGGGCCTGGGCAAAAATTTAGGCCTATTTTTTTGAATCGGGCTTAAAATTTTGTTAGAGCTCGACCTGACCTGACTCATAGATAACTCTAATTGGAATTTATTGTTTCTTTCGAAAGTTGCTCAAATTCTATAAATATATTTTCTATACTTTGCTTCTAATTTTTTTTTTTCTGATTTTTAAATCAAAGGAATGTTTGAATACACGTTATATATTTTCATTGCTATAATAATAATTATGTGAAGTGAGTTATTACTGAATCCGTTGTTAATATTTATATAGCCTTGATTTGAGATCTTGATAGCTAATCAATATAGCTTGAACTATTATTTAAATAATAAAATTTAAATTTAAATTTATTTATAAAAATATAAATATTAATATAATATTTTGATGAGATCAAATCGAATTTTTTTTTAATTAAATCAGTCATGAATTTCTCGTTGAAAAATCCATTTTGTTAGATTATTTTTTTTGCAAGTCAAACAAAAATGGCAGGTAAAAAAAGAAAAAAGAAAAGGAGTTCCCTTTGTGAAAAGGAACTTTGACTATCTTTAGAACCAAAATCTTTAAAACTCAACTGGTAGTTGCTACTGGAAAATATTCCATTTCTTTTTAATTTTCTATTTGTTTTGGCCTAACTTTGATTGAAAAAGGGCAATGGAAAATTGATCCCATTGTATTAATATGTATAGTTTTCTTTTCAATTTTTAAAGGACTTACCTGAATGTAAAATACGAATTTACCCTTTTTCTTTTGATTAATTTATCTGATTCTTATGCATTTGGCAATGAGATTCTAGAATAAAAACAAGTTTAATTCTAGCTTTCTGCTTTTTCTTTTCCTTCATATTAACATCTTAGATGAGAAAACACAATATGAATATAATAAATATAACATTAGTACATTACATCTTCAGATATAATTGATATTCTATGTTTAATTACATATCATATTTATTGACTTGTGTCAATTTAAAGCTCAAATCTTATCATGTGTGGATTTGTTAATATAAAATTTGGTGGAGTTGTGTGCGATTTAGTGTCACGAGCTGCTAGTAGAGCTAGATGGAGGGTTTGGAGAGTTTGGTGATATATGGGTATAGTTTCGGTGATTGAATAGAGTTTGATCCTTTTAAGAGAAAGGAGGAGCCTTATATATATATAAAAAAAAGTCAAGCATGAGTCCTTCTGAACAAGCGACCTACTATGGTAGAGTCATGAAGTGCTCTACTTGAATGTGATTGGGTATAAAAGTAGGATGATGGGAGTAACTCCTAAATGGACCCTTGATTGGACCTTCTGACGGCCCACATGGCAAGAGTGTGCGTGCCTTTAGTCAAATGATCCCTTGTGTGGGTGAGTTCTCTTAAGGGAGCAGCTCTTGAGCGAATCTTAACATGACCTTGAGATGGTCCATGTGACAAGTGTGTGCATGCCTTTAGTTGAGCAAGCCCTTCTACGGAAGAACCCTCCTTGGTCGAGTAATTCATCTAATCCAGTGTCTTAAGTAAGGTGTGAAAGAACAAACTCTATATTTGCAAGCAAACTTGAGTACTGCCAAAAGCAGTGCTATAATCTAGTGCCAACTGCTTTAGGCACGAGTAAAGAATAATGTAGAAAAATAAAAACACACACGATATGTCTACGAAGCCTTGCCCAGAAAGATAATAAACAATCTTAACAACTTATACAACAAGTGATTACAACCTTTAATACGCACTGGATTAGAGTCCTTAGCTTTGTACCTTAGGAGTGCTTTCTTTAATGACGATCATTAAAGACATCTAAACTTGGAGTCTGAGTCGTATTAGAACGATTTAATCTCTATCATGTAGGTAGTGTTCTAAAGACCGAAGGATTACTCACTTTGAACAATTTATAGATGCTCTGCTTGAAAAGGAAAGCTTGGATGGTGCAACTCCTTTTATGACCTAATATTAAAGGATCCCTAATTTGGCTAGGTGGCTTTTAGATGATGAGGGGTGGCCCATCCTGGGGTCCTTCAAACAACTATCCTACCGTACTAGATCTGTGAAATGTTTTACTTGAATCTGATTGGGTATGGCTTGACTTTACCCTTATAAAGTCAATAGTAGGGTGATGGAAAACTTTATCAGTTGTGTTCAGAGTAGCTCCCAAGTGGACGTCGACATGACTTTATGATGGTTAATGTGAGGAGTGTGTGCTTTCCTTTAGCCTAGTAAGCTCTTGTGTGTTTAAGCCTTTCCTAAAAAGTAACTCCTAAGTGGACCTTGACATGACCTTGTGACAGCCCAAGGCAAGCGAGTCCCCTTTGGTTGAGCAATTATTTTTAAATTTATTCTAGTTCAAGTTCCACTACTTATTGCTTAAATCTAAATTTGTTCTAATGCCTAGTCTGAAAATTTTACCATATTTGATGATTTATATTATATTAATATTTAGGTGACTAACATAAATTCCATGGTTTACTAAGTTTAAGAAGCCTTTAAGTGGAGTTGGCTTAACAAATTTGAAAAAAAAGTATAACCAAAATATTCTTTTAGTCTTTCTTTCCCCTTTGTCAAATTTGTTGATTTACACATTTCTTCATGACCGGACCTCTTGGACTCCAATCGGTCATAAAAACAAATTTGACTATAGGGTACTTTCCCTTTTTTTTTTCACTCTATAAATTAATTTTTTTAAATTTATTTTATGATTTATATTTAAAGTTTATAATAATATCATTTTTAAAATTTAAATTTACATGAATGTAAATTTTTACTATATACAACAGTTATTAATATAATTCATTAATTTTAATAAAATACTTGAAAGTGACATTAATTTTCAGTCAATTTTGTGTAACTTTTGTATTTTCTTTTGTTGGTTCTTCAGTGGGGCACATGTATGGGTGTATTTCATTTTAACTTGTTAATGACGCTTACATGACGATTTGTTGGCATAAACAGATTGGCTTATTTTCAAACAGAAAGGTGTTTTAACTTTATCTTCCATTTTTCAACTTTTCTTGTATAATTTTTTTTTTTAAAACAAATTTTAGATAGTCTTTTCAATGTGAAAATAAGGTGGCAAATTCATGATGGGTGCTCTCGGGGTTTTTTATCAAAATAATACAAAAAAAAACCAAAAATACTAAATTAGGGTGCACTTTTCAGAAATTACCAAAATGGTATGTAAGGGGTGGTGCCGCCTATTGCAGAGGCGTGACCACCCTCTGACACCCTATAATTTTTTTGTAACAGATAAAAAAAAAGCTGACATAACAAAAAAAAAAACACTGAAAACGGAAAAAAAAAAAGAAAGCCAAGGTTGGTGACGCCTTTGCCACAGGCGGCACCGGTCGTGCCTCTGGCAGAGGCGGCACCAATGGTGCCACTGGCAGAGGCATCACCAGCTTCCCTCCCCCCTTTTAAGCGCCCCATTTGCTGCTGTAGGGTTTGTTTATCAGAATTTTAGCAGCTGCTGAGTTGAAGAAGAAGAAGAAGAGAAAGGAGGAGAAAGAAAGAAGAAAAAATAAGAGTATGTATAATTTTTTTTTATTTAGGAAGTTATTATTGTTGTTATATGATATATCATTGATTTTTATTTTTATTATTGTTGTTAGTTATAAACTATTGTGAATTAAAACTGGGTTAATAATATAGATAGTTACAGGGGCAAAGCCCTTCAATTTTTTTAGGGGGGCCGGATCCGGATGAAGTTTTAGTTTTTTATAGTTTATATCTTTCTAATTTTTAAAGGACTAAATCAAATTTTTATAATTTTAGGGGGGCCAAAGTGCAATTTTACCTTTTCTAATTTAAAATTGTTAAAAAATTTGAAGGACCTAAATGGAAATTCTACCTTTTAGGGGGCCAAAGTTAGTTATTATTATTTTTAATTAGGGTTCCCTAAAATGATATTTTAGTTAGTAGTTAGTGTATATTATTATTAACCCTAAAATTTTAATAGTATTAGTGTATTAATATGTTATTATAATATCAATATGTTATTTAATATAATAATATGTTAGTTACTAAATTATTAGTATATGAATATGATAACTTAAAAACCATATAACAATAATAATATATTGTTAGTAGTATAATTAAAATATTAGTTTCTACTATTAATATTTTAGTTAATATGTTAGTTAGTTAGTATATTGTTAGTAGACTAATATGTTAGTTAAAAATCCTAAAAATCCTAAAATAATATATTGTTAGTATTTTAATAATATGTTAGTATATTAATATTTTATTTAATATGTACATAGTTAGTATATTGTTGTTGTTAGTATGTTAATAGATTGAATATTGTTTATTTTGTAAGCAATTTTGTTTATTTTTTAACTTGAATATTACAGATGGATGATCAGTTTTTCGTATGTGTTTATTTCGATGGAATCATCTTGACAACAAGCGTTGGATGCATATTTGAATGTCGGCAACAAATAGCAATGAGATTTAATAGAAATGTCTCATTGGATGATATGAAGCGAAGGATAAACGCAAAAATTGTTAGACGTTGTGGGAGAACGATCTCAAGAATTTTCTACAAGTTTCCAATTTCGGCAGATCCGATCAAATTCACAGAAATGGAACTTGTAGACAACGAAGATGTTGAGACAATGGTCGCTCTTTACTGTGGAAATGGGAGTAACAGAAATGCACCGATTCACTTATTTGCTGAGTTTACGGGTATTGGTATCGAGACAAATGAAGACAGCAATGCATATGGTGAAGAACATAGAGGTCAAGAACAGTGCATAGTGCCTCCAATATCATATGTTGATGCCGATTCGAATATACGTGGGATCAATATCAATCTTAATAGTACACCAGCTTTTGATGTGGTTGGTGATGATGGACACGCCAGTAGTGATCATTGTGAGGAAGAGGTCGATAGTGACAGTGATCCCGATATGGACGATGTACCTGATGATATTGACGACGAAGACGTGAATGACGATGGAAACATTAGCGCGTCTTTGATCAGGAACCAGATGGGAGGTATTATGATACACAATAATCCTGGGCCACACATGTCGCTCATAGACCCCGACACAGCTCGTGTAACTGAGTTCCCCGAGTACCTTGAAATATATCCTACGCACCGGCTGGCTGTAAATTCTGAGCATGAGTTATTCGTAGGCCACAGATTCGAAAGTAAAGAAGAGTGCATATCTGCTATTAAACTGTATAGCATGGATATATCAGTGGATTATAAAGTCGCAGTGTCTAAACCGACGCTTTATATTGGAGAGTGTTGGAAGGCTGCGGAAGGCTGCAATTGGCGGGTACGGGCTGCATTCATTTAAAATTCGCAGATGTGGGAGATACGAAAATTGGTTGGACCGCATACATGCAGATCGACACGTATGGGAGAAGATCATAAAAAACTTGATTCCAAAACTATCTGTACGTCTATCCTACCAATGGTGAAGGATATGCCAACTATTAAAGTTTCGGTACTGATTGCTGAAATACAAGCACGATTTCAGTATCGAGTATCGTACTGAAAAGCGTGGATAGCTAAACAGATGGCAATGGAGCAACTGTATGGAGATTATGACTCATCATATAACGAGCTGTAGGGATGGATAGCTGCTATGAGGGAGTACGTATCGGGAACAGTGATTGAGTTGCAGACACGAGCTTATTACGGCCCAGATGACCAATTACAGCCAGAAAAAAGAATTTTTCATCGGATGTTCTGGACGTTTGATCCATGTGTGCGGGCATTTCCACACTGCAAGCCGTTTGTGCAGGTGGATGGTACATGGCTATACGGAAAATATACACAGATCTTACTTATTGCGGTTGCTCAAGACGGCAATAGGAACGTGCTCCCAATAGCGTTTGCCATTGTAGATAAGGAGAATATGGAATCTTGGGAGTTCTTCCTTACCAACCTGCGGAGGTATGTTATTAGCAATGACAATATTTGCATCATCTCCGATAGAGCGAAAGGATTAATTGCCGCAATTAGGCGTACCGGTGTGCCATGGAGATCCTTTTACTGCATCCGTCACATTGCGGCTAACTTCCTTCGAGAGTATAAGAATGCAGACTGGAAGAGACAAGTGGTGAAATTGGGTAAAGGATAACCTTAAATTTTCAATATAAGTTTAAAGTTTTTATGTTATCTACTTACCGTAACTTATCTTTTATTAAAACATATACAGCGTACGAGTTAGAGCCACATATTTTTCGGCAAAGAATGACTCGACTTGAGAGTGACATGGAAGGTCAAACGAACAAATCTTTTCGAGAGTGGTTGGGTACAATGGAGCCGTGGCAATGGGCTCAAAGTTTTGACGAGGGCTTTCGTTATGGTCAAATGACCACGAACTTGGTGGAAGGGGTCAATGCTGTGTTGTTAAAAACACGACATCTTCCGATTTCATCTGTCTTCTCAGCCACATTCTACAGATTGGCGACCTTGATACCAAGAATGGGTGAACAGCAAGTCAACCAGATGAATGCGGGACACGTATTTGTGGAAGATGTCAGGGATGCATTGATTGCAAACCGTCGGATTGTGAGGTCGATGACTGTAGAAATATACTCACGACGTATGGAAACTTTTCGAGTTACGGAGTGTATCGGTCGTCGACCCGGTTTGCCACCTAGGTCTTATGGAGTCGATCTTCGGAACAGACAGTGCGAATGCAGGAGGTTCCAAACACTTCATTATCCGTGTGCACATGTCGTGGCAGCTTGTGCTAAAGCGAACCTTAATGTCGAACAATTTGTGAATGATGTGTACGCGCTCGAAATAATCACATATTCAATTTACAAATACAAAATAGAAGAAAACCAAAACCACAAGAAACACCTAAAATTGATGGTTTGATGGTGTGGTCCTAGGTGTGTACTTCTGCGGTGGTCGACGATCACGACGTGGGTGCTCGCGACGAGCAACATCCTCTTCAGCATCCGGTGGGGGTCCAGGTGGGGGTGTGCTAAACATGGTCCCAAAATCCTATGGATCGAACGGCACAGATGAACTCGAGCCAGAAGGAGTGCCCTGATGCACTAGATACGAGCCTAGGAAGGTGTCATAGCACGGCACATCCGGATGATACGAATGTGTATCTGAATGTGAATCTGATTGCTCGGGCTCCGGCTCTAGCTCTTGCTCGGGTTCCACCTCGGGATCAGGATCTGCAGCTGCCTCGGCCTCCATATCGGCCACTGCCTCATCTGCCCCATGTCGTTGCATGTGTTGGGGGACTACAGTCGACTGTCCCCCGAGTATATATGGCTTCCCCATACTAAAGTACCATTGTATGTACTCTAATGAAGGTTGAAAATCGGAAGCCATATCTATCCGGGGTACACGGAACATGCGGTCATTCCACACCGCAATAAATTGCCTATGCTTAACCCCCCAATCCAAGCCTTGTTTCCCTCTCTTATTTTCACCATGAACCTCTCCCACCTGGCATGGCGGATCGGGGATGTATTGGACGCAACCAAATTGCCGCAGCACTCGGTCCGCGTGATACCACTCGACAACATGGAAACACACAATTGGTGCGTTTGTGCACCACATGTACGAGTGAATATAAGCGGAAGGGGGTATGACGGCTGCAATTTCCGGTCGACGATATGGCGTCCATAGAAACTGCACAATTAATAACATTGTCAAAACTTAACACGGTGTGCGTAAGATATACAAACTAACAAGTAACTCATATTGGAATCACTTACCCCTTCCCCGGCGTGTTGCTCAATCATAAGCCGGTATATCGGGACAGTGTACGACCTCCCGATACCCGGATAATTACTCCACCTACAAAAATAAAATTCAAGTCAAATATAATTAATATAAAGAAATTATCAATTAATAACAAGTTATATTTTATCACCTGTTTACTAGTGGATATACATATGGTTGGTGCGTAACTGATGCCAAGAATGGCATCCGATAAAAAGCCCATGATTGCAATAGCGTAAGGCATCCGCCTATATCTGAGGTCCCTGGATCTGTCGTCCGACAAAGCTCACGGTACAACGTCGTAAGAACAGCAGAGCCCCAACTATACGAGGGAGTAGTGCCGAAATCAGCCAATAGGGGTAGGTACTGAATATGAACCGTATTGTTATTTGCATTGGGCATAAGTACCCCCCTATGATGTGCATAATGTACGCTCGAGCAGCGCACATCAATTCAGCTGCAGTGGCACCAGGTGATAACTGTCCATACTTCGCTCTCAGCCATGTAAACTTCAAGCCCGTAAAATTTTTTTCGCCATTGCCGTACGGGTCCCCTAGTAGGCTCTGACAAAGTGTAAATGGGTCAGCTATCGCACTGACGCCCATAACGGGACTCTCGTCAATTGGGAGCCCAAGCTGCACTGCAACATCCTCTAGCGTGACTGTGCACTCTCCACACGGGAAATGAAAAGTGTGGGTCTCCGGGCGCCAGCGCTCGACTAGTGCGGATATTAAATCATACCGCAAGTCAAACGTTTGGATCAGTGCTGCTGACCCAAATCCAGCTTGCTCAATATACGGTACCAATCGTTCATCCGGGGGATTTCTTAACCCATTCACGCGGCCCCTTAGTACACGGTACGAGTCCTGAAAGTGTTAAATCAGAAAAAAATTATTATTATAACATAAATTATTATGTACCTATTTTGTTAATATATTACCAAATCATTAGCTGCGGCAGATATGTGTGGAGCTGTACTAATCAATTGAGCCATTGCCGTCTCAGATATTTGATTTCTAACCTACATAAAAAATTTAAATTTATATTAAAACACAAATAAAATTTAGTATAACATGCCAATAAAAATAATATAACAAAAACATAACATATTTTAATATAAAAAAATATAACATAATTTAATTTATCCTATTTTACTTTTTTTAATATAAATTTAGTAAAAACCACTTATTTAGCCCTTTCTTTGTATTTTCTTATTTCCAAACTCTATTAGTTAATGTAAATATATAAAATTCTTTTATTAATTTATATTAATTTATTTATTTATTTAGTACTATTTTAATATCTATATATACCTATTGATTATTATTACTAATAACTAAGGTAGGTAAGTAAGTAATACTAACAATAATAATATTTTTTACTAACTAACTATACAAAATAAAATAAAATTTTAGTCTACTACTTAATGTAAATATATATTTTTAGTCCTTTATTATTTTATATTATTTATTTAGTACTGTACATATATATATATATTAATTGATTATTAAGGGTAGGTAGGCCATACTAACAATAATAATTTTTACTAACAACAATAATAATAGTTATAACTAACTAAAATCATATTTAAGGTTTTGAACTAGCATTATTTTTTATTAACTTAAACTAACAATAATTAGACTAATCTAAAAATACAATTAACAATAACTAAATAACCTAAACTAAACTAATCAAATAATATAACTAGTTACTAAACTAACCTAACCTAAACTAAACTAACATTAACTAAACTAAACTAAACTAATAATACAACTAACTAAAACTAAAACAAACAATAATCAACAAAAATAATATTAACATTATATAGAACAATCACATATTTAAAAAAAAAAAATTACTTACTTCTACTAATTTTTGCTTCTTTTTTTTTTCTTCTTTTTCTCTTCTTTTTTTCTTCTTTTTTTCTTCTTTTTCCAGCACCGGGGTATGCTGCTGCTGCTGCTGCTTCTTCTCCTTCTTCTTCTTCTTCCTCCTTTCCCTTTCTGCCCGATTCTGCTCCTGCTTCACTTGCATTTTGGGGACCATTATATGGTCCCCAAGCCACCCACAAACCGACGAACCAGGCCTGTCTTGTCACCTCAAAGCGGTGCCGCCTCTACCAGAGGCACGTTCGGTGCCGCCTATGGCAGAGGCTGCACCCATGTGTCAGTATTTTTTTTTGTTATGTCAGCTTTTTTTTTTAACTGTTACAAAAAAATTATAGGGTGTCAGCTTTTTTTTTTAACTGTTACAAAAAAATTATAGGGTGTCAGAGGGTGGTCACGCCTCTGCAATAGGCCACCCCTGACATACCATTTTGGTAATTTCTGAAAAGTGCACCATAATTTGGTGTTTTTGTTTTTTTTTTTTTGTATTATTTTGATAAAAAACCCGTGCTCTCATGTTTGTACTGATGCTTAGTGCGTATGCGATTCGACATTCTAAATTGTTTTGATGATTAAAACTATGAAAAGAAAATTCTTTTAAAAATTTATGGTAAAGAATTTATATACAACTTATTAAACATGTTGATTCTTTGGATACATAGTTTTTAATTATTTTATTTAAAAATTATATAAAAAATAAAAAAAAGATAAAAACATCATCATAATAATATTAATTATCATTTAAAAAAAAGAGTGTACTAAATTTAAGAAAATTCATGTATAACTAAATTAAAATTAAGTTTTAAATATATAATTTATATTTACATAAAGAAAAATATTGAAAAAAAGAAAGAAAAATTAAAATAGAAGAAAAAATATAATTATTATTAATAACACTTTTTTGAAAATAAACTAACAATTTGTTGAAAACCGTTCAAAAAGGTGTATTGATGTAAAGCACCCAGTTACATTATAGATTCCCTGCCAACTAATTAACAGACTAAACTAACTAATTGTTAGCCTCCTTCTCAACACAATTAATGTTGCATTACCTTAATGGGGGACTTCAAAATCTCTAAGCTCATTTCTTATTCTATATAAAATTATGTGTGGACTCTTAGTCTATATTTATTGTAATTTATGACTCGTCATGTACAGATTTTATATAGATTTATTTTGATATAAATTTGAATATATTTTGATTGTTAATCCAATCATGTTTTATAGTGATTAATTCTAATTATAATTATTTGGACCTACTTTTTATAATTGTAATAACGACTATATTTATAACTTTTTAAAAAATACTTATATATATTAAATGAAAAACACGTTAAGCTTACCACATGATAATGTTAAAATATAATTTAATTTAATACTAATTATAATTTATTAAAAAATTTTAAATATAAAGATGATGGATAAAAAATAAATATAATAAAAATTAACGATAGATAATGATGAGCTTTTATTTAAGATTCATTTAATCCATAAATTTTAGGGGTTAGTGTATCTTTCACCGAACTTTTAAGTGGGTAAGTAGATATTTTTAAAACCATAGGTAAGTGAAATTTTTTTTTATCAAATTTTAAGTGGGTTTGGATATTTTTCTAAATATTATTACAAAGGTGCTTTATATATATATAAAATTTATAAAAATTAATTTAAATTTATAAATGCATATAATCTGAAATTTGACATTAAGTGTATTATTTTTGACCCAGCTCTTAAATGAAATCTAGGCCAATTTTCCCACCCAAAATGACATTAATAAGAAAATAATTAAGAACCTAGGCCCCACTTGGGTCGGACTAAGAATGCTATCGTCAAAGTCTCAGCAAAATCAATTCATACAAGACTTCTTCAAATAGCATTAACTTTTTTAATTTTCTACATTTTTCCATTATATTTCCCCATTACCTGAGAAATTTCAACCATTTCTCTTACTATATATATGGTGACCCTTCCTATTGTTATTTCCATTGCACTATCAATTTTCATTACCAAAATTGATTAACCTTCTCAATTCACACACAAAAAAATGGCCCCAAGTTTAGACGATGGTAGCTCTCTTTTTAACTTCGTCGTTCGAGATGGAAATGGGGTCAAAGGAATGGTTGATTTAGGGTTATCGACGGTGCCGAAACCGTATCTTCAACCTCCAAAAGAGAGAATTGACAAGCGAATGGCAACTAGACATGAGGGAGCACCGATTGATCTCTCGAGGCTCGATGGACCCGACCATGATGAAGTGGTCAAGGAAATTGTTATGGCTGCTGAAACTCTCGGATTCTTCCAACTTGTGAACCATGGTGTGCCGGTTGATTTACTTGAGTCGCTTAAGGATGCAGCGCATGACTTCTTTGGTCAACCATCGGAAAAGAAAGCAGTTTATCGGAAGGAAGTGAGTCCAAGCCCGTTGGTGAAGTATGGGACTAGCTTTGTCCCGGAGAAAGAGAAAGCTTTGGAATGGAAGGATTATATTAGCATGATTTATACCAATGATGCTGAAGCTCTTCAACAATGGCCTAAAGAGTGCAGGTGAGAATTGCCTCATATAGAATTATTATTTGATATACAAATGATGGAGTTCTATTACCATTAATTTTGATTTTTTCAACAAATTGTGTTTATACAGGGAAGTGGCACTTGAATACTTGAAGACATCAATGACCATGGTGAGGAGATTGCTAGAAATTTTGATGGGAAATCTTGGGGTTGAACTAGATGACACAAAGATTGATGGACTCATAGGCATGAAAATGGTTAATATGAATTTTTATCCGACATGTCCTGATCCGGACCTCACAGTTGGTGTCGGACGTCATTCCGATATGGGTACTCTTACCATTTTACTACAAGATGGAATTGGTGGTTTATATGTTAAAGTTGCAGAAGAAATCGCTAACATTGGAAAGAAAGGAGAGTGGGTCGAGATCCCTCCGGTCCCTGGTGCTTTGGTCATTAACATCGGTGATGCATTACAGGTTGAAATCAAACATATCTTCTAAGTCTCTATTATTATATTTAATTACAAGGTTATTGATTTTTCTTTTTCTTTTCTTGTTTTAGATACTAAGCAACGGAAAGTACAAAAGCGCAGAACATAGAGTTCGCACAACGAGTACAAAATCAAGAGTATCGGTACCAATATTTACATCACCAAGACCGAGTGAGAAAATTGCACCCCTTCCACAGGTCATAGAAAAGGATGGAATGGCTTGTTATAGAGAGGTGATTTTTGGGGATTATATGAAAAACTTCTTTGGAAATGTTCATGACGGCAAGAAATCCCTTAAATTCGCACAAATTTAATTATCTTTAGTATGCCGACGCGATACTATATATCGTTTTGATGTGTAATTACTTATGTAATCACTTACAATAAAATAGATGCAAAATAGTTTACTTTATTAAAAAGAGACAATATTTTTAAATAAGATGAATGATTAGGGGTGCTGAAATTTGTGTTTTAAAAGTACCAGATGGCTACTAATTTCAGCATTTGCCTACTAAGTGCTGTGTCCATATATTTTGCTTAGTTCAAACTTCAATTTTTGTCATTTAAGTCTTTGTGCGCTTAGAAAAGTGGTTAAAACCTAACTTTTGAGCCTACACAAAAGCACTTAAAAAGTATACAATTTCATACAACTCAGTTCAAACCTCAATACTAGAAGTATACGGAAATTGAAAAGGAAATTAATATTGAACCTGCTAATACCCTTACTGGCAAAAAGAAAAAGAAAAGTATAATAAGTTATTTGCCTCTCCAATTTTACACAAAAACCATTTTAGCCCTTCATTTAATTTTTCTGTCTTTTTTAGCCATGAACTTACATTATTTGTCAAATCACCTCAAATGGATGGAAAAATTAACATCTCTTTAACTTTGTTGACGTGACATCTATATGGCAATATGCATATATGTCATGTTAGCAATTAATTAATTATTTATGTATTTAACGCATCAATTAATTAATAGAACTCTAAAAATTTAAAGGGGATAAAACACAAAAAAATAGATCAAAAAAAAAAAAAATAAAAGCTTTAAAAATGTTATCTGTTTGGATAGTAATGCAACCAATTATTCCAAATAGATTCCAAATCAATTGGTTTGGTCCAGTATGAACCCTAAATTATAGTAAAAGAAATTGTTGTAAATTACTTGAAGGAGGGTACTCTTTTTTTTTTTTCTTATTTTAATATCTCACATGGGTTAGCCGATGGGTTATAAATGCTGAAAATGATTTATTTTATAATTTTTTTTTATTTTTTAGTGTCAGGACTAAAATGATAGATTTTGTAAATATTGATGGTCAAATTTATTGAACTTTTAGAATTAAAACTAAAATGAAAAATTTTGTAAATATTGAGTGCTAAATTTGTTGATTTTTTTATCTTTATGATCAAATTGATAGAATGTGTACACATTAGAGGGTTAATTTTGTTACTAGACCAATAAAAAATGCCCACATAAGCTTAGAGTAACTAAAATATTTAATTTTGAAAAAATTAGTGACTAAATTGAAAAAATTAATAATTAGATGACCAAAATAGAATGAAAGGCATAATTGGATGACCATTTTTATAGTTTACCCATAAAAAAATAATTTTCAGTATTTTATAAAAGTTTAACAAAGGGACTAATTCGCATATTTCGAAATATGTAAAGATTAATTACTCTTTTTTTTAATAGAAGAACCGAAATACAATGTACCATAAAATACAATGGCTTCCCTGATTCTTTTAGTGGATGAGTTATTGTGAAAATGCCCTTCGTTGTATAATTACTGAGAATTTTCCCTTTAGAAACTTGGTTCTATTTTGGCTTTGGAAAGCTTTTTCAAATTTATAAATTGCAATTACAATATTGGCATTCTTCAGCAACACCATAAATTATCACGATGAACATTTCATGTTGAAATTAATTTTCGTCTTGGAACATGAATGTATGTAGACAAATATACGACAGGTTCCTCAAGATGGAAAAAGGGAACAACGTGGGTCAGCAAAAAGTCTTGTTGAATTATATCTTCTTACATCATGCTTGTCTTGAAAGTTCAGTGCTACATATTTTAAACTTCAATTCAATCACCTAAGAATTTTTGGATTAATTCAACTAATATATATCTGTGAAATTTATGTATTCAACGCATCACTTTTCTAAATTTACCATTTCTAATGAAATTCTAATATTAAAGTTTCAAAGCGAAGTTAGAAATTTTATTAATTTTTTGAGAGATTAAAAGGATTCTACAATAAATTAACTTATAATATTTTTATTATTTCTAAAATGATTAAATAAAAAAAATTAATTTTGAAGGCCAAGAACTCGACCTGTTCCACTGGTGTCGCCTCTATAGGCGATCCTCAAACAATTCCATAATTACCACATACGAAATTTCACCATTAATTTCCTTAAACAACAAAAAGTTGAGATTGTTTACCGAACCTTCTTTAAGCATAAATGTTTAAAATATATTTAAACCAGCATGAGAATATAATAGATTTCAGTAAAGGTAATATCAGATTAAGACCATATAATATTATGCTTGACGATAATTGACATATAATAGACTTGCCACCTGACCAAACACACACGCATTCTCCGGAATAATTTCAAGGGATATAGAGGATTAGAAATAAGCTGAAAATAAATCATAATATCTAACAAAAACAACATCAAGTTGCATAAAGAGATGGCTAGGTAAACAACAAAACAACATCTACCATTTGCTACACCTTGTCGACTCCTTTGGCAAAGCATAAACCCGCAACTATCAATATTACTCATATTAAATCGTAACAATTGCTACCACTTTTCCTTAGCCTTATAACATTGACTAAGAAAGACTCTTAATCTGAATTTTCCATTAGACTTGATTCAACACTAGGCTTCCTTTTTGTTGCTTTCTTCATCCTCATCTTATCTTTCAAATTGTTAATTTTCATAAATTTATCACATCATACAACACATAATTTTCAATATGGTGTGCCGCCAAGATCTACTGACAAACCATTAATTGTAGCATTGCATTTTTGCCCAAGCCTACGAAGCACCGATCAACTTTATTAATGCAAACCGAACATCGAATCGTCTTCAAATAACTCTTAAAGCCCGCTCTAATACCAATTGAAAAAACCTCAGTTTGAACTTTGTTCCACCTATGATGATCTAATTATTGGTGGAATTGAAAAGCTTGGTTAACAGTCGTTTGAAAAATAATTTCGTTCTAACTGCTATTAGAACAAAATTTGGGCAGAATTAGAGAATTTGGACAATCAACCCAAAACGCAAGTGAGTTAAAGAGATAAGAAACGAGAGAATCGACACACGATATTTGTTAACACAATTTGGATTCTCTAATCCTACATCTGCAAAGCCTCACTCAAAAAAATAATTTTATTCACCAATTGTTTAGATCATCTATTAGCTGAAGCTCAATTTACCCTTACATAAAGAAGTAATTGTAGCCCCAATACTAACTCCAATTGTACACACTACTCTCCTCCAAATACCTCACTTAACATAATCCTTACCTAAGGTACCTATTAGAAGCATAGGACGTTTCAGAAAGAAGAAGAAAAGTAAAGAGATTTAAAATAAATAAATTCTCATTTTGTACATAAACAAAAAAAGTGTTTTGGACTAATTGTAGAAAAATCCTTAGCTTTAGTCAAAAGTAAAAAAGAAATGTCCCGCGTCAATCATCCATTTGGCTAATGTGTCACAGCAGTAATTCATTAGTGGATTAATAACATTTTTAACACTAGTGACTAATTCGAACAATTATCTTAATTATAGTGAACAAATGAAAAAATTTTAAATGAATAAAATAAAACAACAATTTACCCATAAAGAAAATGTTCAGTGACATAGACCAAAGCAACCTTAATGTCTTGTTCTTTTAAGAATTTAATTAATAGCTCATTGCGAATTATAAATTTCAACAAAAATAAAAACAATCCTTAACACTTTGGGTCCGTGGAGAAACTTTTCGTCAGGTTGGTTTTTGTTAAAGCCTCTAGAAAAGCCTATGTTGGCAATGCTCAGAAAACATTTACCCCTATTGTTCTTGTTAAAGCTGACAAAAATTGTGACTCTGAAATAAATAAAAGAATTTTCGAAAGCCTACTTTTTTTTTTATGGTATAGTAGGCCATAGCATATCACAGTGCTATAGGTGGCTCAATAATCTCAAATGAAAGGGTTATGTGCTTTTTCATGTGTTGACTCATGTGTTCATGCACACTGCCACCAGATAAAATCAGAAGCAAGAACATATGGAGGAAGAAGAGGTCACTCCATGGGATTGCCAAAAGGGTAATGTTGGTCACATTAGACCTCATTGTTATAAGCTCTTTAATGATTTGAGATGAGAGTAAAATACAGATGTTGCATGCAAATTTCCCACAAGACAAACAACAAGCAGACTTCACAAGAAAATGTGGATGAAAAATGTTTAACCTTGCGTCAGTTATAAAGATCAATAAAGGATTATATTGAAAATATAGAAACTGTTATGAATACGTTGAAATTATTAAGTATAATGAATGTAATTAAATTTGATTAAAGGAAAAGGAGATGAGAGAGATCATAGTGAAAGATAATAATTTTCTAATTTATTGTGAAATAAAAACATTTGCCCACGTGTAAAAAAAAGTTATACATGTAATCTTCAACTTCAAGTAGAGTTGATTTTTGCAAACTCAAGAGATTTTTTGCCAATCATGTGCGTTTCCAAAAAAACTATTAATGTAATTTGAAAATATAAATTCTTTGTAACGAGCTATTCCATATTTCTTCACAACTTGAGGCAATGGTGCAATCTTTTGTGTTGATTGTGGACAGGTAAATATTGGCATTGACACTCGAGATTTTGTACTTGTGGTGCGTACTCTATACTTTGCACTTTTGTACCTACCATATTACTCCATATCTGAAGAAATTAAGAAAAAGAAATTAAGTATTAGACTAGCATGTACAAATTTATTAAAATTTTCCATAAATATGAATGAAACCTAAAAATAAATATTGATTCGAACCTGTAACATATCACCGACATTGATGACTAGGGCACCGGGAATAGGAGGAATTTCTACCCACTCACCCTTCTTTTCCATGTCTACGTCTTCGGGAACTTTTAAATACAAACCACCTATCCCATCTTGTAATAAGATTGTAAGGGTACCCATATCAGAATGACGACCTACACCGACTGTAAGTTCAGGATTAGGACATGTTGGATAAAAGTTCATATTAACCATCTTCTTTCCAATGAATGCATCAATCTTGGAGTCATCTAGCTCCACTCCTAGATTTCCCAGCAAAGCTTCAAGCAATTTCCTCACCATCTCATGTGATGTCTTCAAATATTGAAGAGCAACGTCCCTACAAAGAGAATATTGATATTTACATCAAGTTCTGTTAATTAGGCTTCAAAATGCCAAGGAAAAAAAAAAAGAAAGAAAAGAGAGTGCAGGACATATATAGCTCATTACCTGCACTCTACAGGCCACTGTTGAAGAGCTACATCATCATTGGTGTAAGCCATGCTAATATAGTCTTTCCATTCCAATGCTTTCTCCTTCTCAGGTACAAAACTCGTCCCATACTTCACTAATGGGGATGGACTCACCTGTTTCCGATAAACAACCTTTCTTTCTGGGGGCAATGCGAAGAAGTTATGTGCGGTTTGCTTAAGGGACTCAAGTAGTTCTACCGGAACTCCATGGTTGATTACTTGGAAGAATCCAAGAGACTCAGCAGCTCTAACAATTTGGTTGGCCACTTCGTCATGCTCGGGGCCATCGAGCTTCGCTTGCATTTTTCTTATTAATTCGCTCTGTGGGAGGTTGAATGTATGGCTGGGGAACCTTTGATATGCCAGAATCCACTATTCCTTTTATGCCATTTCCATCTCGTACAACAAAAGTTAAAAAGGGAGGTCTCATTATCAAAACTTGGAGCCATTTGGTGAAAAATGTAAGTAAGCTGTTTGGGTACTTCCTTTGAATGTGCAGAGGGTTTGATTGAAATGAAAGTGCATGCGTGGTGGCATCAACCAAAGGCAAGGAGGCTATTTATAGTGCATGGATGAATGATTGTACGTAACAAAATAATAATTTTCTGTTGACGTTTGTGATGCTAATGGTTTGAAATTTTCAGCAAGACCAGATATTGGGCGTTTAATTATGACAATTTTTACCTTTGAAGAAATCAAGCAATTTGTGATATCAAAAGAAGCAGGCAAAAATCTAGAATGGGTTCTTCCAATTCTGACCAAAAAGTTAGCAAATATCAAAATATTTTTTTAATACAATTCCTACTATTATCCACAACTCCAAACTTTTAAATAGAAAAATAATAATATATTGAACAAGTTCAAATTCTCATCATCTTTATTAATTACGACAACAGTTATATTAATTCAACTAAAATTCAATTCACAAAATACCAAATATATCAAAAAAAAATTTCACAAAATGCCCAAACATTAATTATTGATAACAAAGTATTCTTTCAATAATATTGATATAATACATTTAATTTCTCCATCATATAATACATATTCTTAAATTTGAACTTAGATATTAGGCATAAATGATATTTATAAATATTTTTAGAATATCAACTTAAGATATTTATTAACTTATAAATAAACATTATGTGCAATTTTATCTAACTGTTCTAGTGACGTATATTTGTTAGGTTATTCCTTCTTTAATATTTAACATATGTTGCTTATCATTATTTGATCATCCTTGTTGATTGAGTTGTTCATCATCATCATATGAATTTGTATCATTAGAATCTGTATCATTAATATTATCAAGACCTCCTCCTTCCATGTATTATTCGAAGTATGGATTATTCCAATTCCACTTATGAATAAAGTTATGAAGTATGCAACGTACTAGTACAATCTAACCTTGTTTTTTTAATGTTATACTAAGGTGATGTTGTTAATATGTGAAATATTTTTTTAGAACAATAAATGTCCTCTCAACCGCATATCAAAAGCCTTGAATGTCTCAAAATAAAGAGTCCGTGAGTCATTTTTTATGCTCATGTTTGGCCCCATTCTCTTAAATGGTATCATACCCGTGATGCAAATAGCCTGTAGTTTTGATTATAAAAAATTATATAAACTTAATTTAGAGAAAAACTTATGCTTAGTTATAACTTTTTTTTATAATAGGTAAATTAATAGGTAAATTAAGTAAAAAGTAATATAAATTTATAACATATAACCTTTATAAAAAATGTTTTATAAAGTGTCCAATAACTTTTATAACCTTTCTTATAAATAATATGATTTTTTATCATAATTTTAAAAAAATATTTTTATAAATAAGTTATGATAAAAAAAGTTTTATAACTTTTTTTATGAATAAGTATTTTTTTTATAATCTACAACATGCATACATAAATAAGTTATTTTCATACTTCTTGATCATAAATTTTTATAAATGAATATAATATAATACTTTTATAATAAACATTATAATTTTATAAAATACACATAAATTATTTTTATAATATAATTTTAGGATTTATAATATAAGAAAAATTTGGCCAAAACTATCCTAAACACTCTAACGTATTCTCATCCTCCCACTCTTAAGAATTAGAAATTGGGGTGCTTCAACTACATCCCATTCAACGAGACCTACCAATTACAATGATTACTCAAATGCGTCACTCCTATGTACTTACAAGCAATTACACCTAAATCCAATTATTGAGTGGTTTTCTAAAATACGATATTATTAAATTTGATTATATGATATATATATATATATATATATATATTGGTTGAATTATTCCACAAAATCTTAGATGATTGAATTAAAATTTAAAATATGTAGCAATATAACACTGAAGACAAGAATGATATAAATTATAAATTTGGAGAAGTCATGCGTTGAATACATAAATAATGCCAACCGGTGTTTTCTTGAAAAGCGAAAATAGAACCAGGTTTCCAAAGAGAAAAATCTCAGTAATATTATAAATAATATACAAGAAGAGCATATTGACAATAACTCATCCATGCAAAGTCTCAACAAACAATGTCTTTTGGAATTTTGTTGAATGATATCTTCTTACATCGTTCTCATCTTGAAATTTTGTACTACATTTAAAATGTCAATTCAAACCTCTTAAGATTTTGTGGATTAATTCAAACTAAATATTTATATGTATGGAGGCTTACAAATGAACTAAATATTGAACAGATATATATATAGCAATCATTTAATGTTTTTATAACCTTCGGAGTGGTCTTATTCAGCAACAGCGGCTGCCGTTGGCGTCAAAACCATGCACTATAAATAGCACCCGTTTCCCTTTGGTCCATCCACCACACAATTTCATTCAATCAAACCCTCTGCACATACAAAAGAAATACTTACATTTTACACCCAAATGGCTCCTAGTTTCGATAATGAAACCTCGCTTTTTAACTTTGTCGTCCGTGATGGAAATGGCGTCAAAGGAATTGTGGACTTGGGTATATCAAAGGTGCCCCAGGCTTACATTCAACCACCCGCCGAGCAAATTAATAAAAGAAATGCGAGCAAATGTGAGATACCACCTATCGATTTGTCGAAGTGGTCAACCAAATTGTTAGAGCTGCTGAGACTCTTGGATTCTTCCAAGTTGTCAACCATGGAGTACCAAAGGAACTACTCGACTCCCTTAAGCAGACTGCACATAACTTCTTTGGATTGCCTCCAGAGAAAAAGGCTGTTTATCGAAAAGAGGTGAGTCCATCCCCATTAGTGAAGTATGGGACGAGTTTTGCACCTGAGAAGGAGAAAGCATTGGAATGGAAAGACTATATTAGCATGGCTTACACCAATGATGATGAAGCTCTTCAACAGTGGCCTGTAGAGTGCAGGTAATGAACTATATATGTCCTGCAGTCTCTCTTCTTTTTTTTTCCTTGGCATTTTGAAGCCTAATTAACAGAACTTGATGTAAATATCAATATTCTCTTTGTAGGGACGTTGCTCTTCAATATTTGAAGACATCACATGAGATGGTGAGGAAATTGCTCGAAGCTTTGCTGGGAAATCTAGGAGCGAGCTAGATGACTCCAAGATTGATGAATTCATTGGAAAAAAGATGGTTAATATGAACTTTTATCCAATATGTCCTAATCCTGAGCTCACAATCGGTGTAGGACGCCATTCCGATATGGGTACTCTTACAATCTTATTACAAGACGGAATTGGCGGCTTGTTGTAAAAGTCCCGCAAGATGTAAACATGGAAAAGAAGGGAGAGTGGGTAGCAATCCCTCCTATTCCTGGTGCTTTAGTCATCAATATTGGTGATATGTTACAGGTTCATATCGATACTTATTTTGAGACTTCTTTTAATTTCAAGAAATCATATTAAGATATAAGAATTTTAGTGAACAGAAGACTCTAGTCTAATACTTAATTTGTTTTTGTGCAGATTTGGAGTAATGGAAGGTACAAAAGTGCAGAGCGTAGAGTTCGCACCACAAGTACAAAATCAAGAGTGTCAATACCAATATTTACAAGCCCACTACCAACTCAAAAGATTGCACCACTACCCCAAGTGGTGGAGAAAGATGGAGCAGCTCGTTATAGAGAATTTTTGTTTTCAGATTACATGAATAACTTCTTTGGGAATGCACATGACGGCAAAAAATCTCTTGAGTTTGCAAAAACCACCTCTGCTTGAAGTGGAAGACTTGTGCCAACTTACTCTTTCAACTACTGGGGTTTTTAGGACATCTATTATAAATTACTGGCTTTAGGACAAATGCTCTCATGTGACAACAAAGTAAAAGATTATGATGTTTCCATTTATTCTTTCTACATTCTTTTTGAATAAAAAATAACTTATGTCTACAATTCCTAAAATTGGTTATTTTGATTATCCATTTTAAATATACATCAATAGTTCCAAAACTCAAGATGGCTTAAGCTATTATTTGATTCATAAGAAGTACATTGGATATAATTTATTTCTGAAAACTAATTATGCTCTATGGTTCTCAAACTTAGCCAAAAATCCATAGTTTTCTAACAGATTTATCCAATGCATATGGTTTATAACAGAGTTATTGAAAACGTGTTATGAAGACAAGGCTAATTCCCGGAAAACCATCCCTCGATGCTCGAAGTTCCTGAATTCATCAAAGCTAGCACAGGCTGGACTTAGCACAATGGCATCACCTGTTTCAATGTCAATGTGTGAATAAAATGAATGTTGTTATCATTACCAACATCCCCCTCTAACGGACTAGGGCTGCACCTGAAAGTCGATGTTGGCTGCTAGAACTAGAAGCAAAATATGACTACATGACTAAACAAACATATCAAACCGAAAATCTTTGAAGAGAACAAACCACGTTTTGCCATCTTCCTAGCTTGCTTGACTGCATCCTTCAGGTTTGTGGCTTGAATACAAGGAATGCCAAGACCGTTACCGGACAACTCCTGATGAATCATGGTTCCTGAAGCCCCGAACTTTGGGCATTCATGCAAAAGCCAGTTTAGAAACAAGCCATAAAAATATAAGAGGAGAAAACACAGGAAGTAAGAACTTTGAATAGGAAACTTGCATGTGTCAAGAAGAAGCATCTCACGTACAGTTATTACACATCTATGGCCCGTTAGTGGCTCGATCAATTCTTCAAAACCATTTGACACTTGTCCGACTAAGACCTGAAAAAAAAAACAATAAAAATCAATCTACCTATGTTTAACATGGTTATAGTACACGAGCAAATGCCTATAATGGGTCCAGAGAGAATTAAGGAACAATAAAAGTAAAGGGGAAACCATGTTTAGGATGGTAAGCAAAGTCAAAGTTCAGCCATGTATGGAGCTCGGATTCAACTTTAATGATACAGAAAAAGGAAGCAAACACCACAGTGAAGGCACCAAAGCAGTTATGAATAAAATTATATTAAGAGGAAATGATGAATACCAAACCTTAGCAAGGCCTCCAAGTAGAATCACTGATTTTTTTCCCTTCAGACCCATAAGCCCTGCATACGTAGCTTCAACATTTGTTGCCTTGCTGTCATCAACCCATGTAACCCCATGAATATCCTTGTGTACTACATGATGAATGCCAAGAATCAGAAAAGAATAGTCTTGCTTAAAGCTCAGGTACCAAGGAAACAATCAGAGATTAACTCATAAAGAATTTGCAGTTTAAACACTCAAAAACTCAACATAAAAAGTGGAATTAACTTCATATATTAAGAGGTTGGAGAGCCGGTAAGCAAACCAAATTAAAAAAAACCTTCATAAAATACTGCATCTATAAGTAAATCATATGCCATTCAACTTCTTAGATGGCAATTGTTTTCTTACACTAGACACATCTTATACTCTAACATGAACACCAAATTACTGGTCAGCTTAATGCCATTTTAGCAGTTGCTTGTGATAATAGAAGCTTTTTCTGTTTATTATTCTCAATACAAGAGTATTAAGATATTAAACTTTGCATGGCAGAAAAGTTACAACCACCATATTCTTCCATCATGCCAGTAGATTGATGAGGGATTTTACAAGTATAATAGGGCTAGAAGAGTAGTCGAACCACCAAAATTTCTAAAAAGTCAGTCAAGGTCAACTGTAAGAACGGTAGAGGTCCAAGGTTAAAAAGGTTTCTATCAAGACTAGGTCTAGCCACATCATGATTGTTCCAAGACGGGAGTGGCTGCTGTTACAGCAAACCACGAGTTGGGGCTCAACCTAGGAAAATCCTTGACTAAGGAAAATAAAATCCCTATAATCTCTAGCTTATTATAGATGAAAATTCCACACATCAATTAGTAATCCAAATATGTCCAAGTATTACAATGTATCGGTACTTACCAACTTGCATTCGATGAGGCGGTGACCTCAGTTTCTCAATTGTTGAATTGATGTCTTCAATATGTACACCGACATCCAGTCCAGCCACAGACAATGCAGCCACTGCAGCATTATAATAGTTGTGCTTCCCCATGGCTCTCATGCTACCAAGTTGCAATTGTGACTCAATTCCTATGTCAGGAACTTTGAAGGTGGCAATTTTTGCCTCCGTATCAATCTTTTCCAAGCAAGCAATTGCCAGCAACATTACATTCAAATGAATCACAACAGATAATAAAAACGATACTTTTCATACCAATTTTTTAACCATGAGTGAATCTAAGTAAACGACTGTGATTCTTAGCAAATAAAGTTTGTCCAACAACTGCAAGTAGAGTAGTATTTCTTACTTCCAAACCAGGGAAAGCTCCTATCCAAGCAGGATTAAATTTGTTCCAATATTTTTTAACTGCTTCATCCAAGTGCTGGTTCCCTAGAAGGAATTATTTGATTGGCTGTTAAAAAGAAAGGGTAACTACGATCTCCATATGATAGAGTAAGCTTTAGACACATCAAGGACTTACAAGTCCAACACTTAAGCCTGTGGAGAATAAGTGTTATTTAATTGTTTTATATGGCAACAAAAAGGAACATACCAAATGAAAGAAGTCCCAGCTTGACGTTGGTCATGTGAGAAAATAGACGACACTTGTGCTCTGCATAATCAAGCATTGTCTTGTGCCTTTCTAAATGATCAGGGGTAAGATTTAGTACCACAGAAACCTACAAAGAATTTTTATATCACCAGATTAAAGTCAAAAAAATTAAATCAAAGCACTTCAGCAGTTGTCAAGAAATCTCCCAAGTCTACTCACCGAAGGACGGAAGTACACACAGGGAATTGCCATTTGATAGCTGCTGACTTCCACTACTGCAACCTGGAAAATGTTGACATGTGTATTACAAGCAAACAAAACAGAAAAAGGAAAGAGAGAAAAGATCAATTAGACTCACCTTAAGCTTACATTCTTGTGCGGGCGATGTCACATGCTGAATTGCAGCCTCAGAGAGTGAAGTTCCAAGGTTTCCCCCCACAAATGTATCAATACCAAAATGATTAAGCATCTGCCATCAAATGATCAGGGTAAAAATAAAACACAGGAAGACTGTAGGTAAGCTCATATCACAAGATGTGATGGCTAGAAAGGACAGGTATATAAAGCTGCCGCATTGACTATAACTTTTTATGTTGTTGATAGTGACATAGCTATCAGTTTAAATGATGTCTCTTCCCCATATGAACACCCATATGAACACGATGGAGGAGTAAGTCGCAGGTTCAATTGCTCTTTGCTCCATGAATTAATTCTTTTATACAATAAGAAAGGAAATGGTAATGAGATAACCTTGTTCCACAACAACTGACTATGACATGGATAACACGGCTTCTGTACATAAAAGAGCTAAGTAGGTGTTGATTAAAGAAAATAAATGTTAGAGGCAGTGTTCTACTAATGCTAAACAGAGCCCGTTTCAGCATGCATGTTCATTTCAGCTTGTAATTTGTCTCACTGGTCTTCTATAGCAACATGTCTTAGACATTGAGGAACATGATGAGACCTATTATCTCAAGAATACAGAACAAGTGTAATGCGTTACTACGATTCAAATATATATAAAATCAACTAGAATAGTAGAGAAACCTGTCCAGCAAAAGTAACAGTAGTGGATTTCCCATTGGTCCCTGTCACTGCCAAAATTTTGACACTTTTTGGGAGGGCTTCTGCTGCAAAATCCAACTCGGACATGACCTGTTTTCCCTGCTAATAGACGGAAAAGGTTATCACAAGTTATCAAACATAAAAATAGCAGGAAGATGGGAACTAACAAATTCATCATTGAATATTTGTAGGAACAAAGGTGCCAAAATTCAGAAGTATATTGTATCTTCATTTGCATAAGATTATTTATGGAAATGAATCATAAATGAATGTATGACAGCATCAGAAAAGTAGAATACATAAATGACATGATTATTTAACCCCATCTTATAATTCATAAAATTTCAGGCCTGCCATCTCTTATTTCTCAAGAAAATAGATGCTGAAATTAAGACACGAACTTACCGACTGTAACAAATATGAAAGGCCGTATTTTTCTAGGGGAACTCCAGGAGAAACAACCACCACATCTGCATCGTTAAGCAGATTCCAATCAAAGTTTCCAAGGACCGTTTTGAACCCAGTAGAGTTCAATGCCATAAAAGAACGATCATGCTGTAACCAAGAGCAAGTTAAGCATTAAAATGGGGAACAAGGAACCAGTTTAAGTGACCACAACAAATTTAAGAACATGAAGGGATAAACAATAATATACCTCTAGCGAACTCAAACTCTCATCCTGATCAATACCTACAACCGAAGCACCTCGTGCAAGAGCAAGCCTTGCAGCAGCTTTTCCAGATATTCCCAAGCCAACTACCTGCAATTCAACTGTTATATGAACCATTGTTGGATTTAACAAATTCCTTCAAAAACTCATTGTCTACCAATATGACAAAGACACAATAAAATGACTGAAACAACTTAACCAACAATAAATTAAACTATTGTTAGTTGAAAGGGACTAAAGTTGTTATTATTCCATTTCCCTTTTTCTTCCTTCATCAATTCATATCTAAAGTAAAGTGCACCATCAGGATTACTCATTTAAGCTCATTATGAACTTTGGGTTTTTGCCTTCAACCACTGAAATCTTATAGTGTGATTAAGAGCTTAGTGAAAGAAGAGAGTATTTGGAGATAAAATGAACAATGTAATACAAAGAGGGGGGGGAGGTGCTTACTGCAACAGTTCGGCCTTTGAGGTCCTGTCTGGGAGAGCAAGCTCGAATGGTTCTGAAACAAGTGATTTTGGGAGAGGGAGTGGATTTGAGAGGCAGGGTTTTGTTTCCATAGTTGAGAGGTAGGAGCTCCATGGTTTTTCTGCAGACAAAATTTGTCGGTTTAGGCCTCTGGGTTTTCAATTATTTTATGCTTCTTGTTTTTAATTTGTTGTACTGCATTTGATTTTCCATAATGGGTCATTGAAAAAACAAACAAAAAAAAAGAGACAACAGAGATTAAATGAGCTACCTAAAAACCAATTTACTGCGATTGACAGAGACAAATTTTAGGAGTGACTACCAGGGCTGCAGGGAAGGGGGCATGGCAAAAAAGGGTAAAATTCCCTAGTTGGTCACCCAAGGATTTCATTTTGAGTAACCAAAATAAAAACCTTGCAATTTGGTCATCGTTATCATGTTTACACTTTCACTTTAGGCACCCAACTCCTAAATTACTTTCATTTTGGTCACTCAAGAAATATTTTTTTTAAAGTATTGATTGGGTAAAAAAAAAATCAATGATTAAAGTGAAAAAATAGTAGTAATTAAAATAATATACAAAAATTGTCTACTTGTTTATCCCAAAATTCTAACTTTAGGTTTTAAAATATAAAATTTAAATATTAAGATTTAAAATTATAGTAACAAATAGATTGATATTATCAATGAATAAAATTTTTTCAACAATTTATTTAAATTATTTTGATGTTTTGATTTTTTTTTTAAATAACCAATGAAAAATTTTGTCATTAATATATAGTTTCACAAAATCTTTTTATTATTATTATTTGATTTTGAATCTTCCGCTAAAAACAAAAGAAAATCATTGCAATTAATTATTTTTATCTTCCATTCCAAACAAAATTCATAATTTTTTCATCACTTCTTTACCCAAACAAAGAATAAATAATATATTTAATTAATTGCAAGTATCTTTTCGTTTACTTTTAGCTTAGCATGGAAGATTCGATATTATATAATCAAAAGAGGTTTAAGTTTCGTAAACAATTATTAAATATAAGTTATTTGAGTTGTTTTGATTAAATATAATTTGAAAATATAAAATAAAAATTTAAAATTTAAAATTTAAAAGGAGATTAAATTAATTAATTTTAATATTATAGTAACAAATCAGTTTACAATATCAATGGATAAAAAGTTTTCAACAATGTATTCAATTTATTTTGATGTTTTCAATTTTAAATTTTTAATATTAAAAAAATTAAAAATTTCAGCAATGGGACAAACAAGTATAATTTAATAATTCTTGTATTTTTACCCCAACCAATACTTCAAAAAACATGTTTTGGGTGACAAAAATAAAAGCGACCTAAAAATTGAATGACAAAAATGAAAGAGTAAACATGGAAGTGGTGAGTACAGTTAACCGCCATTAGACATTTAACACTTTGATGACTAAAATAAAAGCCCCTTAAAAATTGAGAGACCAAAATAAAAGCGTGCTAAAAATTAAGTGACTAATTAGATAGTTTACCAAAAAAAGAGTCTATTTATATTTGGCCCCAAATTTTAAAATTTTCTTAAAGTACGTTATATTATTTATTTAAGAAATGTTGATATTTGGTTCGAATATTTAGTTTTAAAATATAAATGAATAAATCTTAAAACTATAAATTAATTTTAGTCTATTATCTAATGTTATATATGAATTTTAATTTTGTGTAATTTATATATATAATTTTAATTTAATTTAATTTTCATAAATTATTAATAAAATTATTGATATACCATTATTTTAAATTTATATGTGCGTTAGACAATAAATAATTATATTTACTCGATAATTTTATAACCTTTTGAGTGGTCTTTCTTCAACAACAGCGGCTGCTGTTACTGTCAAAGAAGCTTCTATCTGTAATTCCATAGAGTAAATGAATTATATCATTACTCAATTTTCGTTCAAATTTGGTGCTCTTTTTTTTGTCAGAATTGGAGATTGTAGCAGCTTCCTTCAATTTATGGACTGCTAAATTTCTTCAATGGTGTTTGAGTAATTTTTTCCCTGCCCTGGTGGTGTTTATATATTTATATAATATAGATATTGTTTATTTATATGATATATTAGGCAGGTTTCATGCATATAAATACATATTTTATTCTAGATCTAACATGTATTTATAAGATTCCATGTACATGTAATTTCACAAGAGCGCAAGCTCTATTTGCGAGCTTGGTTTGCGAGCTCCTGTGAACAAAATAGAAAATCATCCCTACAAATGGGAAAATATTTTGTCATATGTAAACGCCCAATACATTGTCTTGCTGAAAGTTCAAAACCATTCACATCATAAGTCAATACAAAATTAATTTTTTTTATAAGTTGATAATCATCCATCCATGTGCCGTAAACAGCCCTCATTCCCTTTTAGTAGATCCGTCATACTATTTCATTGCAATCAAACCCTCTGCACATACAAAAGAAATACTTACATTTGACAACCATATGGCTGCATGTTTCGATAATGAGACATTCCTTTTTAACTTGTCATTGGGGATGGAAATGGCGTCAAAGGATAGTGGACTAAAATGCAAGCAAATGTGACATACTACCCATTGATTTGTCGAGGCTTGAAGGCCTAAATGTTAATACTGCCGGTTCCAATGTTTGTTGCAAATTACTCTGGAATCAGGTATTCTACACTTATCATATGTTTCATGTTTCGACCAAAAAATTTGTGTTACTTTTTCAGGATCTTTAGTTTATTTCACAATATTATAATTTATATATGATTGATGAAAATATTGAATCAAATAAAAATATTTTCTTAAAATTCTAATGTACTTTGGTAATTACAACATTTGAGTTGCTCTTATATGTCTAATGTCACATATTATTAGTAGTATCGAGTAAATAAATTTGGCCATAAATAAAATGTTCAACTTGTAGATACACTACAAAAAAATCTGCCATATACTGATATTTATTTTGATCCGCGATCAAATTCCGTCAGTATAAGTACATTTATATCAACAGATTATTTTTTTTCAATATATGACAACTTATACTGACAAATTTTGCTGCCGTCAATATAAGACTTGATATACCGACAGATTAAATTTATCCGTCACTGTAAATCTTGTTTATACTCTCAATCTCAATCTCAACCACAACTTCTTCTTCAAAAATAAATAAATAAATAAAATATGATGAAGATTACAATAAATCATTGTACTAAAGAGGGTATAACATACGTTCTAAAATTAATTGTGACATGTAATCTGAAAATTAATTAATTTTTGCAAAGTCAAGAGATTTTTTACCATCATGTGCATTTCCAAAAAAGCTATTCATGTAATCTGAAAATAAAAATTCTCTATAATGAGCCCTCCCATCTTTCTCTATCGCTTGAGGTAATGGTGCAACCTTTTGTGTTGCTCGAGGACTTGTAAATATTGGTATAGACACTCGAGATTTTGTACTTGTGGTTCGTACTCTATGCTCTGCACTTTTATATCTTCCATTACTCCATATCTGAATAAAAAACATTAAAAAAAAAAGCATTAGTTAAGTATTAGACTAGAGAGCACCATTTTTTAAAAGTTCCATTTATTAAATTTCTTCATAAATATGAAAAAAAGAGTTAAATAAAATATTGACTTGGACCTGTAACATATCGCCGATGTTGATGACTAAGGCACCAGGAATAGGAGGAATCTCTACCCACTCCTCTTTTTTTTCCATGTCTATATCTTCCGGAACTTTTACATACAAACCGCCAATTCCATCTTGTAATAAGATTGTAAGAGTACCCATATCGGAATGACGTCCTACTCCGACTGTAAGTTCAGGATTAGGACATGTTGGATAAAAATTCATGTTAACCATCTTCTTTCCGATGAATGCATCAATATTTGAGTCATCTAGTTCGACTCCTAGATTTGCCATCAAAGCATCAAGCAATTTCTTCACCATCTCATGCGACATCTTCAAATATTGAAGAGCAACATCCCTACAAAGGGAATATTGATATTTACATCAATCTCTCGTTAATTAGGTTTCAAAATTCCAAGGGAAAAGGAAAATAAAATATAGAGCATATATATTTCATTACCTGCACTCCATAGGCCACTGTTGAAGAGCTTCATTCTCATTGGTGTAAGCCATGCTAATATAGTCTTTCCATTCCAATGCTTTCTCTTTCTCGGGCACAAAACTAGTCCCATATTTCACTAACGGGGATGGACTTACCTCTTTGCGGTAAACAGCCTTTCTTTCTGCAGGCAATCCAAAGAAGTTATGTGCGGTCTGCTTAAGGGAGTCGAGTAGTTGTATGGGAACTCCATGGTTTACAACTTGGAAGAATCCCAGAGTCTCAGCAGCTCTAACAATTTGGTTGGCCACTTCGTCATGCTCGGGGCCATCGAGCTTCGACAAATCGATTGGTGGTATCTCACATTTACTTGCATTTTTCTTATTAATTTGCTCGGCAAGTGGTTGAATGTAAGGCCGAGGCACCTTTGACATGCCAGAGTCCACTATTCCTTTGACGCCATTTCCATCTCGGACGACAAAGTTAAAAAGAGAGCTCTCATCATCCAAACTTGGAGCCATTTGGGTGTGAAATGTGAGTAATGCTTTTGTGGTATTTCTTTTGTATGTGCAGAGGATTTGATTGAAATGGAATTGTGTGATGGCATCAACCAAAGGCAACGGGGTCTATTTATAGTGCATGGATGGAAGATTATAAGTTATAAAATCTTATTTTTTTTTCTGTTGACATTTGTGATACAAATGGTTTGAACATTTCAGCAAGAGAAAGTATGACCATTTTTAGCTTTGAATAAATTTAGCAATTTATGAATTCAAGAGAAGTTGGCCTATTTGAAGATGACAGCAGCCTCCATAACTCAAGACCTCTCCGAAGGCTATAAAATTACATCTTCATAAAAAGAGTTTCATAAATATATATTGGTTGAATTGAAACTATAAAAAATATTTCTAAAATTTCAAGTCAAGAATGATATAACAAGATATCAAAGACTAATCTACAATAAAAAGCATTTTCATAACCTTCATACATAAACAAACGTTAATTCAAAACTCTGTTTATATAGTCTGACATTCTTTATATTTCTAGAGTACTTCAAACCTCTAAGATTTTGTGGATTAATTCAAACTACATATTTATATTTATTAAAGTTTTCACATGAACCAATTATTGAAGAGATATATAGCAATTTTTTAATGGGTTTTTTTTTTAAGTTTAAAAAATATAATTTTATAACCTTTGGAGCGGTCGTCTTCAACAATAGCGGCGGCTATCACAGTCAAAGAAGCCTATATCTGTAATTCCAATAAAGAATGGATTACATCATTATTCTTCAAATAATAATCGGGTTTTTTAGTTAATTTCCATTGTGACAATTTTGCTTGACTTTTATCATCAGAATTGGAAATTGTAGCAGCTTTCATGAATTTATAGAGTACTGCTAAATTTCTTCAATGGAAAATATTTGTTTAAGTAATATTTTTGAGAGTATTGTCAAATGGTCAGAGGAAATTCCAGTTCATAATAGGGTTGCCTGGATATCTTGCCATGGAGTACCGCTACAATCATGGAATAATTGTTGGAAACTTTAGACATCACATATATAATAAGGATAATTACATGTTATTATCTACTATTATGATAGGTTAGCCCAAATTAAAAATGATCTAATTTGGTTAGAATTTTATTGGACTTTTAATTATTAAATAAAGTATGAGATAAATATGTGTAGATACTCTTCTAATCAAATTCTAATTAATGATGGGCTAATTAGAATTTGATTAGAACTGATATGCTAAGATTATAAATATTAGGGTTATGGTCCCCAAATTATACACATGATATCTTTTCTAATATCTCATCATTAGGAAAGAGAGAGCATATATTCTCTGAATTTCTTTTGTGCTAATTTGGAAGATCAAATCCCTAAAATCCGGCAAAACTTCAAGAAATTCATGGATTTAGGTACGCTTCCGCATTTAGTTTTATTCTTGATGATTTGACATGATAGATCCTGGTTTATTAAGTTTTATTTTTAGATTTATTTTACAAATCTAACAAGTGGCATCCGAGCTTTGTCATGTTGAATTATTGAGATAGAATTTATTCTTTATGAATTTGATATTTTGATATTATGTTGAATCTTTGAGATTCTTGATAATTTTGGATTTTGATTCTTTAAATAAAGTTTTAAGGTTTTATAAATATAATCTAGTTTGATATTTGCAAGGCATGTGATTATTATTTTAATCTTATATGACATTTAAAAATATATATATAAATATATATATAGAAATTGATTCATATATATGTTCTGTTATAAAATATATGCATGCTTTGATTGGTTTAATGCATGTTTTGGATATATATATATAATTATCTTTCAAATTTGATTGAAAGATGAAATTAAGGTAAATATTTTGAAACAAATAAATTCAGATTTTGGCTTTTATTTAAGGATGTCTAATATTTTAAATAAATTAGTTGAAACAAAATGCCGCCAAAGTGACCTCTTTTGTGTAGATTAGTTTATTTGAAATATTAAGATGATTATATGTTTCTGTGATTCATGCGTTTATTAATTGACCCAAAGGTAAGTTAATATTTGACAGAATTTCAACGACATATGTGGTGATAAACGTGTGACAATTATAAGGTATTTTATGTGAACAATAAGTTAGTCCAAAGATTAATTCATTGTTTGACACAATTTATTGTCAATGTTTGATTGCTACAACAAGAGTACCGCTTACTGTTAATATTACTGTCCAAAGACTTGATATTAATGTTGTGTTTGGTATCTTGAAATGGGATTAGCCATTATCCTGAATCTATTGTTTACTTATGAATATTGATTTAAGCTTGTTTTTTGTTCTATATTCAGCTAATTCATCTTCTGTTGCCACAATATCTGCTAATATAAATTCTATACCCATGTTTAATGGGACTAATTTTAAGGAATGGAAAAGGCACTTACTTATAGTGCTTGGTTGTATGCACATAGACCTTGCACGAAGGGAAGAAACAACCTGCACATCTCACTGCGGAAAGCACCCCTGATGTTAAGAGGGATTTTGAGAGGTGGGATCGTTCAAATCGCATGAGTCTTATGATCATGTAACACAGCATTCCAAAAGCCTTTAGGGGCATAGAATCTGAAGAGATTACTCAGGCCAAGGGTTTCCTTGATGAAGTTGAGAAACGTTTTGCTAAAAACGATAAGGTTGAGATGACATCACTTCTGACTTCTTTGATGTCTATGAAGTATAAGGGTCAAGGAAACGTAAGGGAGTACATTATGGAGATGTTCCATACTGCTTCAAGACTTAAGGCACTTAAGATCGAGCTTTCTGAGGAATTGCTTGTTCTTATGGTTTTGGTATCGCTTCCTGCACAGTTTAATCAATTTAAAATTAGTTATAACTGTCAAAAGGAGAAATGGACCCCAAATGAGCTCATTTCTCATTGTATGCAAAAAGAAGAAAGGTTGAAGCATGATAAGTCTGAAAGTGCTCATTTGGCCAATGCCCCTAAAGACAAGGGCAAGAAAAGAAAATATCAGAATGAAGCTGCTAAGGGTCCAGCTCAAAAGAAACAACAATAAGCTACAGAGAGTTGTTTCTTTTGTAACAAGTCTGGACACGTAAAGAAAGATTGTACCAAATATCATGCTTGGCGTCAAAGAAAGGTATAATTCTTAATTTGGTCTGTTCGGAGATTAATTTAGCTTCAGTACCTAGAAATATTTGGTGGATAGATTCTGGTGTTATTACTCACATAAGTGTTTCTATGTAGGGTTGCCTGAGTTACCGAAAGCCAAGTGATGGTGAAAGACACATCTTTATGGCGATGGAAAATCGGTAGAAGTGGAAGCGATTGGGCATTTTAGGTTGTTATTAAGAACTGGTTTTTATTTGGATTTAAAAGACACTTATATTGTACCGTCATTTAAACGGAATTTAGTTTATGTTTCTTCGTTGGACAAATTTGGTTATTATTGTTCATTCGGAAACAATCAATTTAATTTGTCTTTAAATTAAATGTTATTGGAACTGGTTATTTAAATGCTTATGACAACCTTTATTTGCTAGAAACAATTGCATCCTATAATGAAACCTTGCATGTGGAATCACGTGGTATTAAACGCAAATTAAGTAAGGAAAATTCAGCATCATTATGGCATAAGCGCTTAGGTCATATCTCAAAAGTTAGTGTCGAAACCACCCTTTTTGGAAAAAAGGCGGGAATCGGACTTGGGTTTTGAAAATGAATAAAACGGGAGTCGCCACCGGTCGTTTATTAGGTGTGATCGGGTCACCTTTGTTTTAAATAAACATTTCAGTTTACTAAAACGGTACTTTTGGTTTGCGAATATTCGAGAAAATAGGTTCGGGAGTCGGTTACGTGCGAGGAAGGATTAGCACCCTCACAACGCCCAAAATCGGTACCAAATGGATTTATCAATGTCCTAATGTCGAAAAGTTTGAAATGATTTTGAAATTTTATTCTCCTTTTTTTTTTCGATTTTTAAACAACTTAGTTAAATATTGAGATTCCCTTGTTTCGAAGGGATAGAGTATCACATCCAGCACGATTGGACATGGTAATCTAAATCCTCGAATTCAAGATCATCCCTAAGGTTCTCCAAGAGCATGTATTGAAATTTGACAGGGTATTCATTCATTTGGTCAAACAGAAAATCACACCCAGCACGATTGGGCACAATCTCTTCGAATTCCCAAACTTACGAATATTACCTTATTTAAAATACGAGCAAAATTTGATAGCATATCCATTTGTTTGGTCGATCAGAACAAATCACACCCAGCACGATTGGGCACAATTTCTTCGAATTTCCAAGCACATGGATATTACCCTTGTGAAACCTCTTTTTTTTTTATGAAATTAAAATGGAAGAGTGCTTAAATGCGTCTTAAAGTTGTCGATCTACATGAAATGATATAAACAAAAATAAACATAAAAAATGTCACAACGAAGATAAAATTAAAAATACTGAAAATGCAACGGAGAACATTAGAACCAAAACAATGTTAATAATAATAATGATAATAATAATAATAGTAGTAGTAGTAGTAGTAATAGTAGTAGTAATAATGATAATAATAATAATAATAATAATAATAATAATAATAATAATAATAATAATAATAATAATAATGATACCCTAATAGAATAATAATAATAATACAAAATATGTACAACATAATAATATAATAATAATAAATATAATAGTAATATAGTAATAATAAAATAATAATAATAATAATAATGCAAAATATATACAACATAATAATATAATAATAGTAATGATAATAATAATAATAGTAATATAGTAATATAATAATGATAAGATAATAATGATGATTGTAAAATACTAAAAAGGATCAAATTGAATTTAAAGTGAAATTTTGGGGTCAACTCAAAGTAAAATAAAAGGGAAAGGATTCATTAGAAACGTGCATGAAAGGAGAGGGACCAAAATAAGAATATTTCCACGGCCTAAAATATAGTTTTTGATTTGGACCAAATTGAAAGCATATTTGAATTATCAGGGCTGATTAAGGAAACAAATGAGAAATAGGTAGGTCCTATTCAAATAACAATGCGAAGAAGGGGGGACCAATCGCGCAAATAACCCCCGCTTGCGAAAACGTTGTGCTTGAGGATTAAATTGAAAAATGGTGAATTATGGAAGGACCAAAGCAATAAATAATCCTTTTAGACCAAACAAGCGGATCCTCCGGGTCACAAATCGGGTCGCGCGCGGATCCTACCCCCTTAAACGACACCGTTTTGTTGGAGCTATTTAAGCCCAAAATTTCTGAAAAGTTTCATTTATTTCCTTGCTTAAAAAAAAAATCTAATTTTGCTTTCTCTTTTTCTCCCTCTGTAGGTATAGGGGCTGGCAATTTCTGGTGGCCAGACCACCACGCCGGACGCCGATTTTCGGCTCCGACGCCGCCATGTACGGCGGTGGGGAACCTTAAAAGTCACGCTTTTTTGATGCAAAAGTAAGTTTTCTGTCTTTTAAATACATATCTATATATATTTGTGCGAAATAAAAGGAAAATAATTCGTAAAAGGAAAAGAAGTAAAAATGAAAATCACCCTACGTTATTGATCTGATTTTGGTATCCTGGGCCCTTCTTTCTTGTTTGCCCGATCTCTGCTATTTCTTTTTCGAAACTATTCCCTTGTTATTACTCGAGAAATAAGAGAACTAAAAAAAGGATCTTTGTTACATGATTTTTCTGTGGCTTTATAGCCGAATAATAGCAATAAAAAAAATCAATCTTTTGCTTGTGGTGTTGCTGTTGTTTCGTCCGTTTTTGCAGGGCTAACGGCGCGAGTAGAGGCCATGGTGGAGCCTGGTGGCCGACAGTGGCTAGTGGAGCAGAGGGCGACGCCACTTTAGGGTAGTCTTTAAGGTTTTTTTTATTTCTGTTTTGGGTTAATTTTTGGTTTATTTGGGTTTGGTCCAATGGTTTTGGGCCTTGGCTGACGGGTTTTGTAATCGGGTTTTATGGGCCGGGCAATTTTGGGTTTGTACAGCTGCCCCTCTTTGCTCGTTGTCGTGCAACGGGAACAGAGCAAAGACATAAAAAAGGCCCAAATTTGCCCGGATCCACTGAGTCTAGATTCTTCGGTGTCCCTATTCTTCATGTGGCCTTGTTCCAGTCCATTGCATCTTGTTGCTTTGATCTACTCCACTACTACTTCCGAGAGATAGGGCTTATAGCTTCAATCCACTTCACTGTTCCGTTGTATCTTCAATCTCGCCCCACTACTGTTTATGGTGACAGGATCTACAATCTTCAAACTATTCCACCATTGGTCAGTGGTAACAGGACAATCTTCAACCTATTCCACTATTGGTCAGTGGCAACAGGACAAACTTCAACCTATTCCACTACTGGTCAGTGGCAATAGGACAATCTTCAAACTCTTCCACCGCTGGTCAATGGCAATAAGACGATCTTCAACCTCTTCCACCGTTGGTCAGTGGCAATAAGACGATCCTCAACCTCTTCCACCTCTGGTCAGCGGCAATAGGATGATCTTCAACTTATTCCACTACTGGTTAGTGGCAATAGGATAATCTTCAATCTATTCCACTACTGGTTAGTGGCAATAGGATAATCTTCAATCTATTACACTACTGGTTAGTGGCAATAGAACAATCTTCAATCTATTCCACTACTGGTTAGTGGCAATAGAACAATCTTCAACCTATTCTACTACTGGTCAGTGGCAATAGGATAATCTTCAACCCATTCTACCATTGGTCGGTAGCAACAGGGCAATTTTCAACCCATTCCACCATTGGTCGGTGGTACTCGATTTGCTTCCTTACTATCTTCAGGAAGACTTCGATCTTCAATCTGCCCCACTATCATCTCTAGGGGATAAAATCTGAACTTCCTACACTGTTCTTCAAGGAACCTGTCGTGTAGAATGTGCATATGCTTATACAAATGATGAGGATGCTATGATCGGAATGGCTCAAATGCTCCTAACTAGACGTATTTTGCATGAATGTAAAATGTCATGAGAGTGGTCCTTTTACAATGATTAGGATGCAATGATTAAAATGAATCGAATGCCCCTAATTAAATGTGAGATGAATGCATGAGAATGATTCTTTTGTAACGTATCACCCTGCCTTCTCGTTCGGTCGGCATCTTTGGGGTCCCCTTTTCGGATCTCAATTACCTGGTTAGTCCTGAATATTGACCTCACTTCAGGTTCTTGTAAAAATTAGAAGTTGTCAGAGTAATATGCGAAACTCCTTTAATTTGAATATCAATGGTCCATTAATCGTTATTTCAATGAGAAGTGCTTGAAGAATATCATCACAAAGGATATTGAGAGTAAAGCTCAAAGTGAATAAATTGATCAAAATATTAGGTTTTGACAAGGTAAATTTTGCTAAAATATGAAATGAATGAGATAAAAACAAGTGTCCAGATGTCATAGCATGAGCTTTTCTGTACAAATTTTCTCGAGGATCCCTTTTGTATTCGATAGGTGTTTGGCAGACTAAGAAGACTTCGTTGATGCCCCAAGACGTGACGTCTCTCCTTCTTGTTAATTTGGGTTACAGCGAGACTACTATATGCTTCCCTTCAATCAAAAATTCGAATTGCCCATTCTTGGGTTTTTACTTCGGAACCCCTTTGGTCTCAAAGCGCCCTTTGCGGGTTTTCACTTTGGCCTCTCCAATTCGCCACCCTCTCTTTTTTTTAGGCAAAGTATTTCTTCACTGAATCCGAGTTCACGGGATTCAATAAACTTTTGCCGTCCATCTCTGTTAGAATTAGAGCTCCACCAGAAAATGCCTTCTTTACTACATAAGGTCCTTCCCAATTTGACATCCATTTTCCTCTAAAGTCTTTTTGCATGGGAATAATCTTTTTCAGGACAAGGTCTCCTTTATAGAATTCTCTAGGGCGTACTTTTTTGTTATAAGCCTGTATCATTCGCTTTTGATACATTTGTCCATGACGAAGGGCTCTTAGCCTCTTTTCCTCGATTAGGTTTAGTTGATCATACCGGGATTGAGTCTATTCTGCTTCATCCAACTTTAGTTCAAACAAGACCCGAAGGGAAGGGATCTCGACTTCGATTGGAAGTATCGCTTCCATCCCATAAACTAAAGAGAAAGGAGTTGCCCCGGTAGAGGTCCTGACTGATGTTCGATAAGCGTAAAGAGCGAATGGTAGCTTTTCGTGCCAATCTCTGTAAGTTTCAGTCATCTTCCCCACGATTTTCTTGATATTCTTGTTAGCTGCCTCGACTGCTCCATTCATTTTTGGACGATACGACGACGAGTTATGGTGTTTGATCTTGAATTGGCTGCAGACCTCCGCTATCATACTGTTGTTCAAGTTCAGTGCATTGTCAGATATGATCCTTTCAGGCATTCCATACTGGCATATGATTTCTTTCTTTAAGAACTTGCTGACTGCTGACTTCATGACATTCGCATACGAAGTGGCTTCTACCCATTTGGTGAAGTAGTCGATTACCACAAAGATAAATCGATGCCCATTCGAGGCTTTTGGTGAGATCGGCCCAATGACGTCCATCCTCCATATAGAGAAAGGCCATGTGGAGGTCATGACATGGAGAGGTGAAGGAGGTACATGAATTTTATCTCCATAAATTTGACATTTGTGGCATTTCTTAGCATAGCTGATGCAATCTCCTTCTATAGTAGACCAATAATACCCGAATCTCATAATCTATCTTGCCATTGTAAAACCATTAGCGTGTGTCCTATAGACACCCTCATGAACTTTTTCGAGGATTCTCTTGGCTTCAACAGCATCCACGCATCTTAGAAGTATTTGATCATTTCTTCTCTTGTATAGGATTTCTCCATCCAAGACATAATCACTGGCCAGTCTTCTCAACGTCCTCTTATCATTCTTAGTTGCTTGGTCGGGGTATTCACAATTCTTTACGTATCGTAATATATCATGATACCAAGGGTGATCATCTTTTTCTTCTTCTTCGCTGATGTTGTAGCAATGTGCTGGAACCTCATAAATGATCATTTGAATAGGCTTTACTTCTTCTTGCTTATTCACTTTGATCATAGAAGCTAAGGTAGCTAGGGCGTCGGCCATCTGGTTCTCTTCTCGTGGGAGGTAACAGAAAGCGACGTTGTCAAACTCCTTGATTAACTCCAAAACTAACCTTCGATAACTGATTAACTTGGGATCTCTCGTTTCCCATTCACCTTTCAGTTGGTAGATTACCAGCGCAGAATCGCCGTATACCTCCAATGTTTTAATTTTGCGTTCGATGGCTGCACGGATACCCAGGATGCATGCTTCGTATTCAGCCCTGTTATTCGTGCAATCGAAATCTAATTTGCTAGTGAGAGGATAGTGATCTCCATCTGGGGATACTAGGACTGCCCTAATTCTATTCCCCATCGCGTTTGAAGCTCCATCAAAGTTTAGTTTCCAAGGACGGCCCTTCTTTTGGACATCTTCTTCAGTGATTGCCACATACATTAGATCTTCATTTGGGAAATCAAAGTCCAATGGCTCGTAATCTTCTGAAGCTCTGCTAGCTAGAAAGTCTGCTATTGCACTTCCTTTTATAGCCTTCTGGTTTATGTAGACTATATCGAATTCAGAAAGCAGAATATGCCATCAGGCCATTCTTCCATTTAGCGCAGTCGATTCCATCATGTACTTGAGAAGATCTAGCTTTGAGATAAGCCAAGTGGTGTGATATAGCATGTACTGTCTCAGTCTCCGGGTCGTCTAAATCAAAGCGTAACACAGTTTCTCGATTGGAGAGTACCTTGTCTCGCATTCTGTAAACTTCTTACTGAGATAGTATATCGCTCTTTCCTTTCATCCCGACTCATCGTGTTGACTCAGCACACATCCCATAGAATTTTCAAATGCTAACAAATACAATATCAATGGCTTATCCGGGCGAGGTGGCATCAGTACTGGGGGTTCAAACAAGTAATGTTTGATCTTATCAAAAGCTTTCTGGCACTCTTCATTCCATACACCCGAGTTGTGTTTCCTGAGGAGACGAAATATAGGGTCACACTTCTCCGTTAGTTGTGCGATAAACCGGGCGATGTATTTTAATCTTCCTAGGAAACCTCGTATTTCCTTCTGGGTACGTGGTGGAGACAACTCCTGTATGGCTTTTACTTTATCAGGACCAACCTTAATTCCTTTTTCACTGACTACAAATCCCAACAACTTTCCCGACCTAGTCCCAAAGGTACATTTTGCTGGATTGAGTTTCAGTTGAAATTTCCTCAATCTTAGGAACTGTTTCCTCAAGACCTATATATGCTCCTTCTCAGTCCTAGATTTCGCAATCATGTCGTCCACATAAACTTCAATCTCCTTGTGCATCATGTCGTGGAAGAGGGTAACCATGGCTCTTTGATACGTTGCCCCTGCATTTTTCAGTCCGAACGACATTACCTTATAGCAGAATGTTCCCCACATGGTCATGAATGTGGTTTTCCCCCTATCTTCAGGGTGCATCTTAATCTGGTTGTACCTAGAGAAGCCGTCCATGAAGGAGAAAAGTGAATAACCAGCTGTGTTATCTACTAAAGTATCGATGTGAGGCAACGAAAAGTTATCTTTTGGGCTAGCCTTGTTCAAATCCCTATAGTCCACACACATTCGTACCTTTCCATCTTTCTTAGGAACAGGAACTATGTTTGCTACCCATTCTGAGTATTTGACCACTTGTAAAAAACCAGCATCGAACTGCTTCCTGACTTCTTCTTTTATCTTTAACAAAACATCAGGCCTCATTCTTCGAAGTTTCTGTTGAACGGGTTTACATTTCTCCTTTATGGGGAGGCGGTGTACCACTATATCTGTGTTCAATCTGGGCATGTCCTGGTATGACCAAGCGAAGACGTCCTTGAATTCTTGGAGTAACTTGATGAGGTCTTGCTTTGTCTCTGCAGCGATGTTAACCCCGATTTTTAACTCTTTCCCTTCTTCCAAGCTCACAATTTCCACTGACTCTTTGTGGGGTAAGATTCGTTTCTCCTCTTGCTCTACCATCCTTAACAATTCAAGAGATATGCTACTGTCTCGGTCATTTTCAAAATCTCGGGAATCCTCCATACCCATATCTTGTTCAAAAGAAGATTCTGAGTTAATAACAGTGTCACTCATGCCATTGATATCTGGGGACCTGCTAGAAGGGCAGAGAAAAGTGCAAAAACTGAAATAATCTAAGAATGACTATTTGTGTGAATGAATGAAATGTAAAGGATAAAAAACATTTTCTCGAAAGATGTATTTTATTGAAATAAAGATGCTTGGACATATGCCTATTCAACAAAGGGTTCCCTATTACTCCTAGGCTTAGAGCAATAGGTGTGCTTTGAACATTACTCTGAATTGATTCTAAAAGCTACGGGAATCTCTTCCACGGTCCAATTGTTCAAAACACTTCCAGGAGCATAAGGGCGAATCCCGGATAAATCTCTTTCTTCAGGCCTTCCCTCGGATACGGCGTTGATGCTCAAGTTTCCCAACACTTCTTCTGCTTCTTCTCTTATTGCCATGCCTTGATCAGGGTATATGATTCCCCCTGAGACAAATGTTCTGGATAAATGAGGAAAGGTCATTGGTTCCCATTTGATCTCTTCTTCGCCTAGGCGCGGCCTTCTTCTTTCTCTTCTCTTTTCTTCCTCTTTCCTCCTTTGTTCTGCATTTGGCTTGAATCCTAAGCTAAAGTGGTCTCGTTTTTCTCGTTGCATCGGCACTTCAGTCCTTCCTTAAAGGTACTTTCGAGCCCTTTCCCTGGTAAGGCTCCCTTCCCAACAGTCATTTGGAGGCACATCTTCGTAGACTTAGATACTCTGGGTATAGGGATTTTGCTACCATCGGCAATGAAGGTTACGTTGATAAATTCTAGTGATCGGAAAGAACATTCCATCACTTCCTCGTCCAGCCCAATGTACGGAGCGTCACTAGTAACGGATGCTATGATATCCTCTTCCGCATTGATTGTGACCAATCTTCCTTCCGTTACCAATTTCAACTTCTGATGCAGTGATGATGGCACAGCCCCTGTCGAATGGATCCAGGGTCTTTCTAACAGGCAATTGTAGGAAGGTTTGATGTCCATCACCAAGAAGTCTACCTCATACGTATTTGGGCCAATCTGGAGAGGTATATCAATTCTCCCCATGACCCTTCTCTCCGTTTTGTCGAATGCTCTCACAACATTATGGCATGTTTTCATGTGGAAGCTATCCACGGGCAACCTATTCAATGTGGATAAAGTTAATACATTCAGGGCTGATCCGTTATCGACTAACACCCCCGGCAATATATACCCTTTGCAGCGTGTGGTTATGTGTAGGGCCTTTGTAGATCCCATACCCCCTGAAGGTATCTCATCATCGTTGAAGAAAATAAAATTATCTGCGCTTATATTACCGACCAGACGGTCTAGCTTGCTGATGGATATATCCCCCGCGACATACGTTTCATTTAATGCTTTCATCAATGTGTTTCGATGGGTTTCTGAGCTCCTGAGTAGATCCAGTATCGATACGCGAGCTGGTTGTTTGTGCAATTGCTCCACAACACTGTACTCGCTGTGTTTAAGGAATTTTAAGAACTCCTTAGCCTCGTTTTCTGTCACTGTCTCATTGACGAATGTTTCAGGTTCGATCGTTCTTTCTTCCCTTCACTCAATCGCCACCGCTTTTCCTTTGGCTGTTTTCACTCTCGTGTTTGGGGTGTAACGCCTTCCACTACGTGTAAAGAAACCCCCATCTCGGTCTTCCTCTGTAGCATTGACTGGATTCTCTTTTCCCGGGATCACTACCTTACAATCGTAACTCCACGGGACCTTTTTATTGTCCCTATAAGGGGAAGCTGCAGGCTTTTGAATTATGACCTTCGGCGTGATTGATACTCCAGTCTCAACCGTTCTTGGTCGTGATATAATTACCGCAGGGCAGTTGCCCCCATAGATTCTCCTAGATGATCCTTCTTCCGACGAGTGGACCTCTCCTTCTTCTGGTCCTCCAATCTCTTCATAGAATTCCATCTCCTTGTTATCCATGGGATTTTGAATGATAGCCCTGAACTTGAGGCATTCTTGAATATTATGACCAGTTTCGGCATGAAACTCGCAATATCTTTCCGCTCCTTCAAGCTCTTCTCTTGGCTGTTGCGTGATTAAGCCTCTGTTTATCAATTGCTTCTGAACCCATCTTAGCGGGGTTTTTATCTCCTCGACGTTCATTTTCACTCTTTTTCCTACTTTCTCCCCCATCATGTTCACCCCATTATTAGCGTGATTGGGTAGCGGGTGTTTTGTATCGTTAACTTTCACAACACCCATTTGAATGAGTTTTTCTACCAACTTCTTGAAGGCGAGACAATTTTCTATTGAATGTCCAACAATCCCCACACGGTATTCGCATTGTGCATTTGCATCATACCATTTAGGGTGTGGAGGCTGGAGGGGCTGTAAGTAATGGGGGGCGACAACATGTGTGTCGTACAATTTTTGGTACAGTTGCCCGTATGTCATATAGATCAGAGTGAACTGGAGTTTCTCCCCATTCAGTTTTGTATTGGATTTATGTTTGTGTGAGCTTAGACGGTCGATAATTATGGTACTGGGTTGATTCAGGGTGACTGACTTGTCACAGGCACTCACGTTATTTACGTCACCCTCTCTTTTCTTCAGGGCCGTCTTTCTGGGACCTTCCCCTGCTTCTATCTTGCCACACTTAACCGCTTGTTCTATCCTTTCTCCACACTTCACAATTTCTAAAAAATCTGTCATAGAACTCCCCAACATGTGATTGATGAAAGGAGCTTTCAAAGTATGGATGAAGAGTGTGGCTGTTTCTTCCTCTAAAAGAGGCGGCTGAACCTGCGTGGCTACCTCTCTCCATCGTTGAGCATACTGCCTGAAGCTTTCGCTTGGCCTTTTCTCCATAGTTTGGAGAGTGACTCTGTCGGGAGCTATGTCTGCTATGTGGCCGTAATGTTTTATGAAGACCTGGGCCAGGTCTTTCCATGTCTTGATTTGGGTCCTACTGAGCCGATCGTACCATTTGGCTGCAGATCCAACAAGACTATCCTGAAAGCAGTGAATCAATAATTTTTCATTATTGGCGTATCCCGTCATTCGTTGACTGAACATCTTCAGGTGTGCTTCAGGGTAGGTAGTCCCGTTGTATTTTTCAAAATCTGGAGTCTTGAACTTCGGCAGAAGTATTAAGTCTGGGACCAGGCTTAGCTCTTTGACGTCAATCCTATAACAAACTCCAGCATTTTCTATCGCCTTGACTTTCTCCTCCAACCATTTATAGCGATCTTCCATCTGCCTTGAGGGTTCAGCCTTCATTCCTTTTTTTTCTATTATATCAAAATCTGGCACCATAGGGTTAATAGGGTCATCTCCCGGGTTGGATCCTGAGCCCACTTGGAAATTCATAGGGGATCCAATATTAACTTGCCCTTGTTGAGGCCTGATCGTGACAGACGGCCTCTGGGGATACTCTTCGTGCTGTGAAGGTACATGCGGCAGGGTAGAACTTGAGGGAATACCTTCATTCTCTCATCCAGTGATAGCTATGGGGCCCTTTCCTTTCTCCATGAGTCCATTCAGCAGTTGGGTCATGTGAGCCATTTGAGACATCATGTTCCTCTAGGACTCCATCACGTCTTGCTGGATCTTGGCTAGTTGCTCTTACACCTGTGCTTGCACCCGGTATTGCACTTCTTTTGGAATTGCTCTAGTCTCTGATCCATTTTCTTTGTTTTAGTGTGGGTGCCGTACGGATGTTCAGCTTCTAGATTCTTTTTCTTTTTCTCTTTTCCTCACTGCTATGATTTCAGTGTATTAGACTCTCTCTATGCATGTGACATGATGTAAATGCATGCGATGCTAATGCATGGAATGAATGCAGGAAAAAAAAGGGTATCAATTCAGATTCAGTTTCGTTTCAGAAAGCTTTATTGGAAAACAAAACCCTTTACATAAACCGGACTACAAATATGCTTTTGCCCTAAGGCGCAGAGTTTTGATTCTGCTAAGCAAAGAGATTAGCTCTTGATTATGATGAGGCTTCAGCTCATATTTCACGCTTAGTACATCGACCTGTGCTGCCAGAGTTTGCAGGTAATCGGCCACCCCTCTGATCTGAACTATGGCCTCACTCATAAGGTACTGATTTGATTATGAGAATGGTGAATCTCTTCTTCCCCACGCTATTCCTTGGCTTCAAGAAGTTCTACCCGTAGTTCATAACTGTGTAACGCTGCTTCTAATTCCTCAACCCTACTCTTCATCTCCTCGATCCTGTTTAGGCTTGACCTTAACTCGATCGCGACATTACGGCTTTGATAATGATGGAGAGTCCTCCCTAGTTCAGTTATTTTATCTTTTAATTCCATCCTTTCATTCAGGCCTTCTGCCAAATCTTTCTCTAGGGTTTCCTTTTGCGTTCGTATTTCTCGAAATTTCCTTTCCCAATAGTCAGCTTTGGCCTTTTCTTCTTGGACTTCTTGTCGCCATTGTTCAGTGGTCTTCCCCAATCTCGCATTCTTTATTGATAGACGCATCCTCTTGTATTCGGTCTTCAAGCTGTCTCGATCTTCCTCGACTTTTCTCTTTTCCTTTTTTACTTTTTCTATTTCTGACTTCTGAATATCCACATCTAGCTTCAAGTACATCTTTTCTTCTTCTAGCTTTTCTATCTTCTTTCCGAGCCCTAGATTCTGTCTCTTGAAGTCTTGTTTTATGATTTCTAGATCTGATGGTATCACCTGTAAGCATTCCTCTCTAGATCGGGAACCTTCTGTGCTCTGTTCGGGGATGTTATCGTTTACTCTTCTAGTCCTCCATCCATCATATTCTAGAGTCGTCATTGGTTCCACGGATAATCTCTTCATTCTATGAACTTGATTCCTAGCGCTAGACATCTCTTTGGCCTTTTTCTTATAGCTTTCCCCACTATACGCAAATTCACATTGGGCTAGTCCGCTTGTCGTTGGTACAAATTGTCTCGACCCGTATTGCCTTAGTACGAGCAAAGGAGCATACCCGACAGCTCCCCAAATTCCAAGCAAAGGAAACCAGTCAAAATCTCCACATTGATAAAGGACTTCATTAGAAATCATCCAATGAGCTTTCCATTCGACGTCTTCTTCTTGAAGATTCTGAAGGAGTGTCATCCAGCTTTTCTCGGAAATGTTTTCTTTTCTCGGTGTAACTACTATTTTCTTCAACGGAGAGTGATTCTCAAAGAACACATGACAAGAAACTTTTTCTACCTTCCAGAAATGGCTATGGAACCATACCAGTAGCAGTTGCGCACATCCAATGAACCTGCCTTCACCCGTTCTCCGACATGCATTCAAGGATCTGAACGTTTCGGGTAAGATTGCAGGCACAGGCGTGACCCCTTTGTCCAGTCGATCGAATAGATCGGTAACTGCTTCATCTATATGTCTTAGAGCCTTAGGAAAGATTTCCAAACCATAAGTACACAAGGCAAAGACATCAATCTTCTTTTTTACATCAGGGTGTGTCAAGATCATGTCCTTCAAACTTACCCAAGGTATGCATTTACCCTCGCCTTTCTTCTGAATTCTGGCCGAGACCCACTGCTCATTCATCCCTGTGATATTCATTAATTTCTTTACAAAGGTAGGGGCGTTGGCGGCCTTAAAATAAACCTTGTAAGCTTAGGCCTTTGGACAGTGAAGCAAGGTCGTATATTCTTCTACAGTGGGTACTAAATCTACTATCCCGAAAGTGAAACAGCTGTAAGCAGGGTTCCAAAACTGAGTCATGGCTCAGAACAGATGCTTATCTACCTTAATGTCGAACAAGTAGGGTAGATCACCATAATTGTGATAGAACAGCTATTTTACCTTATCGTCCCACTGGTTTCATATTTTTTTTATCTCGGCGAAGTCGTTTTGCGTAGTGTTGATGCGTGTAAAGTCCCACAGCTCTGATACATACCCGTCGGCTAAACTGTTCCCTTTTTCTAGTTGTGTTCGCTCTGACCATACGCGGACCGCTGCATTGTCTTCCACTTTATCAAGGAATTCATTTTCCATAACCAGCTTGCTTAACTTGAAAAATGATCGTGAGTTGATACCTTATAAATCATGGGATGACATGCGTCAAAATAAAGCAGACAAGTTGGTATTATGAAGCAAAATATAAAGCAAATAACAAAAGCCCCGTCTAGGTAACCACTAAGGATTGGTATGGCTGTATCTAGGGTAGGCCCTTAAGTCTCCCTATATGTGTTTCAGTTCTAAAGTCAAGGTACCCAAACCAACAGATTCCTCGATCCTCACCCATTATAGGCTCATACGGACTGAGTTCGGTTCAGGGGGATACATTTCCCTATGGCCATGCGGAGGTGAAAACCTCACGAAGACATAGGTACAGATGTATCCCGGAAGCAGTCCCCTAGCCTGTGCGGAGGTGAAAACCTCACGAAGGCATAGCTTCTTGCTCCCACTTAGGGTATGACCACAACAGTCATGCAAATATGAATGCAAAAATATCCTAAGAGACTCAGCATTATTGCAATCATAGTACCAGCAAATGCATCAAAAGAAGCATGATTTTTCAAAATGATTTTCCAAATCTTCGACAAAAGGACAAAGAATAATCTATTTTACGGCCTGGCTCTCTTATTAAGCTCCCCAGTGGAGTCGCCAAGCTGTCGAAACCACCATTTTTGGAAAAAGGCGGGAATCGGACTTGGGTTTTGAAAATGAATAAAACGCGAGTCGCCACCGGTCGTTTATTAGGTGTGATCGGGTCACCTTTGTATTAAATAAACATTTCAGTTTACTAAAACGGTGCTTTTGGTCTGCGAATATTCGAGAAAATAGGTTCGGGAGTTGGTTACATGCGAGGAAGGATTAGCACCCTCACAACGCCTAAAATCGGTACCAAATGGATTTATCAATGTCCTAATGTCGAAAAGTTTGAAATGATTTTGAAATTTTATTCTCTTTTTTTTTTCGATTTTTAAACAACTTAGTTAAATATTGAGATTCCCTTGTTTCGAATGGATAGAGTATCACATCCAGCACGATTGGACATGGTAATCTAAATCCTCAAATTCAAGATCATCCCTAAGGTTCTCCAAGAGCATGTATTGAAATTTGAAAGGGTATTCATTCATTTGGTCAAACAGAAAATCACACCCAGCACGATTGGGCACAATCTCTTCGAATTCCCAAACTTACGAATATTACCTTATTTAAAATACGAGCAAAATTTGATAGCATATCCATTTGTTTGGTCGATCAGAACAAATCACACCCAGCACGATTGGGCACAATTTCTTCGAATTTCCAAGCACATGGATATTACCCTTGTGAAACCTCTTTTTTTTTATGAAATTAAAATGGAAGAGTGCTTAAATGCGTCTTAAAGTTGTCGATCTACATGAAATGACATAAACAAAAATAAACATAAAAAATGTCACAACGAAGATAAAATTAAAAATATTGAAAATGCAACGGAGAACATTAGAACCAAAACAATGTTAATAATAATAATGATAATAATAATAATAGTAGTAGTAGTAGTAGTAGTAATAGTAGTAGTAATAATGATAATAATAATAATAATAATAATAATAATAATACAAAATATGTACAACATAATAATATGGTAATAATAATAATAGTAATAGTAATTAGTATAGCCATAATAATAAGATAATAATAATACAAAATATGTACAACATAATAATAATAATAATAATAAATATAATAGTAATATAGTAATAATAAAATAATAATAATAATAATAATACAAAATATATACAACATAATATTATAATAATAGTAATGATAATAATAATAATAATAACAGTATAGTAATAATAAAAAAATAATAATGATAATAATAGTAAAAGTAAATACAATAACAACAATGATAATAATAATAATAATAATAATAGTAATATAGTAATATAATAATGATAAGATAATAATGATGATTGTAAAATACTAAAAAGGATCAAATTGAATTTAAAGTGAAATTTTGGGGTCAACTCAAAGTAAAATAAAAGGGAAAGGATTCATTAGAAACGTGCATGAAAGGAGAGGGACCAAAATAAGAATATTTCCACGGCCTAAAATATAGTTTTTGATTTGGACCAAATTGAAAGCATATTTGAATTATCAGGGCTAATTAAGGAAACAAATGAGAAATAGGTAGGTCCTATTCAAATAACAATGCGAAGAAGGGGGGACCAATCGCGCAAATAACCCCCGCTTGCGAAAACGTTGTGCTTGAGGATTAAATTGAAAAATGGTGAATTATGGAAGGACCAAAGCAATAAATAATCCTTTTAGACCAAACAAGCGGATCCTCCGGGTCACAAATCGGGTCGCGCGCGGATCCTACCCCCTTAAACGACACCGTTTCGTTGGAGCTATTTAAGCCCAAAATTTCTGAAAAGTTTCATTTATTTCCTTGCTTAAAAAAAATCTAATTTTGCTTTCTCTTTTTCTCCCTCTGCAGGTATAGGGGCTGGCGATTTCTGGTGGCTAGACCACAACGCCGGACGCTGATTTTTGGCGCCGACACCGCCGTGTACGGCGGTGGGGAACCCTAAAAGTTGCGCCCTTTTGATGCAAAAGTAAGTTTTCTGTCTTTTAAATACATATCTATATATATTTGTGCGAAATAAAAGGAAAATAATTCGTAAAAGGAAAAGAAGTAAAAATGAAAATCACCCTACGTTATTGATCTGATTTTGGTATCCTGGGTCCTTCTTTCTTGTTTGCTCGATCTCTGTTATTTCGTTTTTGAAACTATTCCCTTGTTATTACTCGAGAAATAAGAAAACTAAAAAAAGGATTCTTGTTACATGATTTTTCTGTGGCTTTATAGCCGAATAATAGCAATAAAAAAAATCAATCTTTTGCTTGTGGTGTTGCTGTTGTTTCGTCAGTTTTTGCAGGGCTAGCGGCGCGAGTAGAGGCCATGGTGGCACCTGCTGGCCGACAGTGGCTAGTGGAGCAGAGGGCGGCGCCACTTTAGGGTAGTCTTTAGGGTTTTTATTTCTGTTTTGGGTTAATTTTTGGTTTATTTGGGTTTGGTCCAATGGTTTTGGGCCTTGGCTGACGGGTTTCGTAATCGGGTTTTATGGGCCGGGCAATTTTGGGTTTGTACAGTTAGAATTGAAAGCCTTGTGTCTGATGGTATTTTAGTGTCCCTTGACTTTACAGACTTTGATGTCTGTGTCGATTGCATTAAGGGAAAACAGACCAAAACCAAGAGATTGGGTGCTAACAGATTTTCAGACGCCTTAGAATTAATTCATACAGATATTTGTGGGCCATTTCCTACGGCATCTTGGAATGGTCAACAATATTTCATAACATTCATAGACGATTACTCACGGTATGGGTACCTATATCTTATTCATGAGAAATCTCAGTCTTTGGACGTGTTCAATGCTTATAAAGCTGAAGTTGAGAATCAACTTAACAAAAAGATTAAAAACATCAGATCTGATCGTGGTGGTGAGTACTACGGTAGATATGATGGCTTAGGTGAACAATGTCCAGGACCATTTGTGAGATTCCTAGAGGAATGCGGTATTGTCCAACGGTACACCATGCCAGGATCACCTAGTATGAATGGTGTAGCTAAAAGACGAAATAGAACTCTTAAGGATATGGTAAGGAGATTGCTCATTCTACTTTACCTGAGTCTCTCTGGGGAGAAGCATTAAAGACAACAGCTTACATTCTAAACAGAGTACCCAATAAAGCAGTTGCAAAATCACCTTATGAGCTTTGGACAGGTCAAAAGCCTAGTCTAAAGCACTTTCACATTTAGGGATGTCCAGCTGAGGCAAGGCCTTATAGGCTACATGAAAAGAAATTGGACTCTAAAACAGTAAGTAACTACTTTATTGGCTATTCTGAGCGATCTAGAGGCTATAAATTTTATGATCCCATAATAAGGAATATTTTTGAGACGGGAACTGCAACATTTTTTGAGGATGTTGAGTTTGGGGGGAGAAATAAGGTTAGAGACATTGTTTTTGAGGAGGAATTGGATTCTAACTCAGTTCCTACTATCACTTTTGACAATGTTCAGGTTCTTATACCTATCATTGATCAAGAAGTGAATCCAGAACCTCTACAAGACAATGTTGAACAACTTTCCATTCAAAATGAGGTAATTGTTCCAGAAGAACAAACTCAACAACCTCAAGAACAAGTGCCATTAAAGAGGTCCACAAGAGAAAGGAGAAATGCTATTCCAGATGATTATGTTGTATTTCTCCAAGAACATGAAGATAATAATTGAATGATGGAAGATGATCCAATCAACTTTCATCAGGCCATGAAAAGTTCTAATTCTCAAAAGTGGATTGATGCCATGAAAGATGAGTATAAATCTATGCAAGACAATAAAGTTTGGGAACTTGTCCCATTACTTGAAGGTGCAAAACCAATTGGTTGTAAATGTTTAAAACTAAGAGGGATGCAAATGGTAATGTGGAGAGGTATAAAGCGCGTCTTGCAGCTAAAGGATATACTCAAAAAGAAGGTATTGATTTTACAGAGACTTTCTCTCCAGTTTCATCGAAAGACTCATTTAGGATAGTCATGGCACTTGTTACTCATTTTGATCTTGAGTTACATCAGATGGATGTTAAAATTGCGTTTCTTAATGGTGACATTGAAGAAACAATTTATATGGTGCAACCAGAAAATTTTGAGTTAAAAGACTCAAAGAATATGGTTTGCAAATTGACAAAATCCATCTATGGACTCAAACAAGCTTCTCGTCAATGATACCATAAGTTTCATCAAATAATTGTCTCGTTTGGTTTTGAGATAAATATTGTTGATGATTGTGTATATCACAAATTCAATGGGAGTAAGTACATATTTCTGGTTCTATATGTTGATGACATTTTGCTTGCCGCTAATGATATAGGCTTATTGCACGAAACCAAGAGGTTTTTATCTAAGCATTTTGAGATGAAAGATCTTGGGGACGCCTCTTTTGTTTTAAGAATTCAGATACATCGAGATTGATCTCGAGGTATTCTTGGATTATCACAAAAGAACTATATCGATAAAGTACTCAAAAGGCTTGGCATGCAGAGTTGTAGACCAGGTGACACCCCTATTGCTAAAGGAGACAAATTTAGTCTTACTCAATGCCCTAAAAGTAACCTTGAAATTCAGGAAACGTAAAAGATTCCCTATGCATCAGCTGTTGGGAGTTTAATGTATGCTCAAGTTTGTACGCGTCCGGACATTGCGTACATTGTTGGGATGTTAGGCAGATATTTAAGCAACCCTGGTATAGACCATTGGATAGCAGCCAAAAGGGTTATGAGATATCTTCAGAGAACAAAAAAATTACGTGCTTACTTATAAGAGATTAGATCTTTTGGAGGTCATTGGGTATTCTGATTTTGATTTTGCTGGATGCCAAGATAGTAGGAAATCTAGTTCAGGCTATGTTTACCTGTTAGCTGGAGGAGCTATATCTTGGAAAAGTGTCAAACAGACACTTGTAGCTTCATCCACTATGGCAGTAGAGTTTGTAGCATGCTATGAGACATCAAACCATGGAATATGGTTGCGGAACTTTGTCACAGGGCTACGTATTTTGGAGAATGTAGAAAGACCACTCAAATTATTTTGTGACAATAAGTCAGCAGTACTGTATTCTAATAGTAACGGGAGTTCATCTGAGTCAAAGCATATGGACATAAAATTCCTAGTTGTAAAAGAAAGAGTGCAAAATGGTCAAATATCCGTAGAGCACATTGGGACAAACTCCATGATAGCGGATCCGCTCACAAAAGGTCTACCACCCAAGGTCTTTCATGAGCACACTGCTCACATGGGTGTTACATTGTTTGAGGATATCATGATTTAGTGGGAGTTTATATTTTATTTGTTTTCAGACATTTATGTATTCGATTACTTTCTGATCAGAAATGAAGTATTCAGTTTATTCACTCAGTTTATTGTTTTGAAACTGACCTCACTTTAGTTTAAAGAGGACCAGTTGGAAATAGACATGTTTAGATCATATTGCATGTAATTTCCATGCTACACATCCATACTTGATCTATGTCATTTGGTTGTGTTAATATACGTGATCATGGATGGATTTAGTTACGATATATGTAATGAAAGTCGCCTTGGTTCTATGTTAACATAATTAATGGACGAGATTGTTCGGAATACCTTTTGGATATGATAGTAAAATTTTGAGCTCATAAGGTTATATAATGACATGTAATTATAAAGTAATTAGTATATATGTGGTCCAAGTGGGAGATTGTTGGAAAATTTGGACATCACATATATAATAAGGATAATTACATGTTATTATCCACTATCATGATAGGTTAGCCCAAATTAAAAGTGATCTAATTTGGTTAGAATTTTATTGGGCTTTTAATTATTAAATAAAGTATGGGATAAATATGTGTAGACACTCTTCTAATCAAATTCTAATTAATGATGGGCTAATTAGAATTTGATTAGAACTAATATGCTAAGGTTATAAATATTAGGGTTATGGTCCCCAAATTATACACATGATATCTTTTCTAATATCCCATCATTAGGAAAGAGGGAGCATATATTCTCTGAATTTCTTGTGTGCTAATTTGGAAGATCAAATCCCTAAAATCCGGCAAAACTTCAAGAAATTCATGGATTCAGGTACGCTTCCGCATTTAGTTTTATTCTTGATGATTTGACATGATAGATCCTGGTTTATTAAATTTTATTTTTAGATTTATTTTACAAATCTAACAATAATGTTCAAACCTTTATCAACATTGCCGAGAGGTATGTGATTTCGTAGGAGTTGATTCTGCTACTAGGCATTTCAACTCTTTTGTAAGGGAAAATGTTCAAATTATTACGGATGGATCATCAAAAATTGATGAGATTATTCGCCTTAAGAGTGGAAATGCTGTTCATGATAAAGGTGAAACGATCTGCATGGGTGATGACTCAAACTCAGATGATTTCTTATCGTCCAAGTTAGATAGCTCGGATGGGGATTGTTTGGAGAAGAGGGGAGTTGAACAGCCAAGATTGGAAAATGCTCCGATTGAGAATGGAGATAGGCTATGACATTTGCATGGGGAGTATCAAGTGAAGAGACGGGATTGATTGGAAATATGGGCTTGGCTCTTGAAAGTGTAAAAAAATTTAATGAGGGTGTCACATCCTAAATTTTTATTGTAAACTTTGCATGGTCGTAAAAATTTTGAATTACTTTTGCGATTTGAGTTTGATTTTTTATTTTCAGTATTTTTGGCCAAAAATACTAGTGTGTCATCCACATGCTTCTAAACTCTAGTATATAGCATATTTTTATTTGTTATTTAGCCTCTTTTGCTCTCTTGTTGCTCCCTTGTTGTCGCTCATTATTCCCTCTCAAACCCTGATCCTTTCCCTTCTGTTCTTGTGTTCTTTCTCCATTTTTCTTTTCTTTTCTTTCTTTTATTTCTCCATTAAGGCTGAATCTCTTCTCTCCCCATTCTCATTTTCTCCATTGCCGCACCTTTGTTGTCGTTTTCCACCACTGTTGTCGTCGCCCTGTGTTTTATCCTCTCATCATCTCTTTGTTTTTCTTCCCTACTATGGCCGAACCTACTGTTTATTTTTAGCTGAATCTCCTTTGGTTTTTGGTAAGTGATCATTCTTGTTACTGTATTGTTAGTTATCATATATATGAGATACGAGAAGAGTAAGTTGTGATGGATAGATTATTTCGAGATTTATTAACATAAGAAAATCTATTACAAATCCATTAAAACAGTAATAAGATAAGCTAAATACAATATAATACTAACAAGTAATGTAAACATGGATTCTTAGGCGTTAAGTAATCAGAGTTTCAATTTAGTCTAATATATACTATTCAAGGGTTTAGATAGGATGATCTAATTCGATATAATCTTCAAAATATGTTTCTATAAGTGATATGATATTCATTTATAAACTATACTCAAGACAACCATAAATATCATTTTATGGTCAACATCTCAAATATAGAAACTATTTTAACAACTTCAATGATAAGGAGCGTCTCCCTTGATCACCACTTCCTTATTTTCAACGTTCACTTTACAACCATTTCCAATTCTCCGTCTTAGGCCCTATCTCTGTTGGGAAGGTCCCACTATGTGGGAATCCCTCAAAATCTGCCATGTTTTATGACACTTTTTTCTCTTGTTTTTTCTTGCCATGTTTTATGACACTTTTTTCTCTTGTTTTTTCTTTGGCTTTTATCATTTTCTTTTGTCTTTTTTAAGAGTGGTAGGCAGCCAATTTTTTTTTTAAACGTGTGAGGGAGCCCAAATATCAGATTTTAGAAGAGGAGAGAAAAACGTGAGAAACAGAGAGAGAATAGCAGAATTTTTCTCTTGGAAGGAAAATTTGTAGCAGTGATCAACTCTTCGATCGGAGGTCCATCCGTGGTTCAATTGAGCTGATTTTTTGAAAGCAGCTAGGCGACAAGGTGTTCTTGACTTTGTACGATCGGATTTTCCATCCGAGTCCTGTAGTGTCAGAAATACCCATTTTTCAGCAGCTGTAATTTTGGTGATGTTCTCCTATTTTTCTCTCTTTTGCTAAAGATTACATATTGTTAGCCTTGTTGGAGTTGAATGCTTGTTGTAGGCTTGATATTGTGATCTTGTAGCTGAACATTTGATTATAGTGGAGCTTTTGATCGGACTCTAAAGTCCCGTGGTTTTTACCATTGATTTAGAGGGGTTTTCCACGTAAAAATACTGGTGTCTCTATTTATCATTTTTGTTGCAGTTGCATTGGTTGATTTGTGGTTGATTAGGGTTGCTAGAGAACATATTTTTGTGCTATTGTGCTTGCCATAATATTTGACGGGGTTTATAGGGAGAGAAAGAACACCGATTGTGCTTCGCTTCCGTTAGGTTGTTCAGTTTCTTCCCAACAAACTAGTATCAAGAGCTCGGTTATTCTGTCAAATAATTATGGAAATCAATACGAGCAAGATGATTATGTTGAATGGTACAAATTATCAACTTTGGCGGAATAAAATGAAGGACTTGTTGTTTGTGAAGGCTCTGCATCTTCCGGTCTTTGCTACATAAAAACCCGATTCAAAAAGTGATGAAGAATGGGAATTTGAGCATCAATAAGTGTGTGGCTTTATTCGGCAATTTGTTGAAGAAAATGTTTACAACCACATTGATCAGGAGATACATGCTCGAACATTGTGGGAGAAGCTTGAAAGCTTGTATGCTTCGAGGTCGGGCAATAACAAGTTATTTTTGTTAAAGAAAACGATAGCGTTGAAATACAAAGAAGGAACGTCTATAGCTGACCATGTGAGTGAATTTTAGAGCGTGATGAATCAATTGCTTGGTATGGGTGTCAAATTTGATGACGAGATTTTAGGGCTTTAGTTGCTTGCTACTCTACCAGACTCTTGGAAGACCTTTCAGTTTCGCTCATTAATTCTGCTTCAAAGGGTATTATCACTTTGGATTTGGCTAAGAATGGTGTGTTCAATGAAGAGGTTAAAAGAAGATATCAGGGTTCTACATCACAGTCTGAGGTGTTGGTTACCGAGAACAAGGGGAGGAACAGAGACAAAGATGGAAAGGATGGAGATAAAAGTCGAAGAAAGTCAAGATCGAGATACAAGAATCTTGAGTGCCATCATTGTGGTAAGAAATGCCATATCAAGAAATATTGCTTCAAGTGGAAGAAAGAGAACTAAGGTGGTGGTGATAAACATGACCGGAATGATGATGAAAAATCCGAGCGTGTTGCTAATGTTACTCGTGAAGATTTGTTGGTCATTTGTGATGAGAATTTGGTCAACCTAGCATGTGATGAGACTAGTTGGGTGATTGATACTGGTGCATCACTTCATGTCACGTCGAGGAAGGATTTCTTCACATCTTATACTCCTGGTGATTTTAGGGTATTGAAGATGGGTAATGACGGTTTGGTTTCGGTTATCGGTATGGGAGATGTTAGCTTGGTGAGTAACAATGGAACAAAGTTAACTCTCAAGGATGTCAGACATGCACCGGATATCCGTTTGAATTTGATTTCTGTAGGAAAGCTTGATGATGAGGGATTCTGTAACACCTTCGGTGAGGGGCAGTTGAAGCTGACTAAAGGCTTCTTGGTTGTGGCTCGAGGAAAGAAGAGCTCAAATTTACACTTGATGGAAGCTTCAGCTTCTCGAGAGACTGTGAATGTGACAGTGAATGACAGCTCAACAGAGTTGTGGCATAAACGACTCAGTCACATGAGTGAGAAGGGGCTTAACTGTTTAGCGAAGAAGAATCAACTTTCGGGTTTGAAGAATGCTACACTGAAGGATTGTGCTCATTGTCTAGCAGGAAAGCAGAGAAGAGTTTCATTTAGAAGCCGTCGCTCCTCATAGAAGATCAGAGTTGCTAGAGTTGGTCCATTTAGATGTTTGTGGTCTGATAAAAGTAATGTCACATGGCGGTGCACTTTATTTTGTGACTTTCATTGATGACTGTTCAAGAAAGCTACGGGTTTACACTTTGAAGTCTAAAAATCAAGTCTTTGAGGTGTTTAAACAGTTTCAAGCATCAGTTGAAAGGGAAATAGGGAAGAAGTTGAAGTGCATTCGTACTGATAATGGTGGCGAGTACACAGGACCGTTTCATGAGTATTGTCTGCAACAGGGAATCAGACATCAGAGAACACCACCAAAGACTCCACAGTTAAATGGGTTAGCTGAAAGAATGAACCGAACACTGATTGAAAGGGTCAGATGTTTGTTGTCAGATTCAAAGCTGCCAGGATCATTTTGGGCTGAAGCTTTGAATACAGTGGCACATGTGATAAATTTGTCTCCTAGTGTTCCTTTGCGAGGTGATGTGCCAGATAGAGTTTGGTTTGGCAAAGACGTGTCATATGATCACCTACGTGTGTTAGGTTGTAAAGCATTTGTTCATGTTCTAAAAGATGAAAGATCCAAGTTGGATGCCAAGACTCGACAATGCATTTTTATTGGTTATGGTCTAGATGGTGAGTTTGGTTATAGACTCTATGATCCAATTTAGAAGAAACTCGTGAGAAGTAGAGATGTTGTCTTCATTGAGGATCAGACCATTGATAACATTGATAAGACGGAGAAAGCGAATTCACAAGAAGTAGTGATTTGATCGATGTGAATCCGGTTCCCCTAAACTCTTCACCAGGTCCTATTCAGGATGATGTGCATAGTGATGTTACTGGTCAGGATATAGGTGACTTTGATGCTCCCATGGATGATGTTGTGAATGATCAACAACAAGCACCTATAGCTCCACCAACAGTTCCACTTCGAAGGTCTTTCAGAGATCAACGATCTTCTGTCAGGTATTCTTCTGATGAATATGTTCTTTTGACTGACGGGGGAGAACCTGAATGTTATGAAGAGGCTATGGAGAGTGAATGCAAAGATCAGTGGGTTGAAGCGATGAAAGATGAACTCCAATCCTTGCATGAGAACCATACCTTTGAGTTGGTGAAATTGCCCAAGGGCAAAAGAGCCTTGAAGAATTGGTGGGTTTACAGGTTGAAGCAAGAAGAGAAGTCTTCATCTCCACAATACAAGGCTAGATTGGTCGTCAAGGGTTATACTTAGAAAAAGGGGGTTGACTTTGAAGAAATATTTTCTCCGGTAGTGAAGATGTCCTCTATCAGAACTATACTGAGTTTGGCAGCCTGTTATGACTTAGAGGTTGAACAAATGGATGTGAAAACTGCTTTTCTTCATAGTGACTTGGAAGAAGAGCTTTACATGGAGCAGCCAGGGGGTTTGTTGCACAAGGGAAAGAAGACTACGTGTGTAGATTGAAGAAGAGCTTGTATGGTTTGAAGCAAGTTCCAAGGCAATGGTATAAGAAGTTTGAGTCTGTTATGGGGGAGCAAGGCTACAAGAAGACTACTTCTGATCATTGTGTATTTGTTAAGAGATTCTCTGGTGATGATTTTATAATTCTTTTGCTCTATGTTGATGACATGCTTATTGTTGGTCAGAATGCTTCTAGAATTGAGAAGTTGAAGCAAGAGTTGAGTAAATCCTTTGCAATGAAGGATTTGGGGCCAGCAAAGCAAATTCTTGGCATAAAGTTGACACGTGATAGAAAGGCCAAGAAATTATGGTTATCACAAGAGAAGTACATCGAGAAGTACTTCAAAGGTTTAGCATGGACAAAGCTAAAGCGGTGAACACTCGCTTTGCTACGCACTTCAGATTGAGTGTTAAGCATAGTCCTTCCACAGAAAAGGAGAAGGAAGAGATGTAGAAAATTCCTTACTCTTCAGCCGTGGGGAGTCTGATGTATGCAATGGTTTGCACGAGACCAGACTTGGCTTATGCCGTTGGTACAGTCAGTCGTTTTCTTTCTAATCCAGGTAAAGAGCATTGGAATGCAGTGAAGTGGATTATGAAATATCTTCGTGGCACTTCCAACATGAAACTTTGTTTCGGCAATAAGAAACCTGTTTTTGTTGGGTATACAGATTCAGATATGGCCAGAGACATTGACTCGAGGAGATCTACTTCAGGTTACTTGATCACTTATGCAGGGGGAGCTGTGGCATGGCAATCGAGATTACAAAAGTGTGTTGCATTGTCCACCACCGAATCAGAGTTCATTGCAGCAACCGAAGCATGCAAGGAGATGCTTTGGATGAAGAAGTTTATGCATGAGCTTGGTTTTACTCAGGAGAAGTATGTCCTGTATTGTGATAGCCAGAGTGCTATTCATCTTGGTAAGAACCCAACTTTTCATGCTAGATCTAAGCATATTGATGTGAGGTACCATTGGATACGAGATGTTCTTGAAGCTAAGCTGTTAGAGCTTGAGAAGATATATACTGATGATAATGGTGCTGATATGTTGACGAAGGCTTTACCAAGAGGAAAATTTGAAGCATGTTGTTTGACCTCCGGTATGGAGGCATTCCCCACATAGTTGGAGGGGGAGATTTGTTGGGAAGGTCCCACTATGTGGGAATCCCTCAAAATTTGCCATGTTCTATGGCACTTTTTTCTCTTGTTTTTTCTTTGGCTTTTATCATTTTCTTTTGTCTTTTTTAAGAGTGGTGGGTAGCCAATTTTTTTTAAACGTGTAAGGGAGCCCAAATATCAGATTTTAGAAGAGGATAGAAAAACGTGAGAAACAGAGAGAATAGCAGAATTTTTCTCTTGGAAGGAAAATTTGCAGCAGTGATCAACTCTTCGATCAGAGGTCCATCCGTGGTTCGATTGAGCTGATTTTTTGACAGCAGCTAGGCGACAAGGTGTTCTTGACTTTGTACGGTCGGATTTTCTATCCGAGTCCTGTAGCGTCAGAAATACCCGTTTTCAGCAGCTGTAATTTTGGTGATGTTCTCCTATTTTTCTCTCTTTTGCTAAAGATTACATATTGTTAGCCTTGTTGGAGTTGAATGCTTGTTGTAGGCTTGATATTGTGATCTTGTAGCTGAACATTTGATTATAGTGGAGCTTTTGATCGGACTCTAAAGTCCCGTGGTTTTTACCCTTGATTTAGAGGGGTTTTCCACGTAAAAATACCGGTGTCTCTATTTATTATTTTTGTTGCAGTTACATTGGTTGATTTGTGGTTGATTAGGGTTGCTAGAGAACATATTTTTGTTCTATTGTGCTTGCCATAATATTTGACGGGGTTTATAGGGAGAGAAAGAACACCGATTGTGCTTCGCTTCCGTTAGGTTGTTCGGTTTCTTCCCAACAATCTCAACACTTCTTTAGAGTGCAAAATACGTCTCCAAATGTAAGAAGAGTTGGATGCCATACGAGCTTTCGTAAAACCACAGGAAAAAACCATACTTGTTTTGCTTGTAAATTAATCCATGTTGAACATATGTATGTCCTCCAAAACCTAAATTGCCCTTCGATTTTGGTCTACTAGTTGTATCCCAATTGATCTAGAAAATTCTTCTTCAACTAACTTCAGAGACTCGCCAATATCGACAAATGACACCAACAATTTCCTCACAGAGAGTACACAATAAAAGCAAGCAATTCATGGCATACATGGGATAATGGTCCATTGGTTTTGGATTTTTGTTATGCTTTTTGTTGTGATGTTCTATGGCCGGTTTCTGGGTGTAAGGATTTAGGCTACTGGGTTTTCAGTTTTAATTAAGGTGTTGTAGTTGGACATTTGCTGTGTTGGGTGATTTGATCCAATACTTTCTCTATTGTTATTAGTAAAGAAAGTCTGGATTGCGAAACGAAAACCTTGAATTGTTGTTCATGTAAAGAACAATATATATAAAGAGTAGGCAGACATAAAATCTTCAATAACTAAAACAAATTAATAAGTAACTTAACCACAGCCATAAAATCTTCAAAAATTAAAACAAACTAACAAGTATCTTAACCAAAGCAACAACATAATTAAAAAAAAAAACTAACCAACAGACAACTTGAAAAAGTGACCATCAAAGGCACCATGAGTTAAGGGCTTTGTCAACAAGTTCGCAACCTGGTTAGCTGCATCATGTTGATGTCAAACTTCCACCAGATTAGCTTGAACTTGGCCATGAACAAAATGAAAGTCAAATGCAATGTGTTTCATTCTGTTGTGAAAGACTAGATTTTCACGAAAAAAAAAGGTAGTGCTAACATTGTCACATAAAGAATCTTTGGCAAGGGAAATCAAAGTTGTTTTTCAATATTAGGTATCCAGTTAGTCTCAACCATTGCTACAACAACAACCTTATACACGGCCTTGGTAGATGATCGAAAAATTGCTCATTATTTATTAGATGTCCAAGAGATTGGGGAGAAACCCAGATAAACAACATAATTGATTGTAGAACTTCTTTCAACTGGGTCATTCAACTGGGTCACCAACCCAGTCATAGTTGGAAACGATAAGCAGACGATAACCATTTCCTTTAACAAGAAGTAATTCATCCGTTGCAGTTTGTTTGAGGTACTAAAGCAAGCGCTTTAGTGCATGCCAATGAATGTTTGTCAGACAGTGCATGAACTGAGTAAGCTTATTGATAGTGAAGGAAATGTTGAACAATTAGTTACAAAAAGGAGTTTTGTAGCAGAAATTTAAATTTCTATGATAATAATTTCACCAAATTTAATACTTTTGTTTTGATATAGTAAGATTTTTCGATCTTTTAACATTTTAATAAATGATCTTCTTCGTTATTATCGTATCCTTAGTTCTTAAAATTTATTTTTTCAGCGAGAAAAATTAGTTTTCTCTATAATTACCCAAATCAAAAAAGTCAAGTACTTATAAAATTTAGAATTTATTTGTAGCTACTAAACCCTAAATTTTGATAGAGTATTTTGATAGAGTAACCACTTCTGTATGAGTATATGTTTTTTCGGCTTCCCATGGTTCTTTTATATAGTGAAAAAATACAAATGTTCTACTTGAACAAAAAAAGAAAGAAAAATAATATTTTAATCCCTTTAAGACTATATGTGGTAAGCAGCACACACTGAAATTACTCGGTATTGGCAGCCACTATCTTTGAAAAGTCAAAGATAGTTGGCTGTAAGTGGGAAGCAAATGGCCTTGGTTGGTTAGGCACCCAAAGTTGTTTTTTTTTTGGAATGGGATAATTGCAATTTTGGTCCCTATTTGAATAGGCACTTTGCAAGTTTGATCCCTGAACTTCAACTATAAATAGGCCTAACCATTTCTCATTTTCTTCATCCCAACATTTGCCATTCTCTACTTAAGGCATTGTTCTCTCTCCCTATTTGTATATTTTCACTTGTAATTTTGGAGTGAAATATATTTGGTAGTGCCCGAGGACGTAGGCAAAATTTGCTGAACCTCGTTAAAATTCTGGTGTTCATTATTATTTATTTTTCATATCTTATGAGTGTGATCGTAGTTATTTATTGTGCTATTAAATTACGATTGAGGGATATTCTGGCTAGGAAAGATCTGGTACTTAAGTGATCCTTGTGATCCACCTCTCTTTCCTGGGAATTGAACTTAGTGTAATTTTTCAGTACAATAATTATACTCTTTTACACGCTTCCGCACAACAATTGTATCAGAGCTAGGTTCGTACTTGAGGAGTACAATCGTTTGTGGCACTATTCACGTATACGGTACTGTTTACGTATACAGTAGTTGGGATTGAGAAAAAAATGGCACAGGCATCGTCATCAGCAAGGACTACGGTGACCAATGCAAAATTTGAAGTAGAGAAATTTGATGGTACCAATAATTTTGGTATGTGGCAATGTGAGATCCTGGATGTCTTATGTCAGCAAGAGCTAGATATAGCCCTTGAAGTAAAACCTGACAATATGGATGACAAGGAGTGGGCCAAGATTAATAGACAAGCTTGTGGTACAATCCGTCTATGTTTGGCCAAAGAACAGAAGTACTCTGTCATGAGGGAGACATCAGCGAGGAAATTGTGGGATACATTGGAAGAAAAGTTTCTTACGAAAAGCCTTGAAAATAGGCTTTATATGAAAAAGAAACTTTATCGATTCACGTATGCACCCGGTATGTCGATGAATGACCATGTAAACTCATTCAATAAAATTTTAGCAGACTTGCTAAATTTGGATGAGAAATTTGAAGACGAAGACAAGGCATTATTGTTGTTGAATTCCCTTCCTGATGAATATGATCATCTTACCACCACATTGCTTCATGGGAAGGATACAATCACATTTGATGCAGTCTGCAGTGCGTTGTATAGATCTGAGACTCGAAAGAAAGATAAAAGAGATCACAGAGATACAACTGCAGAAGTCTTAACAGCAAGAGGTCGTTCAAGCAGCAGCAAGCCTGGTAGAAGGGGAAAGTCCAAAGGGAGACCCGCCAAAGATGAGTGTGCCTTTTGTCGTGAGAAAGGGCATTGGAAAAAGAATTGTCCTAAGTTACAAAAGGGCAAGGCTATTTCTAATGCATGTGTAGCAGAACATGATGAGGAGTCAGACTTTAGCTTGGTTGGCATGGCAATGGCATGTCATACTGATGAGTGGATTTTGGATTCAGGATGTACTTACCATATGTGTCCTAATAAGGACTAGTTTTCTAGTCTTACAGAACTAGAAGGTGGAGTTGTTCTTATGGGCAATGACAGTGCTTGTAAGACAATGGGAGTAGGTACAATCCAATTGAAGAATCACGACAGCTCAATCCAAGTTTTGACTGATGTTCGCTACGTACCCAGCTTGAAGAAAAATCTCATCTCATTAGGGGCCTTAGAATCTAAAGGGCTCAAAATCACTTTGAGAGATGGATTACTGAAGGTAGCAGTTGGGAATTTAACGGTGATGAAAGGCACAAGAAGAAATAACTTGTACTTTTTAAATGGAAGTACAATTATTAGATCAACATCAACAGTTTCTGTGAAAGATGTAGATTCAGAGGCTACCAGGTTATGGCATATGCGATTGGGACATGCTGGTGAAAAAGCTTTGCAGACTGGCGAAGCAAGGCTTGTTGAAAGGTGCAAATTCTTGCAAATTGGAATTCTGTGAACATTGTGTTCTAGGCAAGCAGACGAGGGTAAAGTTTGGTTCAGCAATTCACAATACGAAAGGAATTCTGGACTACGTTCACAGTGATGTGTGGGGACCTACCAAAGTGGCTTCTTTGGGAGGTATGCACTATTTTGTTACTTTTGTTGATGATTATTCAAGAAAAGTATGGGTGTATCTAATGAAAAGAAAAAGTGAAGTATTGGATGCATTTCTAAAATGGAAGAAGATGGTGGAAACTCAGACTGGTCGAAAGGTCAAACGACTTCGATCAGATAATGGTACTGAGTACAAAAACGATCCATTTCTTCAAGTATGTCAAGATGAGGGCATCGTGCGACACTTCACTGTTCGGGATACACCACAGCAGAATGGGGTGGCAGAACGTATGAATCGAACTATACTGGAGAAAGTTCGATGTATGTTGTCCAATGCTGAATTGGGCAAGGAATTTTGGGCTGAGGCTGTTACATATGCGTGCCATCTAATTAACCGTTTGCCATCAGCTGCAATAAATGGCAAAACTCCTATGGAGATGTGGACTGGTAAATCTGCTACTGACTATGATTCTTTACATGTTTTTGGTTCCACTGCATATTATCATGTAAAAGAATCGAAGTTAGACCCAAGAGTAAAGAAAGCACTATTCTTGGGTATAACTAGTGGAGTAAAAGGATATCGTCTCTGGTGTCCTGATACAAGGAAGATTGTCTTTAGCAGAGATGTGACTTTTGATGAATCAACCATGTTAAAAGATTCACAAAAGGATGACAAAACCAGTAGTACTTTGCAGCAGGTGGAACTTGAAAAGGTTAATAATGATCCAGCTGATATTGGAACAACAAATGATGAAGAAGTTCCAACCCAAGAACTTCTACAGCAACAAGATTCAATTGCATATAGGAGGCCAAGAAGAGAGATTCGTAAGCCTGCTCGCTTTGATGATATAGTGGCCTATGCACTTCCAATTGCAGATGATGATGCTCCTTCTACTTACACAGAAGCAATAAGTAACCCTGATGGTGTAAAGTGGAAGCAAGCCATGAATGAAGAAATGCAGTCTCTTCATCAAAATAAGACTTGGGAGTTGATGACACTACCCAAGGGAAAGAAGGCAATTGGATGCAAATGGGTATATGCAAAGAAGGAAGGATTTCCTGGTAAAAATGAATTCGGTACAAGGCTACATTGGTAGCAAAGGGTTATGCTCAGAAAGAAGGAATAGACTACAATGAAGTGTTTTCTCCAGTTGTGAAGCATTCGTCTATTTGGATTTTGCTAGCCTTGGTTGTGCAATATGATCTTGAACTAGTTCAGCTTGATGTGAAGACCACATTTTTACACGGTGAGTTGGAAGAGGAAATCTATATGACTCAGCCAGATGGATTCAAGGTTGCTGGTAAAGAGAATTGGGTTTGCAAACTGACAAAGTCGCTTTATGGTTTGAAACAATCCCCGAGGCAGTGGTACAAGCGATTTGATCAGTTCATGAAAGGGCAAAGGTACACAAGAAGTAAATTTGACCATTGCGTGTATTTCCAGAAGCTACAAGAAGGAACTTTCATATACTTGCTCTTATATGTTGATGATATGCTAATAGCATCTAAGAGCAAAGTTGAGATTGAGAGATTGAAGACTCAACTCAATCTCGAGTTTGAAATGAAAGATCTTGGTGAAGCTAAGAAGATTCTTGGCATGGAAATATGTAGAGATAGAGCCCATGGCAGAGTTAGCTTGTCTCAGAAGCAGTATTTGAAGAACGTACTACAGCAGTTTGGCATGAACGAGCAGACAAAACCTGTAAGTACCCCGTTGGCTTCTTATTTCAAGCTTTCTGCACAACTATCTCCTTCGACGGATATGGAACGAGAATACATGTTGCAAGTTCCGTACTCCAATGCAGTGGGTAGCTTGATGTATGCAATGGTGTGTACAAGACCCGACATTTCACAGACAGTTAGTATAGTGAGCAGGTATATGCATAATCCTGGAAAAGGACACTGGCAAGCTGTGAAATGGATTCTACGGTATATTCAAAAGACCGTAGATTTTGGATTACTGTTCGAGCAGGATAATACACTTGGTGAAGGTGTTATTGGGTACGTTGATTCTGACTATGCCGGTGATTTGGATAAATGAAGGTCAACCACCGGTTACGTGTTTATACTTGCTGGAGGACCATTCAGTTGGAAGTCTACTCTACAGTCTACAGTTGCGTTGTCAACCACAGAAGCCGAGGCTGTAACAGAGGCTGTAAAGGAAGCTATTTGGTTACAAGGTATGGTTAAAACCTTGGGATTGGTTCAGGAGCATATTAACGTGTATTGTGATAGTCAAAGTGCTATTCATTTAGCAAAGAATCAAGTCTATCATGCACGTACAAAACACATCGACGTACGATTCCATTTTGTGCGGGAAATTATTGATGAAGGGAAGATTCGCCTTCAGAAGATTAAGACTGCAGATAATCCCGCAGATATGATGACCAAGGTGGTAACAGCAACCAAGTTCGAACATTGTTTGAACTTGATCAATATCCTGCAAGTTTAACAGTTGAAGAAGGCACTATCAAATATTGTTGGCAAGGGCAGAAAGAATTGTGTGAAGATAAGATTATCCTAATCAAATCTTCAAGGTAGAGATTATTGACAGCCACTATCTTTGAAAAGTCAAAGATAGTTGGCTGTAAGTGGGAAGCAAATGGCCTTGGTTGGTTAGGCACCCAAAGTTTTTTTTTTTGGAATGGGATAATTGCAATTTTGGTCCCTATTTGAATAGGTACTTTGCAAGTTTGATCCCTGAACTTCAACTATAAATAGGCCTAACCATTTCTCATTTTCTTCATCCCAACATTTGCCATTCTCTACTTAAGGCATTGTTCTCTCTCCCTATTTGTATATTTTCACTTGTAATTTTGGAGTGAAATATATTTGGTAGTGCCCGAGGACGTAGGCAAAATTTGTAGAACCTCGTTAAAATTCTGGTGTTCATTATTATTTATTTTTCATATCTTGTGAGTGTGATCGTAGTTATTTATTGTGCTATTAAATTACGATTGAGGGATATTCTGGCTAGGAAAGATCTGGTACTTAAGTGATCCTTGTGATCCACCTCTCTTTCCTGGGAATTGAACTTAGTGTGATTTTTCAGTACAATAATTATACTCTTTTACACACTTCCGCACAACACTCGGTGTGCCACTCACAGCCTAGTGTAGGAGAGATAGACGCAGACCAAAGGCATTCAGAATTGTCTGTTCCTATTGTTCTATAGTTGCATGTTGCGGCTATCAGATAGACATGGGAGTACCAAAAAACTAGTAAGGATGCACAACCGTGATCAATTGTTAATAGTAGCACCCTAGTCTCATTACCATCAAATTCTGTTGACCATAACTTCGGTTAATAATAATGTTAGAGGTCCCCAAAAGACTACAACAATGGTGATGCACAAAACCAGTCGCAAAACTAAACAAATATTTATCACATTGGGCTAAACTCTTTTAAATCCCAAAATCAATTAAAAAACACTAAAAATTACTACTACTAACACTACCACCACTTTCAAAGAAAACAGAACGTATGACTATTACCACTATTGCTTTTTGGAGAAAAAAATGGAGTTATTTATACAAATACTTGTGTCAGTAGCACGCAGCAAAACTCACCCATTAACTATATCCTATGTTTCAAGTGATATTTTGTTTCTATGGTGGTTTGTTTCTGGAGAGGCAATGTCTTATCCCAAATCTCAAAATTAAAGCAGCTATAGAAAAGTCTACAATAGAAAAATATTCAAAATTTAAAGTCGAAATTGCCAGTATATTATGGATCAATATTGAATTTTGTAGCCACCTAAATTTTAACACGAGCCCTAATTTAGGCGATTATTGTAAATTTGAAAATAGAGTTTTATTTAAAAAAAGGAGTCGTCACCGATCCTTTTTCCTAAGTGTGATCGGACATCTAATATATCTTTTTTAATTATTTTTTAATTTTCTTTTTAAAAAAAGGATCGAGTTTATGTCTACGTCAAAATTCCAAAGAAAAATAGGGTTCGGGAGTCGGTTACGCACGAGGAAGATGTTAGCACCTTCGCAACGCCCAAAATTGGTATCTCGTTAAGCGCGCGTTGTCTTAATTTTCAAAAATACGAGTTCAATTTACTATTTAATTGTGATCCGATTGAAACACAAGAATTTTAATAAATTATATATTATTATATATTCATTTAAATATAATTTAATAATTTACAAAAAATAAATATTTCATTTTAAAACATGAAAATTTTTGAAACGCAAGAATTTTGATAAATTACATATTGTCGTATTATATACATTTTAAAAATGAAATTTTGATAATTTAAAAATAATCATAAAAATAAACATTTTATTTTAAAATCTGAGAATTTTTTAATTTTTTTTGATTTTTTTTAAAGAGGGCATGTCGTATTTAACACGAACCGATGATATTCACTCAGCATAGGGATGAAATCAACGACTTAGTGTCAAATCCATTCGTTGCCCTATTTATTAAAATTATTTAAATTAAAAATATATAAATACAAAATAAAAATGCTTAAAAATACCAATACTATTAAAAACGAAATATCATAAAAATACACGGAAAAAAATTAAAAAGTGGGCAAAGAAAGAAATTACTGAAAAGCCCAAAATTACGGGCTTGAAGAATGGGATACATGACTCGGGGTCTTTTTTTTTTCTTTTTGGCCTACTGCCTTTGGGCCTTGGCGCTGGCCTGCTTGGCTGGGTCTGGGCCTGCTACTGAATGGCCTGTTGGGCTGGTGTTTTGGGCCTGCTTATTTTTCTTGGCCTGCTGCCTCTAGGCCTGTTGCTGGTTGCGGGACGGGTCGGCCCGACTGTTTAAATTTTATTTTTATTTTTTTCTTTCTTTTTCTTCTTTCTTTTTTTTCTTCTTCTTTTTCTTCTTCTTTCTTCTTCTTCTTCTTCTCCAAGATTTAGCCCGCCGCCACCGTTGCCGCCGTCACCACCGTCGAATTCTCCTCTCCCTCTTCTCTTCTTTCTTCCTTCTTCTTTTTTCTCGAAACTTTTTTTTTTGATTTTTTGTGAGTTGTGTGGGGGGTCTTTTTTGGAGAAAAATCCCCTTTTATGGTGCATTTTTTTGCAGGTATTAGGTGGCTAGGGGGAAGGGAAGCCATACCTTAGGCTGGTGGCCAGAAAATCGGGGCGGGGGGGTAGGTGCGCGAAATCCGTAGGATTGTTGGGGATTTTCTGACAGAGGGACCGAATTGCAAGCGCAGCAAAACTTATGGGAAATTTCCAAAAAATTAAGGGGTTGAAATGTAATTTTTAAAAAGTTAAGGGGTTAAAATATAATTTTAGAAAAGTTAAGGGGTCAAAATATAATTTTAATTTTTTTGTATTTTTCAATTTTTTCTTAATTTTAAAAATAAAATACGAAATCGAACTGGACAAAATTTAGTGCTTACAAATTTTACCATTATTTTTTACTTTGGTTGAATTTTTTTCTCCAAACTTCTCGATTCTGTTTTGAAATTTCCCAATTTTGGTTGAAACTTGGTTTAAGTATTTTATTAATAAAATCAAATTATAAAATTCAACGCTTGTATCTTCAAAACTATAATTTTCAATGAAATTATGGCATTCGCTAAATCCGAAAATAATAAGAAATCACGATTTACTAATATTATTAGTCATATTATGCATTTATCACATGTATTTGTATGTACTAAATTACTAAATATTTCCAAATTATAATATATTAGTATTCCTTATTTATTTAAAGTTTAGAAGTTTTATAATACTAAAATAATTTTAGAAAATCGTTGAAATTTCTATAAGAAAATATTATCCAACAAAATTCTACAAAAGACACTTTTCACACCCACGTAAATAAATGCATTTCGTAAGCAATGAAAGAGGCATATCAGAAATAATATATATAATACAGATAATAATAAAAAAGTAATAATACACAAATTGATTAAATTGTGACTTAAAATTATGAATAATTAATGCATGAAGACTCTTTTTTTGGATTATTTTCAAACAAGCATAACTTCAAAATTTTAAATAAAAAATAAATTATTTTTTAACATTCTAGACACTTTCAAAAGTACTTGTAATATGTTTTAAATTGTATTATTAGATTGATCAATCAATTTCTTCAAAAATCAAAAAGTGTTGTGTCTAAACGCCCATTTCCTTTTGTTGAAAATTTCTAAACTATTGACCATCATAGTGGTCAACAGAAAAATTAATTTTTTATTACTTATAAAATAATCACCCATCCATGCTTTATAAATACACCCCATTCCCTTTGGTCCATCCACCACATACAAAAATACTTACATTTACACCCAAATGGCTCCTAGTTTCGATAATGAGAGCTCCCTTTTTAACTTTGTTGTTCGAGATGGAAATGGCGTCAAAGGAATAGTGGATTCCGGCATATCAAAGGTGCCCCAGGCTTACATTCAACCACACTCTGAGCAAATTGATAAGAAAAATGCAAGCAAATGTGAGATTCCACCGATTGATTTGTCGAAGCTCAATGGCCCTGACCATGATGAAGTGGTCAATCAAATTGTTAGAGCTGCTGAGACACTTGGATTCTTCCAAGTTGTCAACCATGGAGTTCCCCTACAACTACTCGACTCCCTTAAGCAAACTGCACATAACTTCTTTAGCCTGCCCGCTGAAAGAAAGGCTGTTTATCGCAAGGAGGTGAGCCCATCACCATTGGTGAAGTATGGTACGAGTTTTGTGCCTGAGAAGGAGAGAGCATTGGAATGGAAAGACTATATTAGCATGGCTTACACCAATGATGATGAAGCTCTTCAACAGTGGCCTATAGAGTGCAGGTAATGAACTATATATACTCTGCATTTTCTTTTCCTTTTCCCTTGCCATTTTGAAACCTAATTAAGAGAGATTGTTGTAAATATCAATATTCTTTCTGTAGGGATGTTGCTCTTCAATTTTTGAAGACATCACGTGAGATGGTGAGGAATTTGCTCGAAGCTTTGTTGGGAAATCTTGGAGAGGAACTAGATGACTCTAAAATTGATGCATTCATCGGAAAGAAGATGGTTAATATGAATTTTTATCCGACATGTCCTAATCCTGAACTCACAGTTGGTGTAGGACGTCATTCTGATATGGGTACTCTGACAATCTTACTACAAGATGGAATTGGTGGGCTATATGTAAAGGTTCCGGAAGATGTAGACATGGAAAAAAAAGGGGAATGGGTAGAGATTCCTCCTATTCCTGGGGCTTTAGTCATTAATGTTGGCGATATGTTACAGGTACAAATTAAATCTTACTTCGATACTTTTTTCAATTTCAAGAATTCGCAACTTAAAGATAGTATGCTTTAATCTAATTCCTAATTATTGTGTTTTAAATTTGCTTCTATTCAGATATGGAGTAATGGAAGGTACAAAAGTGCTGAACATAGAGTCCGCACCACAAGTACAAAATCAAGAGTGTCGATACCAATATTTACAAGCCCACTACCAACTCAAAAGGTTGCACCATTGCCTCAAGTGGTGAAGAAAGATGGAGTGGCTCGTTATAGAGAATTTGTGTTTTCAAATTACATGAATAGTTTTTTCGGAAACGCACATGACGGCAAAAAATCTCTTGAGTTTGCTCAAATTAACTCTAATTGAAGTAAAAGTGATATTAATTATAGAAGTAGCACAATTATTTTTCATTACAATAAAAAGAGGATGATTTAGGTACTATACGACATCTCTTCTTTCTGTATTTTTTATTAGAAAGCTTTTTAATTGTAATTGAGATTCACAGTTATATTTATTATATAAGTAGACGATTTTTCCTTTTTATTTTTCTTTCATGCTAGTGGCTTTTTCACATATATTTTAATTGTAATTGAGATTCACAATTTTTCCAAGAAAAGAAAAATCAAATGTTACACTATAGATTGATAGTGACTCTAAATATGCACTATCAATTAAAGATAAAAAAAAAAGGAAAGTAGTTAGTAAATCTTCTCATTTAGAGTTAATTTCATTTATTTTAATAAATTGCAGGTAGAATAATCATATTCATAATTCAATTATAAATAATATAATTTGAATAACTATAATTAAAATTAATACTTATAAAATATAATTAAAATAATAATTAAAATATATTCAAATTTAAATCATAAATATAACCCTTATAAAATCATCTAATTAGAAAATATATGTAATCATGGTCACCAAAATTTATGTAGAAAATAATAATATTATAATTCAATTTCTAATGGTTTCAGATTATATATTTTAAAATTTCTTTTTCACCAACAAATATCTACCATCCTAAATCATAATCTGAAGAAGAATAGATTACAAAAGGTGTTGATTTGCAAAATAAAATAAAATCAATACAAATTTTAAATTAATGAAAAAAATTGAACATAATTAGATAAATTTCACACATGGTAATTACACATTGTGAAACTCAAAACTCACACAAAGTAATTGTGTATAGTAAGACTGTAACACCCCAAACCCGGCCCAGGAGTCTTGACCGGATCTGGTTTGTCACTGCGGAAAAACGTTTAAAATATTTTAACCTTAAAATAAAACATGGAAATTTGTGTTTATTTATAAAACATTGTTTATTTAAAATGCTAAGTAAAAATTTGATGTCATAAAGTATCCAGATTTGAAAACTTTAATATATATATATATAAATTTAAGAAAATAATATCATTTGCAAATAACATTTCATCGTCAATCCATAATAAAACATAATAATAAACTCCAAATGCTTAAGTGGCCTTATTACAATAATACTTATCGAAATACTGAAATTATAAAATATGAAAACAAATAAAATTAACTTCTGCATGGGCCACCTCGTATTCACTCCAACCCGGTCCGATCACCTAAAATCATCTGCGATGTTTGATAAAAATTGGGTGAGTCATACAGACTCAGTGTGTAATTAGACCACTGAATTCCATCCACATGTCAAACCATATAATAACCCATATAACAGATATTAAGATAATTTAATCACATGCTTTCACTTATTGGGCTTGGCCCACAACCACATCACATTCTTATAATAGTGTAATCAACCACATATTTCCACATACTGGGCTTGGCCCATTTCCACATTAATTCACATAACAGACAGATTTATGCAAAATGCACCCAACCCAGCCTAGGGTCCATCCTTTACACCTACCTTGGCAGACCCCCTGCCCAAGGCCGTGGCTAATCCACCGATCACATAGTGATCCACATATCTTACTTTGGCAGACTTGCTGCTCAAGGCCGTGGCTAGGCCACCGATCACATAAGTGATCCCACATATCAATCAATCTACGGTGATGCACACAGCTATCAACCGCCGAGATGTGGCACCTAGCCAACACCTCCCTTGATGAAGCACATAGCTAACATCAAGCGCTAATGTAGCACAAGGCTAACATTAGACCACGTACATAATGTACACCCTTTCTTCTTTCACATTCAGATCCCATCCCATGCACATGCAACATATGATAATGTCATAACATAATAAAATAATGCATGCACATGCTATTCGGCATACAAACATATTCTCATTGGCATATTCACATTCTTAATATTTAACACTGACCTGATTTTCGATATACCCCTTAAGGGTATCCATTCATAATTGTCACTGCACACATTAGCATTTACACCACACATACAATATAACATAAACCCGGAAAACAGTGGGTTAATCACACACCTTACTATTTAGCGAAATCCTTAGCTACTTGAATTTAACACGATCCCGGAACTTCCTTATGCCTGTGGATTTACCCTTATTCGGAATCCGTAACGGGATGCTCTCCGTGGCACCAAAAATCCGAGTCACTTATAACGAGGGATAGGTTTTCGATTGAACCTTTGATAAAGTACTTCGAGACCTTGCAACCAGCATAAACTCTCTCATGGCAAGTCCTTGCTAAAGGATTTGTTTGCTGAAATTTTTGAGCTCTCCAACCCTTGTTTGCTACCAATTCTAGGTGGTGATGAAGAGAAGAAAAGATGATACTTCTCTTTTCTTTATTTTCATAACCCCCTTTTTTTTTTTTATCTCTTCTTTCTTTCTTTCTTTCTTTTTATCTCTCTTTTTTTTTATCCACCTACTTCACTCCACAAATTCTTTTATTCCTTTTTCATCCACCTACTCCACTCCTCAAATTCTTTTATTTCTTTTTCATCCACCTACTCCACTCTCCAAATTCTTTTATTTCTTTTATTTCCTTTTTTTTTCTTTTTCCTTATTTTCCTCCTTACCATACTTTTCCACAATTTAATAAGTCCACCTTACCATAATTTAAAAATCCAATTTTGCCATATTTACAAGCTTGGCCGAAATTTAGGGAAATAGTACAAAAATAATAGTCAAAATTTGCACACAATGGGATTTGAACCTCTTCCCTCAAGGTACTTCACTTGATGCCATAACCTCCTTGCCATATGCTCATTTATGCTAGCAATTTACTCTTTTATTTCCATAAGCCTTGATGCCACTTACTATCTTTCTTTAATAGGCTTAAACACAAAATTTTACTAAGGCCCAACTTGAACTCGAAACTTCATAGAATCCAGTAACTTTCTAAAATCATCTTCTTAATAAGTCCAACTTGAAATAATGTCATTCTCTTGTTCTCAAAAATTTTAAACACTCCTATGCCCAAGGCCCATTGGGCCCATTCCTACTAGGCCCAATTTCGGGATGTTACAAAGACTCGAACTTTTAGGTACTCAAGAACTCTAAGCCAACCTTTGTCAACAATATCAAGGTCTTATTGGTTAATTAGTATTGAGAAAACCAATCTAAACCGAGGTGTTTTGAACGGTTTATAACATAAAAAATAAAAAATTGTAATTACATTAGTCCAAGAATTCTAACTTTTTTTATCTAATTTATAATTAATTTTAATTTTTATGATATAACAATAAATAATTACTTGAAAATCTAATTTTTATAGAAATTTTTATGAAAAAAATTAAAACTTCAATAAATAATATAAAAAAATCGTAAAACAATGTGTGTTTTGTTAAAATATATTTAAAAACTCATGTCTAAAGGTATAGAAAAATCGTATTAAATTATCAAGGACGATTTGAGAAATCCAAAAAAATCCAAATCATTTGAACTAAACTCAACGACTAACAACTAATTGATGATCTTTTTTTTTTTTTTTATGAATTACAGAAGGGTAAAACCCTAACAATAATGTAACCAGTGTGACTTGAACCCAAACTATACTTAAGACGATAAATACCTTAACTATCAGACTAATATACGAGATTAATTGATGATCATCCATTTTAAATAGCTTGCAAATTAATCAAATACCATTACACTCAATTGTACTTTGATAAGTCTTAGACTTTGAAATTTGGATGCTTAATTGAATTCCAATTATAGTAAACCCATATAAGAAGGGAAAAAAACCAATAACAACAGCAAAAAAAGTTTTCAAAGAGTACGTACATGTATTTGAGTATTGAATTTCATCTCTATATATTAATTTCCATTTAGATACGTATGGGAGGTAAAGGTGGAGCACGGTTTGAATTTTAGACCTCCAGTTTTTCAACTTATTAATTATTATATTAATATCATTAAACTAATTTAAATTCACAAATAAAAATAAATTTAATAGTTAAGTTAGAATATCAAAATGAATTAAAAAATATATAAATACTAAAATAAATTTATTTATCAAATTTATAATCCAAATCTTATATATCTCTTTTCTTTATTATATATTCTAATATTCTACAAAAAAACCTCTTAATCAATGCAATAAATATCTCCGACGACTAGGAGCAGCATGCTTTGACCCAATTTTTTATTTATTTATACAAATAAATACTCCACGACTTGTACTTAATTTATTATCTGGTTAATTGCTGTTGGAATTTTAGTTGAAATGTGGGTTTGAACACATTTTATTATAGGGATTAAAAGAATTATGTAAGTAGTTTAAATATGGTATTAAAAAATATTTGACAATCTTTTAAGAAAATTTTAGATTCAATTTTGGCATTCTCATGTCATGATTATAAAATTTCTTTCAACCATTGGTAACAATGTCTTTGAATGAGCTCACAAGACAATGACAGTTTCTTCCATCTTTCAATTTTCTTTTAGTTGGTCTTTTTGTCAAAGACTTGCGATTTTATGTATAAAGTAGAATGTTATTCGTTTGTAGAACAATTACCCATAAGTTAATTGCACCAGGGATCTTAATCACTCTCATTTTATGTTGGTACTTAAGTTTTAAAATATTCTAATTACATGTCTAAACTATTAAGGTTATATCATTTAAGTCTTTTTACTGTTAAAATCATTAATTTAATAGTTAAATGAAACATAAAATTTAAAATAAAACTTTAAATAAAAGTAAAACATTGTTACATCACTTTTAAAAGAAAAAACAGAAAAATAAAGAGTGAACGATAAAACTTATATAAAAATTTTGTTAACTTCAAAACTAACATTTTTACAACATTCATTCTCACAATATTCATTTTTTTCTTTAACATTATCATTTTGAATTATATCACATAAAATATAACATCTAATTGAACGATCAAATAAACTATTTTAATAACGAGTAAATGAATTTAATAGTTACCATTTATATACAAATGAATCATAAAACAACTAACACAAATTAATAGAAATAAAAGAGAATTAATGATCTAACCAAATAAAAGTGTAACAGAAGCTCTTGCAAGTGGATTAGCATAGACTTTGGGAATTAATTTAGAGCCTTCAATATCACAATTCTATAATATTTTCTTAAATTCTTCAGTCTTTCGTCATGTTTGCGTAACAATCAAAGGCCAAAATTTTGCCTCTCCTTTGATTTTCAAACGCCCTGAATCTTGTCTTACTGGAAAATTTTAAGAATAAAATTCCTCAACGTCGTCAAAATTATATAATTGTTATAAATAAATATGAATGTCCATATTCTAACCCCTCATTTATAAAGTAAAACTCCTCATTCATTGCAATTTATTTAATGTATTAATGAAGCACTTAAATAAGCTTCATTTATTGTGTTGCATAGAATTTTGTTTACTTATAAATAAGACTCTTTCATAAATAAAAAGGGAGAGACGAGAAAATTATCTGTTTACTTTAAGTATTCTTTTATTTAATTATTTTATAACACGTTATCAGCACGAGCTTCTACGAGTTCATAGTGAAGTTCACATCATTTCGACTTTATATAATTTGCCCATATAACTCCCGTTAAACTATGTACGGTATACGTATTTTCATAATTCTTTTATTTTATTTTCTAGATAAAATATTTGCTTTGGGTAACATTTGCACATTTATTTTTACAACTAAAATCTAATAATGATAATTATATATTCATGGTTTTTTTTATTAAAAGATATTTCAATTAATTTAATTTGTGTTAAGTTATTATTATGACTATTCCTCTTTATGCCAATATTTGACACACATATTATTATTTAGCAAATTTGGTATATATAATTGAATTATTTCACGATTGAGAATACTTATTATTTTACTAATATTTTTTTTTGATTCAAGTGATTATAATGTCAAATCTTGCCAAACTTGAATTTGCGGCCTTAAACATCTCAGACAAGAATTATTTGTCATGGGTGTTAGATGTTGAAATTCACCTAGATGCTAAAGGTCTAGGAAATACTATATTAGCAGATAAAGAAGCATCTAATCAAGACAAGGCAAAAGCAATGATTTTCATCCGTCATCATCTGCATGAAGGGTTAAAAGTGGAATATCTCACTGTGAAAGACCCTCTTGAGTTGTGGAAAAATTTGAAAGAACGATTTGACCATCAGAAAACTGTGATACTCCCTAAAGCTCGTTATGATTGGATGCACTTACGGTTACAAGATTTTAAGACTGTAAGTGAATACAATTCAGAACTTTTCAAAATTTATTCTCAACTAAAATTATATGGAGAAAACATAGCTGATGAGGACTTGTTAGAGAAAACATTTTCAACCTTTCACGCTATACTAATGTGCTCCTGCAATAGCAATATCGTGAAAAAGGTTTTAAAAGGTATTCTGAATTGATTTCATGCCTTTTGGTGGCTGAACAAAATAATGAGCTATTGATGAAAAATCATGGAATTCGTCTCACTGGTTCTGCACCATTCCTTGAAGTGAATGTAGCAGTACACAATAATTATGAAAATAGAAAATATAGAAGTCGCGGCCGTGGTCGTGGACGTAGTGGGGGACGTGGTCGAGGACGTATTAGTAATCGTTATCATTGTGGTCATAATAATGATACTTCTAACCACCAGAAAAAGAATAACAATGAAAGATAAGAAAGAAGTGGTCAAAATAATCCTTCAAAGATTGTTGAGAATATATGCTACCGATGTGGTATGAAGGGGCATTTGTCACGTACCTGCCGTACGTCTGAGCATTTAGTGAAACTTTATCAAGCATCCATTAAAAGGAAGGGAAAGCGTATGAAGACAAATTTTATATCCTAAAATGATGAAATATAGGCAAAAGATGAAGATATTCACTATAATAATAAAACTAACCATGCCTACGAGGATGATAAATTTAATGACCTTAATAATATAACTCACCTAGATGTGGCAGATTTCTTTGAGAATCATTAGAAAAATTGATGTTATTTTGACATTTTTATATTGTTTTAAGTATATTTTATTTTCTTGCATAAAGAATAATTTATATATTTAATAAATAATTGCAATGTTTCTCATATTATATTTTGTTTGTTTTTATGAAGAATATGAATATTCAACAAAATTTCGATGGACCCAAAATCAATGAAGACATGTGTCTTGCAGATAGTGCTACAACACATAGGATACTCAAAGATAAAAAATATTTTTCTCATTTGACAATGAGTAATGCCCATGTTAATACAATACCGGGTAGTTCAAAACTTATTGAAGGCTTTGGAAGAGCTATTATATTATTACCTAAAGGTACAAAATTTATCATTGATGATGTTTTATATTCCACCAAGTCTCAAAGAAATTTATTGAGTTTTAAAAATATTCGTCTTAATGGATATCATATTGAGACTATGAATGAGAAAAATGTTGAATATATATATATTACAAATGTTGAATATGGAAAGAAATATATTTTGGAAAGGTTACCTACTTTTTCATCAGGTTTATATTATACACATATTAGTGCAATTGAGTCACATGTTACTACAAACCAGAAGTTTGTAGAACCACATACTTTTACTATTTGGCATGATCGATTAGGCCATCCCGGATCTATTATGATGCGAAGAATCATCGAGAATTCAATTGGACACCCATTAAAGAATCAAAAGATTCTTGAATTCAAGGATTTATCTTGTGTCGCTTGTTCTCAAGGAAAATTGATTATTAGACATCACCAGCTAAAGTTGGGATTGAATCTCCAGCATTTCTGGAACATATTCAAGGTGATATATGTGGGCCCATTCATCCACCATGTGGACCATTCAGATATTTTATGGTATTAATAGATGCATCTAGTAGGTGGTCACATGTGTGCTTATTATCGACTCGCAATCTGGCGTTTGCGAGACTACTTGCTCAAATAATTCGATTAAGAGGACAATTTCCAGATTATGCAATCAAAACTATTCGTCTTGATAATGCTGGTGAGTTTACATCTCAAGCTTTTAATGATTCTTGTATGTTAATTGGGATAAAAGTTGAACATCTTGTAGCTCATGTTCATACACAAAATGGTTTAGCTGAATCATTTATCAAACACCTCCAACTAATAGCTCGACTATTGCTTATGAGAACAAATCTCCCTGTTACAGCTTGGGGATATGCTATTTTGCATGCAGCAGCACTTGTGCGCTTAAGGCCAACAAGTTATAATAAGTACTCCCCATTACAATTGGCTTTTGGTCAGGAGCCAAATATTTCCCATCTTAGAATTTTTGGATGTGCAGTATATGTTCCAATTGCTCCACCACAACGCACAAAGATGGATCCTCAAAGGAGGTTGGGAATATATGTTGGTTTTGAATCTTCTTTTATAATTAAATATGTCGAACCATTAACAGGAGATTTATTTACTGCATGATTTATTGATTGTCATTTTGTTGAAACAACATTCCCAACATTAGGGGGAGAGAAAATACAAGTGGTAAAAGAAATTAGATGGAATGGATCATCATTATCTCAATTAGATCCGTGTATAAGTCAATGTGAACAAGAAGTTGAAAGGATTATACATTTGCAAAACATTGCAAATCAACTGCCAGATTCATTTACTATCCTATAGAGAATTACAAAATCTCACATACCAGCTGAAAATGCTCCAATACAAATTGATATCCCAATAAAGCAATTTGTTAGTGCAAAAGAAAGTAATCCATGCCTGAAGCGTGGAAGACCAATCGGTTCCAAAGATAAAAATCCTCGTAAAAGGAAAGGATCAATTATTCAAGATGGTAATATTGTGGAGGCAAGTGCCCCAGAAGAGGCCAAAGATATAACTAATCAAAAAACCCCAGAAGAGGATCAGGTACCTGAAAATGGTGATAACGATGAAATCTCAATAAGTTATGTTACTTCAGGAAAAAGATGGAACCGAAAAAATATAGTTGCTGACAACAATTTTGCTTATAATGTTGCTATTGAAATAGCAAAAGAAAATGAGGATCCTGAGCCTAAATCTATTGAGGAATGTAGAAATAGAAAAGATTGGCCAAAATGGAAAGACGCAATTCAAGCAAAATTAAATTCACTTTCTAAACGCGAGGTTTTTGGACCTATAGTCCAAACACCTAAATATGTAAAGCCGGTAGGATATAAATGGATATTTGTGCGAAAACGAAATGAGAAAAATGAAGTCGTAACATATAAATCACGACTTGTAGCACAAGGATTTTCGCAAAGACCCGGCATTGATTATGAAGAGACATATTCTCCTGTGGTGGATCCAATCACGTTTAGATACCTTATTAGTCTGGCAGTATGTGAAAAACTTGACATGCGTCTAATGGATGTTGTTACAGCCTATTTGTATGGTACACTTGATAGTGGAATTTATATGAAAATCCTAGAATGATTTAAAATCCCTGAAGGATATAGTGTTTCCCGAGAAAATTGCTCAATCAGATTAAAGAAAACTTTATATGGATTAAAACAATCTGGACGTATGTGGTTCAATCGTCTTAGTGAATATTTGTTAAAAGAAGGTTATAAAAACGATCCAATCTGCCCATGTGTTTTTATAAAAAGGTCTGAATCAAACTTTGTGATAATTGCTATTTATGTTGATGATCTAAATATTATTGGAACTCCTGAAGAGCTTCAAAATGCAGTAAATTATTTAAAGAAAGAATTTGAGATGAAAGATCTCAGAAAAACAAAATTTTATCTTGGTCTGAAGATCGAGCATTTAAAAGATGGAATTCATGTCCATCAGTCAACTTATACGAAAAAGATCTTAAATAAATTTTATATGGATAAAGCACATCCATTGAGTACCCCAATGGTTGTACGATCGTTAGATGTGAATAAAGATCAATTTCGTCCTTGTGAGAATGATGAAGAGTTTCTTGGTCCTGAAGTACCATATCTAAGTGCCATAGGAGCATTGATGTATCTTGCAAATAACACAAGACCTGATATAGCTTTTGCTGTAAACTTGTTAGCAAGATTTAGTTCCTCTCCAACACGTAGACATTGGAATAGAATTAAACATGTATTTAGATATCTTAGAGGGACCATTGATATGGGGTTATTTTATTCAAATGATTCAAAATCCCTATTAGTTGGTTATGTTGATGTTGGATATTTATCGGATCCACATAAAGGTCAATCTTAAACGGGGATATTTATTTACATGTGGAGGTACTGCCATATCATGGCATTCGACAAAGCAAACATTACCTGCTGCCTCTTCAAATCATGCTGAAATAATTGCAATGCATGAGGCAAGCATAGAGTGTGTTTGGCTAAGGTTATTAACCCAACATATCCAGAAGATATGTAATTTGCCTTTACAGGAAAATATGCCAAAGCTCAATTAAAGGGTGGTTATATCAAAGGTGACAGAACGAAACATATTTCACCAAAATTATTCTTTACTCATGATCTTGAGAAGAAGGTGACATAGAAGTTCAACAAATTCGTTCTAGTGATAATTTAGCAGATCTTTTTACCAAGACATTGCCAACTTCAACATTTGAAAGACTACGAAACAAGATTGGAATGCGTCGACTCAAAGATATAATGTGATGTCGCCATTAGGGGGAGTCTAAAACATGTTGTACATACTCTTTTCCTTTAACCAAGGTTTTGTCCCACTAGGTTTTCCTGGTAAAGGTTTTTAACGAGGCAACTTGTAATAAGAGATTGTGTATTCTTTTTCCTTCATTAGGTTTTTATCCCACAAGGTTTTTCCCAATAAAGGTCTTAATGAGGCACAATTTTCTCTAATGGACATCCAAGAGGGAGTGTTATAAATAAATATGAATGTCCATATTCTAGCCCCTCTCATTTATAAGGTAAAACCCCTCATTCATTGCAACTTATTTAATATATTAATGAAGCACTTAAATAAGCTTCATTTATTGTATTACATAGAATTTTGTTTACTTATAAATAAGACTCTTTCATAAAGGAGAGCTCCCTTTTTTAACTTTGTTGTTCGAGATGGAAATGACGTCAAAGGAATAGTGGATTCTGGCATATCAAAGGTGCCCCAGGCTTACATTCAACCACCCGCTGAGCAAATTGACAAGAAAAATGCAAGCGAATGTGAGATTCCACCGATTCATTTGTCGAAGCTCGATGGCCCTGACCATGATGAAGTGGTCAATCAAATTGTTAGAGCTGCTGAGACACTTGGATTCTTCCAAGCTGTCAACCATGGAGTTCCCATACAACTACTCGACTCCCTTAAGCAAACTGCACATAACTCCCTTAAGCCAAATTTAAAACTTATTTTTTGTGTAATATCTAGAATTACTCATAATATTTCTTAATTCTTAAATAAAAGGATAAACCCATGTTAATTAACACTTAAATTCACATCTTCGTGTCAATAATATGGATAAAAATATTTTGGATTGTTGGATGTATAAAACAAATATGAGTTTCTGAAATCAACAATGTTTTTATATAGTTTTCAGTTATGATTGATTTTTGGATCACCTATATGTCCACATGCTGGATAAAAATATTAAGCCATGAACATGGATTTAGAAAAAAAGAAATAGCAATCCCTTTAAACAATGGACAATTTGATTTCAAAGTTGCTTATATATTTATATTAAATATTATAGGGTAATTTATATAGGTTTCTTTATCATAATAAATAGGTCAAGAAATTATCCCACATCTTATTTATTTGACTTTTATTTTTCAAGCCAATTGAGCCTGTTTGACAAATTTGAAAATTAATTACTAAATTTAAATTATAATTTATTTAGTATATTATTTAAAAAAATAGACCACTTGGTAAATGCAAATTTTAAATTATGAAATTTTTTTTTAAAAAAAAGTATTTGACATTATTTTAAACAAAGTCAAATTTTAAAAATAATATTTAAAAGATAATATAATGTTAAAATAAAATTAAAAAAATTATACATTAAATTATAAGTAACTTCTTATCTACTTTTTTCACAATTTTTATAGAAAAAGATCAATCATTTATTTTTTATTATAAATTAAAAAGTTTAAAATATTAAATCATTAAAATATTAATTTAAAAAGCCAAACAAGCTTTTCTTTTTTTTTCTTTTTTTTCCTTGATTGAGAATCAAACATGTTCTTGTGCTTGCTTTTATTTACTATGAAGAATATCTTCAAAAACTAGGCCAAGCCTAGCAGCCTTTATTTCTCTTAACTGTAAAAGAAATAATCATTTTATTTTCCCAACTTGTCCATTTTTTTCAATCATAAAACTAAAGCATTTATTAACTCCCATTAATTTTTCTTTTCTAATAACAATTCAAGTACTGTTTGTTTCATATAAAACTGATTATACACTATTCTTTTTTGTCAGTTTAATCATTAGTTTAGACGTTAAATATCTACTCAAAATTAATGTAGAACGTATTTAAAATATATGGATCAAACTATCAACGAGGTAGGAACGCACGTGTTTATAGTTTGACTCGTGTTGTGTAAATATGCTCCCTATCATATTAGAATTGATATTTAACATGTAATTGGATGGTTAGGCTGATGGAAGAACCTGGTTGATGCAATATTGGTACTCTGAGCACTCAATTAATTATAATATGTTACAATAAAATTTAGAGTTATTCATAAATCAAGTGCTTTCCTATCGATACTTTTAATATTTGATATTTATTATTTTATTATTTTTATATTTGATTTTTTAAGGAAAAATCATATATATTCAAAATCTCAAAAAAATGTAAGAACTCCAAAATGATTAATGGGGACCCTAAACCCAAGCCAACAAGCTCATCTCATGCACCCATAACCTATCATCCTCCATCCCTATCAGACGAGCTCACCGGATCATTAACGTTCAAAGATTCTAAAAAAGAAGAAGGTAAAACAATCCATTCAATGTGGTTTGCATGTAATAAGACTACCTGAGAGAGTGAATGAGTTCCTATTAGCCAACCAACCAACCCAACGAAAGGATAAGTGTTGAAACGACGAACCTAACACCAAGCAATCAGAAATTAAACAACCAAATTTAGAGTCATTGACCACGGATCGATTCAATGCATGCACAATCGACATATAATCCGGCTCGGCGACAACAGGATCAAGATACCAAAATTTCAGCCACAACAAAACCTCCTTGACAGTGAAAGTCTCTACTATCTTGAGACTAAACGACGCCCTTTCAAACACCGTGAGACGCTTTATCAAGTGACCGCAACTGTCGCGAATAATCACCCCAATCCCGACAGCATGTTCATCTTCAAATATTTTAATTCTACTCTCAATCCTTATACTCATCACATATTTGAAATTTAACCCATTTACTTTTAATCTCTATTTTGTATTTAATAACTAAACTACAACGGATAATATTGTAAAAAAAAATTTGTTTAATTTGATTATTTAGCATTTTTCTAAACAAAAAATTGCTCGCATTCCGTGGAAGCCATATAAGAAAAAAAAGTCTTAATTTTAAATTGGTGTTGAAAAAACTTACAATAGAAGCTTTATAATCTCATATTCAATATTTTTATTCGCTTATTTGGCCTTCCACACATATAATAAATTATCCATGTCAGCGGCTTTTTACTTTAAAAATGCTACATAATTTAATTTAACAGAAATTTTTTGACGCTATTATTATATTGATTTCAATTATTAAATCAAAAGAGTAAGATAAAATTTATTTAAAATAAATAAAAAATAAAAATACCAACCAAGCATAAGCATAAATTGATCATATATATATGCATGACTTCTGCCTTGGCAGCTTCCTGTTACGTTTTGTACTCAAATTAATATACGTTAAAACTTCCCTTTTCTTTATTATATTCGAATATTCTACAAAACCTCTTAATCAATGCAATTAATATTTTTCACGACTACGAGCAGCATGCTTTGACCCAATTTTGTTTTGTTTATACAAATAAAATATTCCACGACAGAGGTGGAGACCGGGTAGGCTTCCCAATGTGGTATAATTCTCTTTTTAGTCCTTTTAAAATTTATGTGATTACAAATTAATAATGGTAAATTTATATTTGGCGTCTCTTAAACAATATTTTAACTTCGCTCCTGTTTCATGACATATATTTTATTAAATATTTGATTAAGATCGAGTTTCTCAACCATATTATTACTATTGTAAATCTCTTAAATATGTGAATTTAAACACACTTAATATACTTCATTATATAAATTAAAAGGATCATGCGAGTAATTTAGACAATCAGTGGCAATACTCTAAGAAAGTTTTAGATTCAATTTTGGCATTCTCGTGATTATAAAATTTCTAAGACCTGTGGTAACAATGTCTTTGAATGAACACACAAGACTATGACAGTGTCTTCCATCTTTGAATTGTCTTTTAGTTGGTCACTTGGTCAAAGACATCAATTTTAAATATAAAATAGAATGATCTTCGTTTGTATATAAATTAGGGTTAGGTGGACTATATAATTGTTACTTTTTAAGAAATGAGGATTAAGTTTTAGATTATGTATGATAAATTAAAAATAAATATTAAAAATTTAAGTGCTGAATTGAAGTTATAAAATATATTTGATATTTTATTTAAAATTAAATAAGGGATAATAATAATAGGGAATATAATCTTAAATGAAATAAAATAAAATAAAATAAACTATTAATTTTTTTCTCTATTAAGTGATAAGTAAGTCTCTATCTACTTACTAGTTTCTACACTTTTTATAAAAAAATTCTATACGGGATTATTAATGCTATTAAAATTAAGTTGTTGAAAATATTAATTTTTTAATTGATTAAAATTTTCAATACTTTTATCAAATATGTCTTTAGTTTTTTTTTTTTTTCTCTCAGTCTTAAGGATTTTATTAAAAGAGTAAAAGAAAGTCCCAAATAAGCCATACATGACTCGCATGCACCGAGCAGACACAACATTAACATCGAAGACAACCAGAGCAGTGCACAACTAATCACAACACTGGCATACCTCAACAAAATCGCAGACATGAAACTCTAGAACCAGGCATAGGATGCCACACACCAAAACAACACACCTCAATAAAGTCCCAAACATGAAACATAAGAGTCAGGAAAAGAGATGGCACACACCAAAAATAACAATGACACTACTCAACAAATAAAACATTTGAGAGCTGGACGCTCCCATTTTAGCAGGGCCATCAGCAAAACCATTTGGCTCACAACGTACCTCGGTTTCTAATAATTTCATATAAAAAGAGTACATTTTACATTGTATAATGGAATTTTGATCATTGAAGTAGTTTTCTTCTTGTTAAACTTTAGACCTATTCCTAGGTCCAATCTAATTTATAACAAAATATTTACTAGTCTAAAAAGGTTTATTATTGAAAATAAAAAATTCAAAAATCAATTATAGAAAATTTAATTTATAATACATGGTTTATGTGATATAATTTTGGGTGAAGTTTTGACCACTCAACTATTAATTTTTTTGATTTTGTCACTCAAATTTTTGAAATTAAATATTTTAGTTGATGGAAAGATGATATGAGTTTTTTTTACTGTCCTACTAAAAACCCTCCAATATTTATACATTCTATCAAGTTCATCTTAAATCTAAAAAATTCAACAAATTCTATAAAGAAACAACTAGAACCTCTCTTACTCTCGGCTATACACACTCCCAACCCTCCGTCAACCACCATACACATTGCATCACCATTTTTGTATGGACATGCAAGCTGCACGGTCCAAATTATGCTAATTATAGTTGTTTTAATTATGCTTGTGGAATGATTTTCGATATGGTGGTTGGATTTGTTTTGGCAAGTTCTTTTATTTGGTTTCTAGTAGAATTTAGTAGTGAATGGAAGTACATGAGGAATATGAGTCAGCTAATGAAGAAAATACTTATGTCTCTAATCCTGTTACAACAAAAAATGGAATAGAGCAGGATGTAACAGAGTAGCAGACTTTGATTGAAAGATTTGTCTTGAAAAATGAAAATTTCTGTAAGGGGAGCTCCTCTGACATCTTTGCCTAAAAGGGGGAGAAGTAGCAGCAAATGTTCGAAATGAGGATGGTGATTGTTAATGATTGTTGCTTTATGCTTTGCCAGAGTCGATATGGTGTAGCAAACGGTAGATACGATAGATGTTAATTTGTTGCTTATCTGGTGTTCTCTTTATGCTACTTCTTGTGGTTTTTGTTGATACTAGATGGGACTTGTGTGGATTATTTGTCATGCTCTATATCTCTTGAAATTACTTTGGAAAATGTGTGTATGCTTGGTGGACAATGCGATGACCAATCATATTGACATGGGAAGTGTATGGTCGAGCATGGTTGTATTTCTTAGGGGGAAATATATTCTAGTTTTCGTTGATTTGTTCAGATTGTGTGTTAATTATTTGCTGTTGGTTTTGTCAAAATGTTAAAGAGGGAGATTGTTAGAACTTTGATTGCTTCTCTTGTACCATTTCATATTTGAACAACATGGCATGTTTGACTTTTTAATAATATGACTTTTGCTTTTATTTTGTTTAGCAGCAAATGAGGAGGTATAGACGTTGAAGATGGGATTAATGAGATTATCTTTTAGTCTATTGACTTGGAAGAGAGGATGAAGCTTAAAGTGTTAAAATGCTTATCCTTATCCCTCGAGAGAGTTTTGAAGCTATTGTAAGACATGTTTATCAAGGCTTTTATGTATAAATACCAAGATAATTCATTAGATTATTTTAGCTTTTAAATTAGAGTTTAAAGTTTCTTAAAACACTATTGAATAATCACTTGAAGAGGCCTATAAATAAGCAGTAATGTGATGTTACTTGTGGGCAGTTTTTTTTTTAATATAAGAATAATTGATCCAAATGAACTGTAGAATAAAATCATCCATATAGAGTAAGATTGGTACATCTGAATTGAGTTAACAAATACTGTGTGTTAATTCTCTCCTTACTTTACCCCTTACTATCCTTTACCTTTAATTTGTTCTATTCTAACCTCTATTCTAACACAAGTAAGAACGAAATTATTTCTTCTAATAGTATTTCAATCATTAAAGTTGAAACGAAATGTATGCCGAAGGCTTTTTCAAAAATCATGGCATCAAAGTAAGCAATCTAGCTTCGCAAGCCAAATTTTAATCAGTTAGTCAGATACTTTGAAACCAACATGAAAACCCAAGCAGGCTTCTTCATTCACAAAGGTTCTGAATCTCATACAAGCCCTTAAAACATATAGATATGACATTTGTTCCCTACCTTTTCTTTCCAATAGTTATAAGCTGCCTAAAAAGTCTCCGTATCTGATGGATTGAGATGGCAAGGCCTAGCAATTAAAGCAAACTAAAAAAATTAGATTAAGCATGATTTTAATAAAATGAAGGATGAGTTGAAGATGCAGATGCATGTGTATGGTGGTTGACATGAGGGGTCGGGAGCTATGTATTGTTGAGAGTGAGGGAGAGTTCAGTTGTTTCTTGATAAAATTTGTTGAATTTTTTAGATTTAGAATGAAATTGATATAATATGTAAATATTAGAGGTCCAAATTTGTTATTAGACCAACAAAAAAACACACATCATCACCCGTTTTTCCATTAATCACAACTTGTCAGGAAAATGATTAAAATAATTAATTTCGAAAAATTAAATAACTAAATTGAAAAATTAAGAATTGAGATTGTATTAAAATACATTGTTTGTCTATACTAACGAATGAACACATCTTGCTATAATTAAATAACTAACTAGCAGGAGTATGATTAAAACACATTGTTGAGGTTCGATTAAAAATATATTGAAAAATTAATAGTTGAGATTCGATTAAAACACATCTTGCAATTAAATAACTAACGGAAGTATGATTAAAATACATTGTTTGCCGATACTAAAATTTCAACCTGAAATCTATTGAACTTCGCTATCAATTAATTAGCTATTCTTTCCAACAATGTCATCTTCAGTTGATTTAAGAATAAACTAATCAGTTGATCACCCAAATTTTGGGACACTTTCATTTTAGCTACCCAAGCATTAAATCTTTAATGGCGGTTCAGTGTACATGTCACATCATGTTTACTCTTTCATTTTAGTCACTCAACCTCTAGGTCACTTTCATTTTGACATCCAAAAAATATCATTTTTTAAGTATTGTCTGGGGATAAAAAAAAAACACTGGATTAAAGTGAAAAAGCAATTAAACAAAAATATTTTAATATTGTACTTGTTTACCCCATTGCCGAAAGTTCTATTTTTTTAATATTAAAATTTTAAATTTCAAAACACCAAAATCAATTACATAATTTCAAGATTGAAAAAAAAAGTAATTTATAATTGTCGAAACCATCCCTTTTTTTTTTGAGAAAAGGGCGGGAATCGACCTTGGGTTTTGAAAATAGATAAAACGGGAGTCGCCACCGATCTTTATTAGGTGTGATCGGATCACCTTTGTTTTAATAAAACATTTTGGTTTACTAAAACAGTATTTTTTTTTTGGTCTGCGAAGTTTTGAAGAATCAGGTTCGGGAGTCGGTTACGTGCGAGGAAGGGTTAGCACCCTCGTCACAACCAAAATTGGTACCAAATTGATTAATCCATGTTTTAATGTCGAAGATTTGAAAACTTGAAAGAATTAAAATGATCCCTCTTTTATGATGATGCTAGCAGATGGTTTTAAAAGAAATCGAAGATGTATGCCAAGGGCTATCTTGTCTCGAGGTAAAGTGTTATATCCAATACTTTAGGATACCACACCTTGACCTTCGAGACCAAACTTACCCTTGTTATTGGAAATTTATGAATTTAATTAAAAGGATATTCTATTATTTAAATGGACGAGAAAATCGCAAACCCAATACTTTAGAGCACGTTTCCTCGAGCTTCTAAACACAGAACATTGCCTTGGTTTAGAAAATCTTATTTCGGAATAACAAAACATCACATCCAATGCTTTAGGACACGACATTTCGAGTTCTCGAGAATAAGCTTTTTGTTAGAAATGTATTTGTTTGAAAGGATATTCAGAGAAAAAAATCGCTACCCAATACTTTAGAGCACGTTTTCTCGAGCTTCTAAACACAGAACATTGCCTTGGTTTAGAAAATCTTATTTCGAAATAACAAAACATCACATCCAATGTTTTAGGACACGACATTTTGAGTTCTCAAGAATAAGTTTTTTTTTGTTAGAAATGTATTTGTTTGAAAGGGTATTCGGTTATTTAATATAAACGAGAAAAATCGCTACCCAATACTTTAGGGCACGATTTCTCGAATTTCTAAATAAGGAATATTACCTTCACGAAAAGAAACCATTTTGTATCGAGCAAAATCGATATAACAAAGTTTATAATAAAATGTAAAAATAAATTACAATACTGACATGCATAGCAACATGGAAATAAGTGCATTAATATGAATAACTATAATGAAAGCGAAAATAAAATAAGCCAAGTCTAAAACGAATGGGAAAAGAATAAAACGGAAATAATAATAAAACTAAAATAATAATAATAAGAATATATACGAGTCATGGTACAATAATAGTGATATAGAAATAATAATAACATAATAATAATAGTATAATAATAATAATAAAATGATGATAATATAATAATAATGAAATAATACAAAATATATACAATATAATAATATAAATATAGTAATAATAATAATAGTAATAGTATAGTAATAATAATAAAATAATGATACAAAATATGTACAATATAACAATATAAATATAGTGATAATAATAATAATGTATAAGTAATGTAATAATACTAATAATAAAGATATCAAATAATAATAATAATAAAGTAATAGTAATAGGGATTTCAAGCTAAGTTAAAAAAAAGTGAAAATAATAAAAAGGGGCTAAATTAAATTAAAAAACAAAATTTCGGGGCGAATTTAAAATAAAAGAAAGATTAAGGGACCTATTCACATGCGCGAAAAGACTGGGGGGACCAAAGAGGTAATAACACCCTTTCGCAAAAACGCGCAGCAACAGAAAGGACCAGATTATGAACGAAAGTAAATTTTTGGACCAAATTAAAAATACCAGAAAATCTAATTTTAAAATCTGAAAGTGCGAAAGGACCAAAAGGGCAATTAGCCCAATCGACAAAAACGCGCGGATCCTTTGGTCGGGTAGGGTCGTGCGCGCGGGTCGTATGCTAAACGACATCGTGTTGGCGCCTGAGAGACCTACCCAAAACGACGTCGTTTTGGAGGCCTATTTAAGGCCAAAACCTTTCAAAAAAATTCATTTAGTCACTTCCTAAAAAAAAAAAACTGATTCCTTTTTTACTTTTTTCTCTCTGCAGGTCTCTAATCTCCGGCGAAGGGATCGCCGTCGGCGCCACCGCCGGCCACCGCGTGCGGTGGCCGGAATTCACGAAATGGTAAATTTTTTCCTTCCTTTTTTAGTATTTTAATATATATTTATATGGCTTGAAGTAGTAAAAAAAATAAAAAGATTAAAAGGAAAATCGATTCGAACGCAAGAGGAAAAAAGAAAATGAAAGGAAAGTAAACCTTGTTTTCTTTTGAATGCTTGTATTCTTTTCTCTTTTTTTGAATCCGAAAAAAAAAGCCCCTATTTCATTTCAATAATCGGCTCTATATAGCCAAATAAGAAATACAAATCTCTGCTTTTCTTGGTTTATTGCCGGTGTTAGTGGAGTGATGGTGGCTGAAAAACAGGGCGAAGTGGAGCAGGTGGAGGCTATGGTGGCGTGCGAACGGCGTTGGTGGCCGACAGTGGCTAGTGCGTGGTTGCGGTGCAAGTGCTAGGGTTCCAGAAACCCTAGCTTCTAATTTTTGGGCCTTTTGGATTTGGGCCAAATATTGGGTCAGGGTTCGGTTGTACTTGGGCCGAGATTGGGTTTAATTTGGGTTGTTCAATGGGTCCGGGTTTGGTTTGTGAAATGTATGGGCCGGGCAAGATTTGGGTATTACAGCTGCCCCTCTTTACTCATTGTCGTGTAACGGTAATAGAGCAAAGACATAAAGAAGGCCCAAATTTGCCCGAATCCATAGAGTCTGGATTCTTTGGCGCCCCTATTCTTCATGTGGCCTCATTCCAGTCCACTGCATCTTGCTGCCTTGGTCCACTTCACTGCAACTCGGATACGATTATTGACTTCGATTTGCTTCTTCGTAACTTCGGGAATGCCAGGTTTGCTGTCTTCAATCTGCCCCATTGGGACTTCAAGGTGATAAGAATTCAGAAAGAAAAGATTCGTAACTTTGATCTTCTCACTGAAACTTCTCGGAAATAGAGGTTGACCCTCAATAGACTTAGGGATGAGGGATTAGTAGCTTTGTCCTGCTCCCTTGAAACTTCGAGTCGATCAGAATTCAGAAAGAAGAGATCTGTAACTTTGATCTTCTCACTGAAACTTCTCGAAAAAGGTTGATCCTCAATACACTCAGGGAGGAGGGATTAGTAGCTTTGTCCTGCTTCCTTGAGACTTTAAGGTGACAAGAATTCAGAAAGAAGAGATCCGTAACTTTGATCTTCTCACTGAAACTTCTCGAAAATAGAGGTTGACCCTCAATACACTTAGGGATGAGGGATTAGTAGCTGTGTCCTGCTTCCTTGAGACTTCAAGGTGACAAGAATTCAGAAAGAAGAGATCCGTAACTTTGATCTTCTCACTGAAACTTCTTAGAAATAGAGGTTGACCCCCAATACACTTAGGGAGGAGGGATTAGTAGCTTTGTCCTGCTCCCTTGAAACTTCGAGTCGATCAGAATTCAGAAAGAAGAGATCCGTAACTTTAATCTTCTCACTGAAACTTCTCGAAAAAGGTTGATCCTCAATACACTCAGGGAGGAGGGATTAGTAGCTTTGTCCTGCTTCCTTGAGACTTCGAGGTGACAAGAATTCAGAAAGAAGAGATCCGTAACTTTGATCTTCTCACTGAAACTTCTCAAAAAAGGTAGATCCTCAATACACTCAGGGAGGAGGGATTAGTAGCTTTGTCCTGCCCCCTTGAGACTTCGAGGAAGACTTCGATCTTCAGCCTGCTCCGCTGCCATCTCGAGGGAACAAAATCTGAACTTTTCGATTTGCCTCCTTACTATTTTCAGGAAGACTTCAATCTTCAGTCTGCTCCACACCGTTCTTTGAGGAACCTGTCCTGTAGAATGTGCCTATGCTCATGCAAATGATGAGGATGCTATGATCGGAATGACTCAAATACTCCTAACTACATGTGCTACGGATGACATTTACATGAATGATGATTTTTTCACAAAAAAATGACTAGGATGTAATGATCGCAAAGAACCAAATGCTTCTAATTGGCTGTGTATGATGCATGACATGAGAATGATCTCTCTCTCTCTCTCTCTCCCTTTTTTTTAGGGTATCCTTGCATCATGCTGTCCTCGTTTGGCCTGGAATTTTAACCCAAAACCTGAAAGAACGATTGTACTTTGCTCAACTGATTTGCCCCCATTGTAGCTTCGAGGTCTATTCCCTCAAACCTCGAAGGGAATTTAGACACCCCTTTCCCAGATATTTGTCAAGCCTTTAGATCTGGTGAGTTCTAAACAATAGTCCTGTTTATGGCTCATGTATTATTTAGAAACTTCTAGAGTAATATGCAGAACTTCTTTCATGAAAGTATTATTAGTCCAATAATTGTTATCTTAATGCCAAAATACTTGAAAAAGATCATGATGATGAAGCAGAAATTTATTGGGAGCATAGCTCGAGCCAAACAAGTTAATCAAAACTAGCAGATGCGGTGAAGAAGAAAGTTTATTTAGACTGTATTTTCAAAAGACAAAGATAGCAAACCCAAAATAGGTAAAATGGAAATTAGGTGCCCCAGATATCGCAGTTTTGAGCTTCTCTGCCTGAGCGTCTGGAAGACCATTTCGAGTTCGACATGTGTTTAGAAGATCTTGAGTATTTTGTCGATGCACCAACGCAACCTACCCCTTCCTTGTCAATTCGCATAAAGCGGGATTCTTCCATCACGATTTGAGCCACCCTTTTCAACCCAAATCCCCTCTTGATCTCGAAATGCCTATTGCAGTTTTTTTTAACTCAAAGCGCCCTTTACAGGACTTTGACTTTGGCTTCTTTCCCTCTTCAAGTATAGTACTTTTTAACAGAATCCGAATTTACAGGATTGGGCAAGTTTTTCCCATCCATTTCAGCCAAGATTAGTGCTCCTCCAGAGAAAGCCCTTTTCACCACATAAGGTCCTTCCCAATTCGGCATCCATTTCCCTCTGAAATCCTTTTGTATAGGGAGGATCTTTTTCAAGACCAAGTCTCCCTCGTGAAATTCTCTTGGGTGCATCTTTTTGTCATAAGCCCGCATCATTCTCTTTTGATACATCTGGCCATGACGAATAGCCCTTAACCTCTTCTCCTCAATCAAGTTCAGCTGATCATATCGAGACTGGATCCATTCTGCTTCATCCAATTTTAGATCTGACAAGACTCGAAGGGAAGGAATTTCAACTTCGATGGGTAATACCGCTTCCATTCCGTAAACTAATGAAAAAGGAGTTGCCCCAGTGGATGTCCTGACTGATGTTCGATAAGCATAGAGAGCAAAGGGTAATTTCTCATGCCAATCTTTGTAGGTTTCAACCATCTTCCCTACAATCCTCTTAATGTTCTTATTGGCTGCTTCCACCGCACCATTCATCTTTGGATGATACGGTGATGAATTGTGGTGTTTAATCTTGAATTGACTGCAGACCTCCGCGATTGTGCTGTTATTTAAGTTTAAGGCATTGTCAGATATGATTCTCTCAGGCATTCCGTATCGACAAATAATTTTCTTTTTTAGGAATCTACTAACCGCCGACTTGGTAACACTGGCATATGAAGCAGCCTCTACCCATTTGGTGAAGTAATCAATGACCACGAAGATGAAACGATGCCCGTTTGAAGCTTTTGGAAGAATCGGTCCGATGACATCCATGCCCCACATGGAGAAAGGCCAAGGAGAAGTCATAACATGCAATGTTGAAGGAGGTACGTGAATCTTATCCCCGTATATCTGGCATTTGTGACATGTCTTAGCATATTTGATACAATCCCCTTCCATGGTAGACCAGTAGTATCCAAATCTCATGATTTGTCTAGCCATTGTGAAACCATTAGCGTGTGTTCCACAAACACCCTCGTGAACTTCCTCCAAAATTTTCTTGGCTTCAACTGCGTCGACACATCTTAACAGTACTTGATCTTTTTTTCTTTTGTACAGGACATCCCCGTCCAAGACATAATCACAGGCAAACCTTCTCAATGTCTTTTTTTCATTCTCGGTCGCTTGTTTGGGATGTTCGCGATTTCTCACATATTGCAATATATCTTGGTACCAGGGGTGGTCATCCCTTTCTTCTTCCTCTATGTTGCAACAATAAGCTGGGGCCTCATAAATACTCATTTGAATAGGCTTTACATCTTCTTGCTTGCCCACCTTAATCATGGAAGCCAAAGTAGCCAAAGCATCCGTCATTTGGTTTTCTTCTCGTGGGAGATAACTAAAAGTGATATCATCAAATTTTTCAATTAACCCCAAGACTATCCTTCGATAATTGACCAATTTGGGGTCTCTTGTCTCTCATTCACCTTTTAGTTGGTAGATTACTAGTGCAGAATCTCCATATACTTCCAGCATTCTAATTTTGCATTCTATGGCAGTACGGAGTCCCATGATACATACCTCGTATTCTGCCATGTTGTTTGTACAATCAAAATCCAATTTTCATGTGAACGGGTAATGATCTCTATTTAGGGATACCAAGACTGCCCCAATCCCATTTCCAACAGCATTTGATGCTCCGTCGAAATTCAATTTCCAAAGGCAATCCTTTGCAGTATCTTCTTCAGTAGCTGCCACATACATTAAATCCTCATTAGGGAAATCAAAGTTTAACGGCTCATAATCTTCTAAAGCTCTGCTAGCTAGGAAGTCGGCTATTGCGCTCCCTTTTATAGCTTTCTGGCTCACATAGATAATATCAAATTCAGTCAGCAGAAGTTTCCATCTAGCCATCCTTCCATTCAAAGCGGTTGCCTCTATCATATACTTTAAAGGGTCTAATTTCGATATTAACCAGGTCGTGTGATACAGCATGTATTGCCTCAACCTCTGAGTCGTCAAAACCAACGCACAACACAGCTTTTCAATTGGCGAATATCGCATTTCACACTCAGTAAACTTCTTACTGAGGTAGTATATTGCCTTCTCTTTCCTCCCTGAATCATCATGTTGACCTAACACACATCCCATAGAGTGATTAAGCACCGTCAGATATAGGATTAATGGCTTATCTGGGCGTGGAGGTGACAGTACTGGAGGGTTTGACAAATACTGTTTAACCTTATCGAAAGCTTTTTGACATTCGTCATCCCATATGCCCGGATTATGTTTCTTCAAAAGACAAAATATGGGATCACATTTCTTAGTTAACTGTGAAATAAACCGAGCAATATAATTTAATCTTCCAAGGAAACCTCGAACTTCTTTTTGAGTGCGCGGTGGGGGCAATTCCTGTATAGCCCGGACTTTGTCTGAGTCAATCTCGATCCCCTCCTTGTTGACTATGAAGCCCAGCAATTTGCCAGATCTAGCCCCAAAAGTACATTTAGCAGGATTGAGTCTCAGTTGGCATTTCTTTAACCTTAGGAACAGTTTCTTCAAAACTCGGATATGTTCTTCTTCTGTTCTAGACTTTGCAATCATGTCATCCACGTAAACCTCAATCTCTTTATGCATCATATCATGGAACAAGGTCACCATGGCCCTTTGGTATGTAGCTCCTGCGTTTTTCAATCCAAATGGCATTACTTTATAACAGAAAGTACCCCACAATGTTATGAAGGTAGTCTTTCCCATATCTTCAGGATGCATTTTTATCTGATTGTACCCAGAAAAACCATCCATGAAGGAAAACAATGAAAAGCCTACTGTATTGTCTACTAGAGTGTCAATATGAGGCAAAGGAAAGTTATCCTTTGGGCTAGCCTTATTTAGGTCTCTATAATCCACACACATTCGTACCTTCCCATCTTTTTTAGGGACAGACACAATGTTGGCTACCCATTCTGAATATTTGATCTCTTGCAAGAATCCAGCGTCGAACTGCTTTTGAACCTCTTCCTTTATTTTCAGCACAATATCTGGTCTCATCCTTCGGAGCTTCTGCTGAACTGGCTTGCAATCTCTTTTTATGGGTAAACGGTGTACTGCAATATCGGTACTTAAACCAGGCATATCCTCATACGACCATGCGAAAACATCCTTGAATTCCTGCAACAACCTGATAAGATTCTGCCTTGTTTCTTTGGCTATACACGTTCCGATTTTTACCGCTTTCCTTTCCTCCAACATCAGTCTCTACTGCTTCCTTATGAGGCCGAATTTGTCTCTCCTCATGCTCTACCATTCTTAACAAGTCGGGAGATAAATCATCGTCCGTGTCATCTTCAAAATCCTGTAACATTTCTAAACGTATGTCTTGCTCAAAAGGATATTTCGAGTCCATGGCAGCGTCGCTCAAGTCATTGATATCCAAGGACCTGTTGCAGTTCAAGAGAATACGGACAAAATGAATGAATTCGTGAATGAATTATGTATGATAATGACGAAAGAATGATCAGAAAACAAAGAAAAGAATGGAAAAATGTTTGCTTCAAATGATGCCGAGAGTGCACTTTATTGATATAATAATACATGAACATGCGCATGTTTCACAAAAGAAATCTTGTTGCACTTAGGCTTAAAGCAATAAGTGTATTCTGGACATTACTCTGAATAAGCTTTAAATACTACAGGAATTTCCTCTGCACTCCAATTGTTTAAAACGCTTCCCGGTTCATAAGGTCGAATATCTGATAAGATTCCCTCTTCAACTGTCTCCTCAGATATGGCATTAATGCATACATTACCCAACATTGCTATGATGTCCTCTTTCTTTCGTGTCTTCGACTCAAAGTGAATTACCCCTCCTGAAACAAAGGTTTCGAATATATGTGGAATCATCATGGGTTCCCACTTGGTTTCCTCTCCACTCAAACGAGCGCGCCTTCTTTCTTGTCTCTTTTCCAACTCTTTCCTTTTTTGTTTTGCATCTGGCCTAAATCCTAGACCAAAGCGATCTTGTTTTTCTCTCAATATCGGGGCCACAACTATCCCTTGAAGATACTTTCCAAGTCCTCTTCCCGGTAAAGCGCCTTTCCCCACGGTCATTTTTAATCCCATTCTTGTAGTCTCGGAGATTCTTGGTTTCGGGATTCTGTTTCCTTCCATAATAAAAGTTGCATTCACGAACTTGAGAGATCGGAAAGAGAATTCAGTTACCTCGTCATTTATCTCCAAGTACGGCATATCACTAGTCACAACCGCAATAATGTCCTCCTCAGCTTTTATTGTTACCAGCCGACCATCCGCTACCAACTTCACCTTCTGATGTAATGACGAAGGCACTGCCCCTGACGAATGTATCCATGGTCTCCCTAATAAGCAGTTATAGGAAGGCTCGATATCCATCACCAGAAAATCTACTTCGTAAGTAGCTGGGCCAATTAGTAAGGGTACCTCAATCCTCCCCATGACTCTTCTTTGGGTGCCGTCAAACGCCTTTACTATGCTTTGGCACTCCTTCATGTGCGAACTGTCCACTGGTAATCTGTTTATAATGGACAAGGGCAATACATTTAGTGCAGACCCGTTGTCTATCAAGACCCCTGGTAGTATGTGCCCTTTGCATCTAGCGGTAACGTGCAAAGCTTTGGTGGATCCTCTACCACCTGGTGGTATCTCATCGTCATTAAAATAAATGAAGTTGTCCGCACTTATCTTGCCGATCAATCGATCCAATTTATTAACCGAGATGTCACTGGCGACGTAGGTCTCGTTTAAAACTTTCATCAGCGCGTTCCTGTGTACTTCTGAGCTCTGAAGCAAAGCCAACACAGATATGTGCGCCGGTTGTTTATGCAGCTGTTCTACCACACAATATTCACCGTGTTTCAGAAATTTTAGGAACTCCTTAGCTTCTTCCTCAGTCACTGGTTCATTGATTCTCGGCTCAGGCTCAACTGGCTTTTCTTTCTCCTGTTCCACCATTGGAGCTTTCCCCTTTATTAAGTCGTAGCGTCTCCCGCTTCGAGTATGGAAACCTTCACCTAGATCTTCCTTCGAAGTATTAGCCGAATTCCCCTTTCCTGAGACTGTTACATTACATTCATAATTCCAAGGAACCTCCTTACTGTCTTTATACGCAAAGGCTGTAGGCCTTCGTATTATCACTTTCGGCACTACTCGTATTCCCGCCTCATTACTAATCGAATTCTCTTTTCCGGGGACTGCTATATTACACTCATGATTCCGAGGAATCTCTCTACTATCTTTATGAGCAGAGGTAGTGGGCTTCCGTATTACTATTTTCGGCGCTACCTGTATCCCTGCCTCATTGCTTTTGGGGCACGAAATAATGATCATCGGGAGGTTGATTTTCGAACTCTTTACCGTTGACTCTGACGCGCATATGCTCCTCTCTTCTGTGCCTTCATCATAAAATTCAACTTCTTTATTGTTCATTAAATTTTGCACTAGAGTTCTAAATTCCCCACAATTCTGAATTTCATGCCCCAACTCCTGATGGTACTCACAATAATTTGTCAGCTTTCCCTGACTCTTTTCAGCAACAATTAATCCATGTTTGACCATTTCTCTCCAAACCAATCTCAAAGGAGTCTTAACCTCCGCGACACTTGCTTTCATTCTTTTCTCTGAATTTTCGCTAATTGTGTTGACTCCGCTATTAGCATGATTGGGTAAAGGATTTGTTACGTTTGGCATGTCATCTAACTCCACCACACCCATATTGATAAAATTCTCCACTAATTTCTTAAAAGCAAAGTAATTCTCTATTAAGTGCCTCGTGATTCCCGCATGATATTCACATTGTGCGTTCGGGTCATACCACTTGGGATACGGAGGCTGCATTGGTTTTAGATGATAAGGGGACACAATGTGCGCGTCGAACAGGGTTTGATACATCTCCTTGTACGTCATCGGAATCGGTGTGAAGTGTATTTTCTCATTATTTTGTCTTGTGGTGCCAGGTTCTTTCTTGGGTAACCCCTGCTGCCCCATGGCCATTGCTTTCAGCTGATTAATGGTGATTGACTTCGGGTACCCTATGCTCGCGTTATTCACCTCACTTTCTTTCTTCCTTGGGGGCATCCTTTTGGCACTTTCCCCCGTCTCAATCCCTCCACTTTTTATAATATTCTCGATCATTTCTCCGATCGTTACGATGTCCGAAAAACTCCTGGTTGCACTTCCTAACATATGCATGAGAAATGGGGTTTTCAGTGTGCGGATGAAGAGCATTGTGGTCTCTTTCTCCAGAAGTGGTGGCTGGACTTGGATGGCAACCTCCCTCCACCTCTGTGCATATTGCCTAAAGCTTTCATTTCCTTTTTTTCCATGTTTTGCAGAGTGATCCTATCGGGGGTCATGTCTGTTACGTGACTGTACTGCTCTAGGAATGCTTGAGCCAAATCTTTCCATGAATCAATTTTGGCACGACTCAACTGGTTATACCATCTGGCTGCGGCGCCCACCAGGCTATCCTGAAAGCAATGAATTAGCAACGGATCATTATTAGTGTATCCCATCATCCTTCTACAAAACATAGTAATGTGGGCCTCCGGGCAACTTGTCCCATTGTATTTCTCGAACTCAGGCATCTTAAAATTGTAGGGGAGCACCAGGTCAGAGACCAAACTTAAATCATTGCCATTGATTCCATGACGCTTACCAGCATTTTCCATAGCTTTAAGTTTCTCCTCTAACCATTTATATTTATATTCTAGCTGTTTTGGTAATTCCATTTTTGCTTTTTCAGCAATCTCATCCAAATCAGGAACATTGGGATTGATTGGATTATGGCCAGGGTTAGAACTTGAGCCGTCCTGGAAATTCATTGGTATCGATGTTGCGGCTGAAATTTGTTGCGGTCTGATAATGACAGACGCCCTTTGGGGATACACATCTGGCGGCATTTGGGTGTTCGGCGGGGTAAGAGCGGGGTTATCATTATCGTTCCCTAAGCTAGCAGCAATGCCCTTTTCCTTCTCACGTTCTTTAGTCATCAACTGCACCAGCTGGTTTATCATGTTATTCTGGGATTCTTGCATCCGCTCTATAATGTCCTGCTGGGTTTTGGCCAGCTGCTCCTGTAGTTGTGCTTGTTGATCCTGCATTTCTTTTTGCATTTGCTAACCTTTCCATTCTTTGATCCATTTTTGTTTTGCCTCTTGTACCGTAGCGATGTTCCAGGGTAACTTCCATTGTTTTAGGGTCCCTTTGTGAGATTCAGTGTGTATGATGCAATGTAATGCTGATGCATGAGATGTGTGTAACCAAAAAGGTGTTGATTCCAATTCAATTCCCATCAGAATAGCTTTTCAAGAAAACAAGTTTCTTCACATAAAATGGATTATATATAAGGCCTAGCCTTAATACTTAAGACCTTGACTTTCTCAAGAAGCCAAGCTAACTCTTGACCTCTTTCTGACTCCGACTCGTATATCAAACTTAGTACATCAGCTCGGACTGCTAAAGTTTGTAAGTGATTCGCCACCTCTCGTATTTGGGCCACGGCTTCCCCCATAATATAATCCCGGCTTCTGACTTGGCTCTGAGAATGATACAGTTGTTGCTTCCACCGCTCTTCATTGACTTCAAAAAACTCTTCCCGTAGCTCGCAACCATGTAAGGCGGATTCTAACTCTTCAATTCTTGCTTTCATCCCTTCAATTTTGCTCAAACTAGCCTTCAATTCGGCTATGGAGTTACGGCTACGATACTGATACAGTGATCTTTCCAATTCTGACACCTGAATTTTTAATCTCTCTTTCTCGTTTTGACTTTCTATCAGATCCCTTTTCAGGGCATCTTCTAGCTCATGGGTATCTCGGAATTTCTTTTCCCACTTGCTTGCTCTATTCTTTTCCTCTTTAATTTCTTGACGCCATTGCTCTGACGTTTTCCAAGCCCCGCAGTTCTCATCGACCTTCGTAGCTTCTTGTAGTCAGTTTTCAAACCGTCCAAATCTTCTTCAGCTTTATTCTTCCCTTTCCTCAGCTTCTCGGCTTCTAGTTTTTGAATATCGATATCCAATCCTAGCTTCATTTTCTTCTATCCTTTTTCTTAATTCCCGGTTTTTTCCTCAAAGTCCTGTTTGATGATTTCAAGCTCGGAAGGGATCACCTGTAAGTGTTCTTCTAGTGATCGGGTGTTTTCTTGGTCCGATGTGGGGATGTTATCGTCGATTCTTTGACTCCGCCATTGGTCATACCCAAGGGTCGTCATCGGATTGGCAACGAACCTTTTCATTCTATGAATTCAGCCCCAGGCGTTTGATATCTCGCGCACTCTCCTCTTGTAGTTTCCTCCTTTATATTCAAACTCGCACTGGGCTAAACCCTGTGTTGGCGGCGTAAATTGTCTCGATCTGTATTGTCTTAACACGAGGAGATGAGCATACCCAGTAGCTCCTCATATTCCAAGCATGGGAACATAATCAAGATCTCCGCACCGATATAGGATCTCGTCAGGGATCGTCCAAGGAGCTCTCCATTCTATTTCTTCTCCTTGTAGGTTTTGCAGAATCATCATCCAGTTTTCTTCCGTAATATCGTCTCGTCTAGGCGTGGCTACCATATTTTTCAGTGGAGAATAGTCCTCGTAGAAGATTTGACACGATACCTTTTCCATTTTCCAAAAATGACCGTGAAACCATGCTAGTAAGAGTTGGGCGCAACCGATAAATCTCCTTTCGCCCGCTCTTCAGCACGCACTTAGGGGCCTAAAAGTTACAGCTAGAATTGCAGGAATAGGAGTGAACCTTCTGTCTAATTTGTCAAATAGATCAGACACCGCCTCATCTACATACCCTAGAGCTTTGGGGAAGATAACCAGTCCATAAATGCTCAAGGCTAACACGTCAACCCTCTTCTTCTCCTCAGGATGCGCTATGATCAAATCTCTCAGATTTCTCCAAGGGATACACTTACAATCTCCTTTTTGTTTTGTCTGGGCTGTAACCCACTGCTCGCTCATCCCCGTGATATTCATCAACTTTTTTATGAATGTGGAGACATTAACAGCTCTCAAATAAGCCTTGTCAGTTTGAATCCTCGGGCAGTAGAGTAAAGCTGTGTACTCTTCAATGGTAGGTACCAAATCCACCTTCCCGAAAGTAAAACAACTATAAGCAGGATTCCAAAACTGGGCCATTGCTCGAAACAAGTGCTGGTCTACTTTGATGTCAAGTAGATAAGGCAAATCGCCATAATGATAGTAGAATAGTTGCTTGATCCTATCGTCTCATTAACTCCATATTTCCCTCATTTCTTGAAGATTGTTTTGGGTTACGCTGATGCGTGTGTAATCCCACAACTCTGATACGTGCCCCGTTGTAAGGCTATCACCTTTTTCTTGTTGAACTGTCTCAGCCCATATCCGGACGGCCGCATTGTCCTCCACTTTATCAAGAAACCCCTTTTCCATGACGAGCTATCTATTTAGCGACTGAATGTGAATCAACACCCTTTTGCTGAATATGCTATGCAAAAATAAAATGAAGCAAGTCATTATTTCATACACAATAAGCAGAAAATGAAATACTTAATCGGGTAACCACTAGGGTTTGGCATGGCTCTACCTAGGGTGGTTCTTAAGGTTCGCTATATGGGGTTCGGTTCTGGGGTAAAGGTACCTGAACCAGCAGATTCCTCAATCCTCACCCATTATAGGCTCATATGGACCGAGTTCGGTTCAGGGGAGTACATTTCCCTATGGCTGCACGGAGATGAAAATCTCACGAAGACATAGGTACAGATGTATCCCGAAAGCGATCCACTATCTTGCACGGAGGTGAAAACCTCACGAAAGAGTAGCTTCTCACTCTCACTTAAGAGGTACGACCACGACGGTTATGCAATGTAATGTGCAAAGATTTCAAAAGCTTGAAGCAAATAAAGGAAATAGGAATACAACGATGAAGATCGTAACACAAAACGGATGAAATGCAAAAGAATGATCGCGTGTTGAAACCAAGTTTTCAATTTGCGACAAAAAGACAAGAAGTAATCAACCCGTGGCTCGACCCTCTTATTTGAAGTCCCCAGTGGAGTCGCCAAGCTGTCGAAACCATCCCTTTTTTTTTTGAGAAAAGGGCGGGAATCGACCTTGGGTTTTGAAAATAGATAAAACGGGAGTCGCCACCGATTTTTATTAGGTGTGATCGGATCACCTTTGTTTTAATAAAACATTTTGGTTTACTAAAACAGTATTTTTTTTGGTCTGCGAAGTTTTGAAGAATCAGGTTCGGGAGTCGGTTACGTGCGAGGAAGGGTTAGCACCCTCGTCACGCCTAAAATTGATACCAAATTGATTAATCCATGTTTTAATGTCGAAGATTTGAAAACTTGAAAGAATTAAAATGATCCTTCTTTTATGATGATGCTAACAGATGGTTTTAAAAGAAATCGAAGATGTATGCCAAGGGCTATCTTGTCTCGAGTTAAAGTGTTATATCCAATACTTTAGGATACCACACCTTGACCTTCGAGACCAAACTTACCCTTGTTATTGGAAATTTATGAATTTAATTAAAAGGATATTCTATTATTTAAATGGACGAGAAAATCGCAAACCCAATACTTTAGAGCACGTTTCCTCGAGCTTCTAAACACAGAACATTGCCTTGGTTTAGAAAATCTTATTTCGGAATAACAAAACATCACATCCAATGCTTTAGGACACGACATTTCGAGTTCTCGAGAATAAGCTTTTTGTTAGAAATGTATTTGTTTGAAAGGATATTCAGTTGTTTAGAATAAACGAGAAAACAATCACTACCCAATACTTTAGAGCACGTTTTCTCGAGCTTCTAAACACAGAACATTGCCTTGGTTTAGAAAATCTTATTTCGGAATAACAAAACATCACATCCAATGCTTTAGGACACGACATTTTGAGTTCTCGAGAATAAGTTTTTTTTTTGTTAGAAATGTATTTGTTTGAAAGGGTATTCGGTTATTTAATATAAACGAGAAAAATCGCTACCCAATACTTTAGGGCACGATTTCTCGAATTTCTAAATAAGGAATATTACCTTCACGAAAAGAAATCATTTTGTATCGAGCAAAATCGATATAACAAAGTTTATAATAAAATGTAAAAATAAATTACAATACTGACATGCATAGCAACATGGAAATAAGTGCATTAATATGAATAACTATAATGAAAGCGAAAATAAAATAAGACAAGTCTAAAACAAATGGGAAAAGAATAAAACGGAAATAATAATAAAACTAAAATAATAATAATAAGTATATATACGAGTCATGGTACAATAATAGTGATATAGAAATAATAATAACATGATAATAATAGTATAATAATAATAATAAAATAATAATAATGACGATGCAAAATATGTACAATATGATAATAATATAAATATAGTGATAATACTAAATATATAATAATAACATAATAATAATAGTATAATAATAATAATAAAATGATGATAATATAATAATAATGAAATAATGCAAAATATATACAATATAATAATATAAATATAGTAATAATAATAATAATGGTAATAGTATAGTAATAATAAAATAATGATACAAATATGTACAATATAACAATATAAATATAGTGATAATAATAATATATAAATAATGTAATAATACTAATAATAAAGATATCAAATAATAATATAATAAAGTAATAGTAATAGGGATTTCAAGCTAAGTTAAAAAAAAGTGAAAATAATAAAAAGGGGCTAAATTAAATTAAAAAACGAAATTTCGGGGCGAATTTAAAATAAAAGAAAGATTAAGGGACCTATTCACATGCGCGAAAAGACTGGAGGGACCAAAGAGGTAATAACACCCTTTCGCAAAAACGCGCAGCAACAGAAAGGACCAGATTATGAACGAAAGTAAATTTTTGGACCAAATTAAAAATATCAGAAAATCTAATTTTAAAATCTAAAAGTGCGGAAGGACCAAAAGGGCAATTAGCCCAATCGACAAAAACGCGCGGATCCTTTGGTCAGGTCGGGTCGCGCGCGCGGGTTGTATGCTAAACGAAGTCGTTTTGGCGGCTGAGAGACCTGCCCAAAACGACGTCGTTTTGGAGGCCTATTTAAGGCCAAAACCTTTCAAAAAAATTCATTTAGTCATTTGCTAAAAAAAAAAAAACTGATTCCTTTTTTACTTTTTTCTCTCTGCAGGTCTCTAATCTCCGGAATTCAAGAAATGGTAAATTTTTTTCCTCCCTTTTTTAGTATTTTAATATATATGTATATGGCTTGAAGTAGTAATAAAAATAAAAAGATTAAAAGGAAAATCGATTCGAACGCAAGAGGAAAAAAGAAAATGAAAGGAAAGTAAACCTTGTTTTCTTTTGAATGCTTGTATTCTTTTCTCCTTTTTTGAATCCGAAAAAAAAAACCCCTATTACATTTCAATAATCGGCTCTATATAGCGAAATAAGAAATACAAATCTCTGCTTTTCTTGGTTTATTGCCGGTGTTAGTGGAGTGATGGTGGCTGAAAAACAGGGCAAAGTGGAGCAGGTGGAGGCTATGGTGGCGTGCGAACGGCGTTGGTGGCCGACAGTGGCTAGTGCGTGGTTGCGGCGCAAGTGCTAGGGTTCCAGAAACCCTAGCTTCTAATTTTTGGGCCTTTTGGATTTGGGCCAAATATTGGGTCAGAGTTCGGTTGTACTTGGGTCGAGATTGGGTTTAATTTGGGTTGTTCAATTGGTCCGGGTTTGGTTTGTGAAATGTATGGGCCGGGCAAGATTTGGGTATTACAATAATTTTTGGCAATGGAATAAATAAGTACAATTTGACAATTTTTAATGCATCATTTTAGTTTCTATCGCTTTTTTTTTCACTTTAATCCTTAATTTTTTCACCCGGATCAAAACTTGATTAAAGTTTTTCTGGTATCTAAAATGAAAACGACTTAGAAGTTTAATGATAAAAATGAAAATGTAAACATGATGTAGAGTGTATAGCCGTTAAGGACTTAAAATTTAAATGACTAAAATGTAAGTACACTAAAAGTTAAATGAAGAAATTATAATATTTTGTTTTGAATTAATACTTCGAAAAATCATAACACAATTAAAACAAAAATTGGTAGAAATAAAACAGACTTAGCAATTTCCTAAAAAAAAAAAAACAAGAGCAAAAAAGACTTAACGATATAACCAAATAAAAATGTAACAGAGAAGCTCTTGCAAGTTGATTTATATATATTGGCTCAAATGCAAGTGGATGAGCATAGACTTTGAGAATTGAGAGCCTTCAATCTCACAATTCTATAATATTTTCTTAAATTCTTCAATCTTTCATCACTTTTGCGTAACAATCAAAGGCAAAAATTTTGCCTCTCCTTCGATTTTCAAACGCCCTGAATCTTGTCTTACTGCAAAATTTCAAGATTAGAAATTCCTCAACGTCGTCACAATTATCATCTAATTTTTAATTACAAGTTTACCAAGAAAGTTTCAACCATTCTTTCTCTATATATATCGAGACTTTTTCCCTCTTATTTTCTCACCAATCAAACAATCTTCCATCAATTAAACCCTTTTCTTCAATCTTCAACTAATTTCTCCAATGGCTCCAAGTTTTGACGATGGCAACTCACTTTTCAACTTTGTTGTCCGAGATGGAAATGGTGTTAAAGGAATGGTGGATTCGGGCTTGTCGACGGTGCCACAGGCTTACATGCAACCACCGATAGAGCGAATAGACAAAGATAGAGCTCGAAAACACGGGCAGCCCCCGATTGATTTGTCGAAACTCGGTGGCCCCGAGCACGACGAAGTGGCTAAACAAATTGTTAGAGCTGCTGAGAATCTTGGATTCTTCCAAGTTCTCAACCATGGAGTTCCAGTTGATCTACTCGAGTCTCTTAAGGACACCGCCCATGATTTCTTTAGCTTGCCTGCTGAGAAAAAGGCTGTTTATCGTGCTGACGTTAGTCCGACTCCATTGGTGAAGTATGGGACTAGCTTCGTGCCACAGAAAGAGAAAGCATTGGAATGGAAAGATTATATCAGCATGCAATATACTAATGACGCCGAAGCTCTTCAACATTGGCCTGAAGAGATCAGGTGATATTATCTATCTATTTATCTATATCCGAGTAACCAATTTCCATATTATCATCATTTATGCTAAACCTTTTACTTGTTTTTTTTAGGGATGTTTCACTTGAATACTTGAGGACATCAATGAGCATGGTAAGAAAATTGCTTCTAGTTTTGCTGGAAAATTTGGGGGTGAAACCAGAAGACTCAATGATTGATGTACTCGTTGATAAGAAAATGGTTAACATGAACTACTACCCCACCTGTCCTAATCCGGATCTCACCGTCGGAGTAGGACGTCATTCTGATATGGGTACACTTACGATTTTATTACAAGATGGAATTGGTGGTTTATATGTGAAGATTGAAGATGACTCGGAGTTCGGAAAGAAGGGAGAGTGGGTAGAGATTCCTCCTGTTCCCGGTGCCTTGGTCATCAATGTTGGTGATATGGTACAGGTATATGCCAAATATTGAATTTAGGTTTTTAAGACCTATTTTCCTTGAATACAAACTCAAACTCAAACTTAATATTACACTGTTTTAATTTGTATTTTAATTGCAGGTACTAAGTAACGGGAAGTATAAAAGTGCAGAGCATAGAGTCCGTACCACAAGTACAAAATCAAGAGTATCGATACCTATATTTACAATGCCAAATGCAACAACAAAAATTGCACCTTTACCTGAAGTGGTCGAGAAAGATGGAAATACTCTTTACAAAGAGTTTGTGCTAGCTGATTATATGAAGAATTTTTTCAGTAATGCTCACGACGGCAAAAAATCACTTGATTTTGCAAAAATCAATTCTGTTTAATTAAAATTTGAGGAAAAAAATTAAATTCATTTCACATGAATTTTTCTTGGATTATAGTTCTTCGTCTACCAATAAATTAAAAGTGATTTCTGCATTAAAAGTCCTTGGTCGGCTTCGTCCTGTTAAAGCTTGACAAAAGGCTTTTTTTTTTTGCCTTATGTAATTAGTGTTTGTTTAATTTAAAAAAAATAAGCTTAAAGTTTTAATGTTGTGCATTTTTGTAAGAGGTTGACTCTATTTCAGCCTTTCACTTGATTAATAGTAATCTGATTTAACATAAAAAAATTGTTATATTTTTTTAAAAAGTTAATATTTATAATTGCAATTATAAATAATACATTTAAATAATTATAATTAGAATTAATTATTATAAAATACGACTAGATCAATAATAAAAATTAAAATTGATTAAGAGAGCGCATTATTTAAAGACTGAGAATTGAAATGAAATCTTAAAGTTTCTAAAATTTTAATTTAGTGAAATTTGTTTAAATTATTGATATATTATATTCTTAAGAAGAGAATATAGATTCAAACTTTAAAAACACCCTAAATATAAATCGTAAAGTGAACATAAAAGTATAATAAAAAAAAAGCTTGTTTAAATTATTATTTAATTAAAAATGGGTGGTGGGCATAATATATTTTGAAGAATAGACCAAAGACATTGCCTTGGCCAAACCCCAAACATCCACCGAATACATCTAAAACGAAAATACAAGAAAAAGGACTGAAAAGATATGATTGAATTTGTTTCGTGGATTTTAATAGGATGACTAATAACTTTTGCAGTAAAAAATAATTAAAAATAAAACAGTATAAAATATTTAAAAATGAAATATTGTTTCAAGGAAAATTTAATTAAGATAGTGTATGATAAATTAAAAAATTAAATTTATAAGTACTAAATTTATGTTATAAAATTATTTGATATATTAGCAGAAATTAACAATTAAATAATTTTTTATATATTAAATCTTGATTTTTGAAATTTTTTTTTATATTTTTAATCTTATTAATGGTTATATTTATTTTATTTTGAATTAGTTTTGGATAAAAGTTAAAGATAATATTTTAATTTTTAATAAATGAGAAAATAATTTATTTCAAAATTAATATTTTGAAAAATAAAACCAACTTAATATTTATTATTTTATTAAGTGATAATTAGCGATCTACTCCTATCCCATTCAACGATTTTTTTTGTTGGAACTTTTATATTAAGTAAAAGATTAATATAATTATAACATAATTAAAAACTTAAATATTGAAATTTTTCATTTTCAATGAAATTAAAATTTCCAATAATTTATAAGATTTACTTTAAATAAAACTTTTTTAATGATAATAACATTATGTCATATTCATGATGCAGATGAAAATAATTATTTAATAAATTTATAAAAATTAAATATTTTTTGTTGAAATGATAAATTGAGAAAATAAAATACATTAAATTCTATATGTATTTTTAAAATTTTATATAAATAAAAATAAAAAGGTCAAAATACCCCCTCATAATGATATTTACTTCTTTGTAAAATAAAAGATTTTAATAAATTCACAACTGAATTAAGATTGGTTGACAATAATATTAACTTAATTAAAATTTTAAAATTAGTAAAGATAAATTAAGTACTAATATTATTATAAAAATTAAAAATAGATTATGTCCAATTAAAATAAAAATAAAAATCTAAACTTTTAGACCTAAGTTTTCGATAACAATCTTCATGGGCAAAATTGATAATATGTGACAACCGAATTAGTTAAGTCGATTGATTGAGAAAATTGAATGAAACCTTTGACCAAAGAATAGACGTCCATTTATGGGTAAACTTCGGGATTAGTGGACCAACATTTTGGCTTTTCTTTCTATAAATAAATATATTTTTTGAAATCTCGTATTTTGATATTATAGTTAGGACCGCTCCAAGTATAATTTGAATTCGAGTTGCGTTGCTATAATCACTATATATATATATATATTGGCTTTTCTCAACTTTAATAAATTTTATTGGATTTTTAATGAAAATTTTAATTATTATTTAATTTGATTCACGTTAAAAAAATATATATAGATATATATTAGGTTTAATGTCGAATTGTAAATTTCTAAAAGGATAATATTAATTTTACTAATTCTTAATTAACTACAATAGCCAAATTCTTAGTAGAATCGATTTTTTACTTTTATTTTAACTCTTTATAATAATTTTTCACTTATAACAACAATAGTTATAGTTATGAAATATATTCTTTATTAAATTAGTTCTCTGTTAGTTTTTTTATCCCGTGTGATACACAGATTAATTGTATATATTAATTACAAAATATTAAATTTATTTTAAAATTTGTACATTATCGCAATTAATACAAAAATTATATTCTAAATTGTATATTGTATATTAAAATACTATATTTTAATATTATAAAAATAATATATTATAACTATAATATGCGTAAATTTTAAAATACCATATATTTTAACATACTTAAAAGTAATAATGCATGTACCAGCACTATATCTTTTAATTTTATTGATTTGATTTTTATTTTCTTTTTTAAGGTAATTTATATAGATAATCAGTCGATTATCAAAAATTTTAATTTTAGGCACCTAAAATAAAAGGTTTATAATTTAAGCACTAATTTTATTTAGTTCGATTATTTTGGTCACTCTCATTAAAATTACAAAGAACAAGTTAACGTGTCAGTTAAGGAAATTGGTATAATAACAAGTTTAGCCCTCAAATTTTACATATTATATTAATTTAATCATAATTTTTAAAAAAATAATTTTCAAAATTTAGAAATAATATTAATTTCATCCTAATTCTAATAAATTCAACTAAATATATAAAAATATGTAGAGAGAAGGTCTCTATAATGATAGATATAATACAAAATAATATTCTAAAATAATAAGTACCTAAAATAAAATAAAAGATAAACATAATAAAAATCCAAAATTAACAAAATCATCTAATATAATAAAAATCCTAACTGATTAAATACAAAACAACTATTATCTCAAATTAATATCATAGCAATTGCCTGTATCCAGAAGTCCTCACGTGTCGCCTATGCCTTAATTACAATCATTCATGCCACAATTTGCACAAGTTTACCCCAATTTTTGATATTTTTACGACATAAATTGCACCTATAAAAAATAAACAAGATTCACTTAAATTAGTAGCAACCATATCCATATTTTATTAGAATTAGTGGTAGTACAGTCACCCACAAGTATTTTATATGTTTGTAGGGCATATGTTGAAACTCTATAGAATGTAAATTTTCACATTTCCTTGTGTGTCATGTACAAACCGTATCCAAAGAAGTACTCCTATTTTATTGAATTTTTTGTTTCCATAGACAACTTCAAGCACTCGAGTTCTCGTTAGAGTTAGGAAACAAAACTCTAATTCGAGATTTAATTGGCTCTCGAAGGATAACACTTTGAAGGTAAGTCTTGAAGGAGTTGGCCTCCTCTCAACAAATATATATACTAGAGAAGAAAAAAGAGAAGAAAATTTATATGATATGTGTGTTACCACCTAAAAGATTATATAAAATATAAAATGGGTAAACTATACCTAAGGTTACTCAATATTAATAAGTTTACACTTTAACTACTCAATTTCAAAAAGTTGAAAATTGGTCACTAAACCATTCAAAAGTTATCATTTAAGTCATTGGGCCATTAAGTTGCTAACAAATGTTTGATGATCATTAGTTCACAATTTATCATAGGGTAAACTACACTTAAGTTCACTCAACTATTTCAAAAAAAAAAATGTTACAAGTTGGTCACTGAGCTATACGAAAGTTTTAAGGTTTTAATTACCTCATTCACAGTTGTATTCTAGTCATCTTGGTACCATTTGACTTCCTCCTTTTACAAGAATAACACTAAACTAGAGTTTTTCCCCTCCTCTTTCAACATTATGGTTTGATTTTTCTTGAAATGGTCTAAAACTCCACCAATTTAAACCTAAAGCTCTAATGGAGATACTTTGCGATCTCGATCCATTGTTGATGATTGGTCTCCTGACTCTGATATGTTCATTTTCTCAACGGAACTTTCTCTTTGACCTTTTGAATTGAGCCTCCATCGATTGAAACTCTCTGATTAACTTCTTATTGAATCTAGTAGATTCGAGTTTCTTTTTTTTAAACATATTTTGATTATCTTTTCTCTAATTTTATTTTATCCCTTTGCTTTCGTAGGTCCTATTTAGAGCTCATTGAAATATGAGAGTTTCTTCCTCTTTTTTATATATATTTATTGTTTGCTTTGATTGCGCTTGTGAGTTATAATTGATGTAGTTTAGATTATTGGGTTAGGGAGTGATGATGCATGAATTTAGTGACCAAAGTGTAAATTACCTTAACTTTCTAAAATTAAGTGGCCAAATTGTAAATTTACCTGTCCTACCTGTCCCGACCTTTGATGTCTATTAGCACTTAATGGGCCAGTGATTAACTTGTAACCATCGAACAATTCAATGATCAATTTTGCAGTATTTTCAAACTGAGTTACCAAAATGTAAACTTACTAATATATGAGCGACCTTTGGTAAAATTTACCCAATAGAATTATAGAGACAACGTGTCTGAATTCTCAAACGTTTCTGGATTCTGACTCGTCCCGAGCTAGTTCCTCGGGAAGAAGCTAGAGGACAGGTATCCCTCAGCTCATTCCAATCTATCTGCTTCTCAACATTAGTGTTTTTATCACCAATCCCAACCCTGAAAGTTCTCTGCAAATGGACGGCAAGGAAGAGTTTTTCAAGGAATTCGGTGACTTTTACGGCTACCCCAACGCCCCTAAGTCCATCGACGAAATTCGTTCTACCGAGTTCAAGCGATTAGAAGGTCAATTTTTTTTCTTTATTCAATTTTTTACTGATATTTTATATTCCTTTTATTGTTTCAAGTAAGAAATAATTGAAATTTCAGAAGATAGAATTGGAATTTCGAGTTTTTATTTGATGCTTTGGGTTTGGGTACTTTGATTAGCTATTTTTGAGCTTTGGGTACTGTAGATACTGTGTATTTGGATCATGCTGGAGCAACCCTTTACTCCGAGTTGCAGATGGAAGCTATCTTTAAAGAACTTACGACTACTGTTTATGGAAATCCTCGTATCCTCTTAACTCAAAAGCTAGTATTGTTTTTTCTCTGAAATTCGATGAAATTCCAACTATTCGTATTGACTAATATATTCCCTATTGTATGTTAATCTTATAAATGATTATGAGTTCTTTAAAGCACTGAGTAAAATCCCTTTAGCAAGATCCGCACTGCATTAGTTTGGATTTGATTTTTATCCTGCATTGTATTTTTGGACGGAAAAGCTAGAAATTGGTTCAGTTAATCTGTTTTGAGAAGTATTATCTTACCATGATTTGGAAATACAAGCCCTTTAGGAATATCCGGCACTGGTTTTGGTTTGTTTTGATTGTGACATTGCAGTAACTCAGATTATTGATGTGTTTTTTGGCTGAAAAGCTGGAGGTTCGTACTCTTGTTTCAGTTTGGGTCATAATTTTATTGTCTTATTCACGCTTAGAAATAGTAGGGTCTTATATAGAACTGTGTCTTATGTTCTTCTTGACTACTTCTATAAGATAGCCAAAGTGATTCTAGTTCAGCCACTAGTGACATTGTAAGGGAAGCACGCAGACAGGTACCACGAATGTTACTTTACTTTGTTTTCTGTTGTTCTTCTTATTTCTTTGCTGAAATTTGTTTTAAAGTTTCTACATTTCAAATGGCCTGGTTTGTTTTGGTCTATGAAGTCATAAATAGTTTATAGGTATTGGTAATTGTGCTCTAGTTCAATTTGAAATAAATTATCATTTTTTTAATCTGTGGTATCAGAATAATTGTCTTTTCTTTTTGTATATTTTTCTTGCTATATAGGTCCTCGATTACTGCAATGCTTCTCAAAAGGATTATAAATGTATATTCACTTCTGGGGCAACAGCTGCATTGAAACTCATAGGGGAGAACTTTCCCTGGAGCTGTAAGAGCACCTTTATGTACACAATGGAAAATCATAATAGCGTACTTGGTCTTAGAGAGTATCCTGCCACTTCTAGTTTTGGGAGTACCATCATAAATTCTGGCCAGTGCAGTCATGTTTTGTGTGTATGTGTGTTTTCTTTTTTCTGTTCTAGGTTCATCTTATATCCACAGTGATATTACTTATAGTATGTTTTGTTTTGTGTATTATATGACAGAAAAGGATCAGCATTTTTGTTCCTTCTCTTAATATTCTTGAATCTATAACTTTGTGTGTCCTTAATAATTTATTAGATATGCTCTCAATCAAGGAGCTGCAGCCTTTGCAGTTGATATAAATGAGGCTTTGGATCAGGATGGAGCATCTAGAAGCTCTCTGACTTCATTTAAGGTGTTACAGCATCCAGTGCAGATAAGAAATGAAGCAAAAGTTTTGGAAGGGGAGCTTACAGGTAACATTTGGATAAATATGTTAACTTAATGTACTACTGATACCTGTTAGAGAAATGATTCAGGGTGAAATAACTAATATTTGCATATTAATTTGGGTCTCCTTTGGTGGATTCTATACCTGATATCTAGCTGAAAGAAGCCATTAGATAAAAGTTCTTGACTATGGAACTTTATGCAGATGCATGGATATTATGTGTGGCTGCACATATCATCATGGTCAAGGTCATTTTGGCAATAGGATCGGATTTTCTTAGATAGCTTAATTTAAATCTCCTTTACATTTTGGTGGGTTGATTGTGTACTATTTTATATTAGGAAGTTTATTACCTTTTGTTTGTTAGTAACTCTCAGCAGGGGTCGGGTGCTCCTTAATTGATTCTTGTCGGGTGCTCCTTAATTGATTCTTTGTCTGTAACTTTCCAGTACACATTAATCACTGTTCATAGGTATGTGTTCACCAATCACGTTTGGATCTTATGCATATGGATGGTGGTGATAGATGTGCTGGAAAGTAATAGATAGAAAAGTAATGTAGGGGAGCCTGATCCCAAGTTATGAACCCTTGGTTAGTGCATTTATAAATGAGCTTTATCAAAAGGATTCAATGGATAAGAGTTCAGGAAGCATGGCTCTGTATCTTCTGCCTTAGTTTATGGATAAAACTTGAATTTTGTCTAGGTCAGACTGATAGAAGTCATCTCTAGGATTTCCTTACTGCATCCATCTATTTGTTAATTTGCAAACCCTGCTACTCTCATCCATGCTAAACCATGTAAGTTCTTGTAGAAACCTATCCTTTTATGTTTTCTGGCTTTAACTTAACTCTTCTTTTGTTCTGGGGTTGTTGTCTAATTAGCGAAATTTCCATAAAACATCTTTAATCCATAGTCAATTCTAGGATATTGTCATATTGCAGATTTAATTCAGTTTAAAATTTGTCCTTTTGTACATGTAACTTTATTTCAAAATGTTGGATTTCTGTTTGGTACCATATATTTAGCTTCTTGTGAAGATAATTTTGGCTGTTATTAATGTTGACTGCATGCTGGAATTCTTTTTCTCGCATATAGATCACTAATGCCAATTTAACTAATATATATAATGAGTGAAAAATGATAACATGGAAGACTTCCAAAAGGATTTCTGTATTTCTTTCTTATCAGTATTTTTTGCTCAACAATAAGAGGTCTACTAGTAAATACAAAACATAAGAGGTTTATCTTATTGGATGCATGAGTAAAGAAAATGGAAATGTTGTTTTTGAAAAACCATAATAACTTTTTTCTTGAAATAATAACATAAGAAGATGAAAAGCATATCCTTGTTTTTGTCATTGCCACTTTTTAGCGTCATATCTTTTTCTTATTGTTGCAGGTGATGCTTACAATTTATTCGCCTTCCCCTCAGAGTGCAATTTCTCTGGAATGAGATTTAGCCTTGATTTGGTGAATAATGTTAAGCAAAATGCAGAAAAATTTTTGGAAGGCTCTCCATATTCAAAGTATGTAGTTTTCATACTGTGTTTCTAAATATGTTTGTCTGCTTTTTACCACTAATAACAGTAGCCTGATCTGAAAAGGGCAACTTCTATGCAGTTTCTGTTCTGAACACATAAACCATAATGCAATAAACAGTTCAGGTTAACCAAAATGGGGAAAAGATGAAGGAATCGGATTTACAAAGGAGTCTGTGATAACTGAGATTTTCTTGCTCATTTAATTCAGTTTTAATATGATATTTTCCCCATAAGTTCTTTTCTTTCTTATTAAGTAGGTTTTGTTAATTTAACTAAAAAATCATCCTTGATCAACTAGGATAGCAATATTTTCCCATCTTAGAGGTCTGTGTGTAATCTAATCATTTTCATTTTCAACTAAAAATAGTAATTAAGGAAAATTTATGTTAAGAGTAGTAGCTGTAGCTGAAATAGGCTTATTTTCTATGGCAAGGAAGCTGCATATTATGTGTAAATATGTTATGTTGTAG